>OX359272.1:43925415-44375415 GCA_947179155.2 Hedera helix | reverse complement strand
GGGCTCCAAACAATCCGTGTCGTGTGAAGACCATTCCTCGTCCAATTCCTGAGAAGAAGTGGTATCTCACTCCATCTGTAGTCTCGGTGATGGGAGGACTGCTACCCTTTGGCAGCATATTCATTGAGATGTATTTTGTCTTCACTTCTTTCTGGAATTACAAGGTAAGGTACAAATAGTTTGGTAAAGTGTTCCTAGAGTCATTTTTGTTTTGTTTTATTTGTAGTTTGATATAATTTTTAGATAGTATTATTTTGTTCCTTATTGTTGTAGCATTTGATTGTTGAGTAATCCACTAGAGTTGACCTTTGTGACTACTCAAGTATTATATTGTTTCTTATAGTTATAGATGTGACTTGTGAGTCAAGTAGTCCAATAAAGATTGAGCCATAGTGTGCATGTTGGCCATAGTGTGCATGTTGGAACCTCTTTGTCTTTGATATACATTGGAATGTTGTTTAGACGCTCCAGAAAATAATCTAACTAGAAACCTCCCTGCTTGCTTCAAAGTCATAAGTTCTATTCTTGCTGTGAGAATATAAATTGATTATGTTGTTGGAGCCTGGGTATGGTAATTTTGGCTTTGGTCCTAGAAAAATCTTAGTGCGGAATTATCCTTTCAAGATTCCATGGTTTGCGGATCAGCTGCCGACTCGGTAGTGATTTTGTTTTTTATGTATATGACATAATGCAATGATACACTACCATACATAATGCATCAATTAGATAACCCCAATGGGTGTGAAAAATGGCAGAGGCCTTGAGAAATAAGCTCAATGTCTTTGGTGGGCCAAAATTACATATTAAAAAAATTGGAGCACAAAGTGCCATCTCGGCAGCTGTCTGATTGATTATTTAGTAATTCAATACTCCAATTTGACCAGTGTAATATTAGTAACAATTTTATTTTATTTTAGTATTCCATAGCAAGTGAACAATGAGTGTCCAATTAACATGCGCGCGCTCGCGCGCACACATGTATATATATGTATGTATGTGTCTTTATATTTTTATTGAAAGGAATTCTGTATTATAAATTTATCTTACCTCTGTGAGGCGTCACTCACAGTACTAAGAGATCCGTTTTGGTGGGTGTTACTAAGAAGTGGGGATGCTGATTTGTTTGTTGGAATTGGAGCCTTTTGTGCATTTTCGTTTATTTATCTTCAATAATACTTCCACACCCTTGAATCTTCCTCCCCTACTTTCTCTTCATTATTTCCTTTCTTTGTAATACCTAATAGGGAACTTTCCTTAATTTTTAAAATCATTGTCTTTTTCTTGGTTAAGTAACTTTTAAATACCCCCCAAAGAATCGATAGAAGAAAAGTGAATTAAGAGGAGACTTTCCTTGATCTCTTCTTTTTCCTGGTCAAGTAATTTTTAAGTATAAATAGAAGAAAAGTGATGTACTAAGATGGGACTTGTCCGAGCCTCTTAAAATATGCTCCCTCTGTTACTATTGACTTTTGAAAGTCAATTTGAGATACTTTTAATCTTAAAATTGCTATGTCTAATTAAATTTATGAAACAATAAATTTTATTATTAATAGTATTTTTTAGATAGTTTATCATATTCATTATTATATTGATTCAAATTAAATGAATCCATGCGAATTTTTGAATTTGAAAATGTCTTAAGTGATGTAGGATAAGGACAAGGTGGAAAGAAATAATAAGATACCTATTTCCGCAGAAAATCGATAAAGAAACACACACAAACTCAAAACTTTAATCTCAAATGAATTCTTATTACATAGTCTGGAAAATAATAAGGTATTGTAAAAACCCAATACTTGAGGACTAAGTAAAAACCCTAATTTAAACAGGAAACAATCACCTACAAAAATTTACTATTATAATAGAACTCTCCTAATTAAAATCTACTACTATAATTAAATTTTCTAGAATATCCTACTAAATAATTACACTAATAATCCAATATCTATCCCTAAATAACAATACAAAATTAATAATATATATTTTTTATTTTCTTCTTCCTTTTCACATCATTAAGTTAACTTAAATTGTCAATAAAGGTTTTTTTCCTTTGGCCTGGTAACTTTTAAGTGATAAAGGTATATACGCCACTTGCAACTTTTTTTTATATATGTGAGTAGTATAGTACGGTGTGCATTGCATGTTGTACTTATGGATGCCATATTTATTGCACAAGGTACCATACTGTTATGGTAAAAATGTGAGAAGCGGTTTACCTCCAACGGACCCAACTGGAAAAAAGACAAGTGAAATACTAGGAATCATATTTTGATGATTTCACTTCCTTGAAAAGTTTACACATCTCCTTGCAACAGATGCATGCATGACAATCATCTATGTTAATTATGCAAAATGCTATTTTTCATGAGATTAAACAATTTCACTTATCCTTCTGTTATTGACAGGTGTATTATGTCTATGGTTTTATGCTGCTGGTTTTTCTGATTCTCCTTATTGTTACTGTTTGTGTGACAATTGTGGGAACATATTTCTTGTTAAATGCTGAGAATTATCATTGGCAGTGGACATCGTTCTTCTCAGCTGCCTCAACAGCTGTTTATGTGTACTTATATTCAGTATATTATTTCTCTGTGAAGACTAAGATGTCAGGTTTCTTCCAAACCAGCTTTTACTTTGGATATACACTGATGCTCTGCCTTGGCTTGGGAATTCTCTGTGGTAATTATTTCTACTTTTGACATTTCTCTGTTATTATGTCATTTTTTCCCATTCAATATTTTTAGAAATTTATATTCTGCTTTTTCAAAGAGGTTATCCATAGCAATTGTGTCGGTGGAGAATTTAATTAGGTGTCTGATGGCTTCTTCTGCCTGAAGAGAGTTTTTTCCAAGTAATTACCCCGTAAGATTAAGTGATATGGTAACATGCTTGTTTTTTCGGCTGAAGATAAATGGTGAAAGACACTGTTTGCTAAAGTTATAAGTGCTGATAAGTTAAAAAAAATAATTGCTAACAAGTTAATGTTTGTATTATCTGAATATAAAGCTGAATATTTTTTAAACTAGTTCTGTAGCTGAAATATATGGCAAATATTATATTGTCATTTATTAGGGGTAGTCTTCGTATTATTATAATTTGATGGGGTGTGAAAAGTCGGTACATGAACTATAAAGTAAGCAAGCCAGCAACTCCAAAATAATCTAAGAAAGCAGCCTTGGGCAATAATATTGCTTATTGGCGACATCACTTTTTCTTTTAATCCAGAATCAAACAGCCCCAATATCACTTGGTCTCTGAAATAAGCAATAAGCATAAACAAAGCCAAAACAACCAGGCCCATTGTCTGAGTAGAGATTGTTACATATTTGAGCTCCCCAACAGGTTAGGTGCTACTATGATAATATCCTAGTAGAGGTTATAATCAGTTGCCTCTCCTACCCTATAGTGCTGCAATCAATTTTTTGGTTCCCTTGTGCAGTTGGATCGTTAGGTTCTATACTTGCGGAGGGAAGGACTGTAATTGCTATAACTTTAAAAGTAGTGGTTTTGAGGGGATGAATGAATAGTTTATGAAGTTAAATAACTTTATGAAATCAAAAGTTAATTGTGAGATTGTGTGATATTGTGCAGGAAGACACAATACCTGTTAACTTTCTATAATGTAATCTAATATAGAAAGGTTATACTAATATTTATAGGCTATTATGAGTAATCTTGTTTCTATTTGGATTGAAATTGAAACTTAGCTGACCTATTGAACCCTTGACAAAAAAAGAAGATAAAAGGACCAATTAACCACTTGTAGGAAAAGATAAGACCAACCAACCACAATCTTGTCATATTTAATATGAACTCCTAGAAGTATCTAAATATAAATAAATTACACTAATATCTTGTTAATTTACGTGTTTTAAGAGAGTTTTACCAAATTACTTTAAATATTATGATTGAATTGTTCATTGCTTAATTGTGTTGTCTGTTGGATTGCCTGCAGGACCTCCCATCTCTACCAAAATTAATTAAAGTATAATTGTTTCCTTCATATAACTCTTCATTTTCGTTATATAACTTTGGTTTTATCCCTGAAATCAATTTTCCAGGGGCTGTTGGTTATTTGGGGTCTAATCTTTTTGTGAGAAGGATTTACCGAAATATCAAGTGTGACTAGTTATTTCCAAGAAGAAAGAATCAAGGTTGCTTCCTCATGCTCACTAGGTGTTCAGAACTGATCGGAAGCATTTTGTTTTCAATGGGGAACCTAACAGTGTTTACAGGTGGAGTACACAAAAAACAAGGATGGCATGTGATTCTTCAGGATCTGGAGGCGGCCTTATTTTTTTTTTGGACCTTTTTTCTTGGGCTGTAGAGAAAGCTTTCTACTTAAATTAGAAGTTAGTGATTGTTTTATAATCTAAAAGGTTAGTGTGATATTAGACTCATCGGTCGTGTAGTTTATCCTCGTCTTTTTGTAGTACTTCCCCTTCCATTGCGTTTGTCCTTTTCATTTATACTTTTATTGGCGCGTAGTAACGTTTAAGAGAAGGACTTGAGGAAACGAAATTTGTTCCCTGTGAATTGGGGTGAGGGGGGAAACGAATTTTGTTCCCTGTGAATTGTGGGAAGAGGGGGATTTCTTATATACGTATTGCAGTGTATACACATCATTAAGATGCATTGTATTTGCCTATTTTCTTTGCTTTCTTTTCTCTACGTATTCTAAGATCAACTCATTTCTTCTGTGGTTCTTCATTTATCTGAAAATGGCGGTTTATTCTTGTGAAGTTTGTGTACTTCCTCGTCTGAAAATAGCTAGTTGATTTCCATTTGGGATATCCTAAAGTGAATGAGTTTTGGGTCTACATGTGCATTTGGCGATTGTTTTACCATTATTATTTAAAACAATTGAATCTAACCATATCGTTTTAGTTTTTAATTTGACTTTTTTGGTTTTTTCAAAGGGTATTATAAGAGTAAGTGTATAACATTTAAATACAAAATTCATCTTAACTATTAAAAAATAGCTAGTTAAGATGGATGTAGTGTTGGCTGTTATGTATGTAGACTTGTTTGTATTATAATGGTGGTTTTAGCCGAATTTTCTCTTAAAAGTAGATTAATTAACAATTTGTACCCTAAACAGTATATCGAAAATCGATTTGTATCCTAAGGTCATTTTATTTCTTAATCGAAACCTAAATTTAATGTTAATAACTTATATCTATCCTAAGTTAAATTTTTGGCCAATTTTTCACCGAAAAGTTGGAAGCGTGTGAATAGAGGGTATTTGGGTAAATTTACTCCTTTCCTGCCATTAAAACACAGAAGCATAGCATAGGTACACAACTTTTCTCTTTACATAACCTCTTTCTCTCCTTCTCTAAAAGGTGATCTGTTGCAACTTTCTCTACAAATTGAAGGATCAGTTGTTACTTTTGATCTACAAATGGATTAATTATGCTATTGTAAAAGCCATTGGTGATGAAATGTGCTTGGAAAACCAACAATGTAGGGGGAAGATTCATAGGTTGCGTTGATTGGAGGGTGTTCTTATGAAATTTGAGTGTTTAATGGTAAGTACTTTTTTTTCAATTGACACTGCAAATTATATTGTAGGAAGAATTGGGTGTTCGGAGTGGATGCAACTTCTTCGAATGGATCGATCCTCGATTATGTGACCGTGTAAGAGCAGTGATTCTAGGCTTAATTAGTAGATTGAAGACAAAAGATGAAGAATTGCACATAGAGAGGGCAGATGTTGAAAAACTTAAAGTAAAGTTTAAAAAAAATCAAGTCAAGAGAGAAAATAGCATAATTGATTTTGTCAGTATTATTGTTAGGGATTTATCTGCTGAAATGAGTAGGAATGGTTCATTTGGCAAGTTTGTTGTACTTACCATGTTTGGTCTATGTATATGGTAATTAGCACAATTTTTTTGTAATGCAGATGTTTCAAGTGGACTGATATGTATTGAAGATGAACTTTGGTAAATGAATGAAATTTTGGTTTTACTTTGCCTCTGTTATTTGATTCATATTGCATCTCTCTCTATAAACTTGAATGAAAGATCGTCTATTTCTCATTTGCTAAATATGAAACCAATTAAGCAAAAGTTATACAACCACAAAGTAAAAAATAAGCACTGCAAAATAGAAATTGCAAAATAAGAACATGTATTCATCCACAGAGGGGAACAAAGTTTTACAACCATTTTGTTACAAACAAAAAGTTAACCATCCAAAAAGGGACTACAATAGATACATCCCAATATACATTCTACCAAATTTAACCTTGTTTGTTCAGTCATAAACATCCAACCAAAAAAGGGACTACGGTATATATACAACCTAATATACATCCTAATAAACATCTATCCATATATTAACTATGTCTATGGACTCATAAACAAGCAACCAAAAAGATAGTCCCAAAATATACCTACTACATTGAACTTCACAAAGTATCTCCCCTAATGACCTGCTTTTTTCCCCCCTCTCAGTTTTTCAAACCCTGTCTAGTAATATATGGTCTTCCCCTCTAGGTAAATGTATCTCCAACATGCCTTTCTTCAGTTGAAATATCTATATGAACTCCAACTTGCCATTCCCTATCTTGCCTTGCTGTTGTTGTCTTGCAGTAGTGTAAAGTGAGAAAATTAAAAGTGAATAACCAGTTAAATTAAAGAAACTGTACTTTTATATAAAACACCTAAGGTGAGTTTAAAACATGATCACTTTGAATGCCTTGGGTGGGCTGGCTAATTGGGACATATGAACCCGTTTGTGTTTCACACACTTCTTACTCAGCATTGCTAGGCTGAGTATTGGCTCTATCACCACCTCTATCTACATTCTCCCCAAATCTCTTATGCACATTAGAAAAAGTTATAAGAGTATATCATTCATATAGAGAGTATATAACTAATAAATTACATTCATATTCCATACCTTATGACAAGTCCTTGTGTTGTGTCCCCAGTCATCATAAAAATCACACCTTACTGATGTTCCACTCCTTTTCAGTTTTGTTGTACCACCTTCACTTATGGTTGTTGCAGATGAAACATCAGTAGTCTTTCTTCTAACAATTCTAGGTCTGCCAATAGGAGTTGATATTATGAGTGGTTTGAGTAGGTTAAGGCCAGTTTCTGGCCAGTCTTTACCTAGTGGCTCAATGAAGTTTTCATACACCTTCAAATACATTTCTCTACTATAGCATTTGTGTACATATTTTACAGGATTTTGGTGTTAATTAAAAATACAGGCCACATCATGAAAGTAAGATATGTCAGTCAAATCCCACTGCCTACAATCACATGTTATGCTTTTCAAATCAACTACTAGTACATGACCCCCTGAAGTAGTAGTTACCCCATATTTGTTTCCACTCTATTCAGGAATTGCTTGTGATGACCTCGCAACTGTCTTGCTTAATTTTTTCAAGGGTCTGGGGCATAAGGATATGTTTCTAGTCAACTGTTTGTAGTATTTTTTTTTGTATGCTAACCATACAATATCTTCTAATGGCTTTAAGACATATTATTATAGGTTTATCTCTTGCCTGACCTATCTTGCTATCGAAAACCTCATAATGGTTATTCACAAACATGTCTGACAAAGGAGTAGTTTTTAAAAAAGCTCTACTCCAATGTTTAGCTAGTCTCTCTGCCACCCAATCACATGCCCCTTTGTTTGAATCACACAGTTTCGTCATGGCCCTTTTGAACATATAATTGTTAGTTACCCTAGCACAGTTTCACACAAGATGCCTTAAATCTGAGCTTTTATAATTTTTTCAGAATTTTTTGTACATATGCATAACACAAAATCGATGCTCAGTATTAGGTAAAATTGTTTCAACTTCCCTAATTAAGCCCTGGTAGCATATTTGATACATAAATTTTACAAGTCAAATGAGGAGATATAAGAATAATGTTATCACAAAAAATACAAAATAAAGAAGCAAACATATAAGAACATGTATTTTTTGCTTGTCAAAGATAAATGTTCAGCCAAATTGATTAACCATGTTGATGTCTGCTACAAGTAACTCTAAAAACCATACCCAACTATTTGTATTTTTTGACTTCACCACAGGCCAAACTAATAGATATAACCCATTGTTGGGATCAGTTCCAACAATAGTCAGTAATTGGCCGCCAAATGGCCATTTTAAGAAACATCCATCCAACCCAATTAAAGGTCTACAACCTATAGTGAATCCCTGTTTTAAAGGCTGTAAACAGACATACATTCTTTGGAATTTAACAAAGTTCTCACCCAAGATAGGTTCTGCCCTCTTAACAATAAATGAACTACTTGAAATATTTCTTTGAACCTCTGCACCATAGTCCAAAATTCTCTCAAATTGATCTCTATGATGTCCTTGAATCATTTTCAAAGCTTTTATCTTTGCTCTATAGGCTAGGCCTTTGTTGATTTCAATGTTTAAGTCATTGACAACTTTGGTATAAAATGCATCTACACTCCAATTTGGATTGAATCTAAAGTCAATCTTATATTTGCAAGCTAACCAAGTTGAAGTCAAAGCAGGCCCAACATTCCACACCCTGCTACATGTGTGATCCTTTCTGAGTCTTGTGATTTTGAATGTATCATCTTTTTGTATCTTTGCTGCATAAAAATAGAAATTGCACTGGGGCTCACAAATAACTTGTATCTTGTTGGACATATTTTTTTTAAAGGTAATTTACCTCCCATATTTCACTACTTGAGATCTTATTGCCATTCTAAGTTCAGTCACATTATTGAATGTCATCCCTATTGACCACTCTGGATCACACATGTTTTGTTGTGCATCAAATTCATTTTGTTTATTAATCCCATCACCTTCATTCTCATATCATAAAATCCTTTCATCTTCTGAGTTATTAAGGTCTTTAGAAGAAGAATCAACTTGTATATCTTCTTCTATCCCTGAGCTTTGGCCTTTCCTACATCTTCTTTGCCTTTTCCGTTTGCTCAAATACTCACCTAACACCTTATCATCATCTATATTCCCAAGTACATCCATATCCACGTTTTTAGAAAATATAACATTATCATCACTGCTTTTATCATATGAGTTATCAGAAAAATGTGGCATGGTAAATGTATGGTTTTTATGACTAGATTCATCCCCTTTTATAGGACTATTGACCTCTTGTTCATCCTCATAGTGTAGCTCATTCTCTGTTTCATAAGGTCCCTTATCATCTCTTTCACTTTAGGCCTTTGCCCCTGCTTCACATCTTAGGAATTGTGGGTGTATTGCTTCTACTACATTTGCTCAAAGGGATTCAACAGGTGGTGTATAAACTAAGTAAACTTCCATAATCCTACTCTTAAGAATCAATGCACACATAACCATCACATCATCATCTGTATCTAATGCAAATAGCCCCCGTTTCTTATTAGTCTTAGGTATTCTGTACTTAAACTCAAACATACCACCAATATACCCAAATGGTTTAACCATTGCACGAAATTCAATCAGAGACATAAAATCTGAATGACACATATCATAATAATCATATTGACCTCCAACATAGCCTAGGCTTGGTTCATTTATAAATTATCCACCATAAAAGAATTTAACAGTGAAGTATTCAATATCCATCGCATATGAAAATTGAATACACATAATCACACACATCATGCAGGAAAATATGATCAACATTATCCCATTTAAAAGACTATACCAAAAAAGAAGACCCGCATATACAACTAAGAAGCATAACGAGATTAAAATTTTCACATTACAACTTACCGTAATCAGGAGCTTCCATTGGTGTATATGCTTTATGATCGACTCTATCTCTAAGAAATTGACACGATCGACTCATCTTGTAGGACAAGATCGACCACTTTATGAAGATGATGAAGAAGATTCAACTGAATAAACACATTTGGCTCTTAATTTTGTCTTGCAGTGAAGTTTAGAGTGGGTAATTTGGGAATTAGGATTTGTTAGGACACACTTTTTATCCCACGTGTGTGGGAATAAAATATGCATTCAAAATATACATGAAATTACTCCCATACCCCTGCCTCTGTGATGTCATAAAAAATTCGGTAGAGTTATTGCCGGAAAATCGATCGGAGGGTGAAACTAAAGTTATGATATTAAGTTTAGGTTTCGATTGGGTGCAAATCGATTTTCGGTATATTGTTTAGGGTGCAAATTGTTAATTAGTCCTTAAAAGTACGAGATAGTTATACTGTCTCACTTATTTTGAGACCGAAAGGACAAAAATTTACTAACCTGTTAAGAGAATATTGAACTACTTGCTTCTTTGATTTCAATAAGCTGAAATAATCGTCCAAGATTTGATTTTTATTGCCTTTTTTTTTAAGAAAATAAATATTACAATGACATGAACTTTGGAAAATATTTTATCGTTCACTACGAGTCAGAGATGCACAAATAGACAATTTGGCCTGGTTTGGTTTAGGCTTAACTCGGTTTGGGCTTGCTAAGCCTTGATCGTTGACTAGGTTAAACTGGGCTTTGACTTTTAGTCTAGTAGGTCAAGCCGGGCTCTGGTGCTTAATAGGTAACCTATTGTGGCCTGTCAGTCAGGTTAAGCCCAGGTTGATTTGATCAAACACTTTCTCTTTCTGAACATTTAGTATTAAATATTAGATATTAAAAATTAATTAAATTTAGTGAAAGTGAAAATTTAAATGAAAATGTATATCAATTAAATGTATTTACAAAAAATCAAAAATGAATAACTAAAATTTGGTGTATTATACTTATTTTGGATTATATATATTATAATTTTTTACATCGTGTGAATATACAAAATTATTTAAAATGAAAATTCTAAAAGAATATTAATTATTTTTGTTTTAATAAAAAGGCATTTAAAACAAAATTTTTAAAAGAACACTAATTTATTTTAAATAATTATGTATATTAACAAAGAGAAAAAAGTATGTAAGATCTACTTTACTATGTAGTATTTTCTTTAGACAAAGGTGATTTAGCCTATTGGTAAGACTTATTTTTCTTACTTTGTAATACATATAAAGAATATAAGTTTTCAATAACGGACGGATTCGTTTTTGACAAAATAGAATGACTGTTGTAATCAAAATGAGATCATAATGGAATTAGAAGCCAACACTTTTTCAAGTATTTAATAATATATTAATATATAATATAATAATATTATATATTAATATATAATATTACACCATTACTATAATATAATAGAATATAAAGTAAATATAATGTATACTAATACATATAATATTATATGTTATATTAGATATTCTATATATATATATATATATAATATAAATATAATATATTGTTAGAGTTCATACTTTAAAGGCCAATTATTTAATGTAATTGCTTAATATTTTTGATATTATATTTGATTGAATAAATGAATTATTTTATTATGATTTTATTTACTGCGTTATATAAATGTTAGCATAATAAAAGTCATTAGAATAGTGATACGAATTATATAGTTTCGAGTATGTGACTTGAACATGAGATTATATAATTACAATTAGTATCATTGCTCTTAAATGTCCCTAGTCGAGTATCATTGTTAATGGACAACAATGATGCATTGAGACTAGTATGTGGATTGACTGATGGTCAAATCTCATTGGTCATAAATATATGAGATATTGAGTCAATGCATAGGTATATGTTAGAGAATAATGTACTGGACTGACCCACCATGAGAATTCTACGTGGAGCATTATGTAAAGTGTCATAAGAAATTCTCATAGTGATAATGATGTAATGATCCTTCGACCTGAAATCACTATATTATTACACGAGAATTTATGTACTTTGATATCATCAAATGTCACCTTTAATAGGGTGGACAATAAATGTGATTATTGGGTACATCATGAATCGTGTAAGGAATATGAGTGATCTAGATGAAATTTAACCCTCCTATATATTAGGGGTGATATCCATAGGTCTTTTGATTGAGTAGGACTATAAAATGCATGGCCATGCTCAAATAGTAATTTGTTTCATATAGTTTACTCATTGATCAAGAAAACTCAGATTAAATTATGAAGAGTATGACACATTCCATGTCTCGAGTTTAATCTAGGATGTCAAGGTTAAAAGGATTAAATTACATTAAAACATTGGTCACAAAAAGGTTGCATCGAATCATCAATCTTATTATTATTTGGGTAACAGTGATGTATTACTAGATGTCGCTCACTATTTATAATTTTATAATATGATTTTAAAATTATTGCCAATATAATAATAACCTATAGGGTCACACACTTAAAACGTAATTAAAAGGGAATTAATTTAAATTGTTAGGATTTAAATATGTCAATATGATTGATAGTATTTAAATTAATAGGATAATTTGTATATATGTATATATGTATATTAATTATGTAAGACTTAATTAAAATATAATATATATAAATTCGAATTTTATTTTTCTAATTAGTTTTTGGTTAATTCTCTTAACAACTATATATATATATATATGATATATCAACTGTTTTAAAGTACGTAAAAAAAACTAAAAACCTAAAACCTAGCCGCTTTCAGAAAGAGGCTAGAGAGAAAAATTCAAAAAATCCAATCAAGATCCAGATCTTGGCGGTTAGTACTACGATTCTCTTTGCTGTAGATCGTGGGACGATTCGCGGAGGCGTTCGTGTGGATACCGTAGAGACACAGTCATTGAATTGCGTTGAAAATTTGACGCCGTTTCAGAATTCTATCGTTTCCATTCAAGCTTGGATAATCGGTAAAAATATATCTAAACCTCTGACTTTCTATGTTTTCGCATGGATCATATTTTAGGGTTTCGAAAAAATTTTGAAATTCCGTTGCGTTTATGTGTCGAAACCCTACATATATATCATATATACTCTATTAATATAATATAATACAAAATAAATATAATATCTATATATATAGGTATTATATGGGCGATAATATTTTTGTCGTAACATTTTTTTTTCTCTCATTAGAATGACGATTCCATAGGAAGAGGGGCTAATAAATCACAATTCCAATGTACCAAATGTCAGAAAGGAATTGTTAGTCAGAATAACCATTTATTTTCGCTTTTAATCATAGTTATTAGAATCGGACTGGATATTGAACCGGCCATAGTTATTTTTTATTTTTAAATAAATAAATAATATTTTATATGTGAAAAAATAATATTATATTTTGTTAAATAATATATATATATATAATAAAAACTATTTGGTATCTAATTATAGACTAGTTAACCATCATGCAAATGTAAATTAAACTAAAAAACTAAAAGTAAAAATACACACCTATGTCAATTATAGGCAATTTTCAAGTTTCTAAGTGCAAGTCATTTGAAAACAATAACAAGAAGTTCTAATATATCTAATAAGTATCCAATTTAAAACAAAATAAACAAACTCGCATATAAATCATGTTTCATAAATATTGTTCATATATAATAACATATTACTCTTGTGAATGATTTTGAGAACATCAATGTCAAAACCTTCAACAACTTATACTCTTATAAAGGTAGTTTCATCACAATCATAATGTTATAATTTTACAATCAAATTGTAGTTTGAGAAATTTGAGGCATAGTTCAATTTTACAATCAAATTGTATTTTACATAAATAAACTTCCATATTGCAAAAGAACTAATTTTTAAAAGGGACAAATATGTCTTTTTAAATGTTTGCGCAAAACATAAACGATTCGCTAAAAACTGAAAGGTTATTCTATTTTTCAAAAAAATTGAACAATTCTTACACTTTTAAGTGGTCTGTTTGCATATGCAGTATTTTAATAGAATCTGATCGATTAAGGCTCCGGTTCACGTTTCATTCGGTTGGACCGGTCTGGACTGATCGACCCGATTTAGTTTTAATAACTATACTCTCAATTCTTTTGTACCAAACAACCCATAAGTTCCTTTTAATTTTCCTTCTCATCTTTTTACTGTGTTTCTCCAAATTATTTAAAGTGGACCTATATAGTATTTTTTTGTGTGTTGCATATTATTTGTTCACTTATCTTTCTGAAAATTTATCCCCACATACAGCTACACAAATAAATCTTATGAACCTTACAAATTAAAGGCCAAAAACTAATATAGAAATGTGAGGACCAAATTGAAAACAGAAAAAAACTTTATCACACTCCCTCCACCATATGTTGATAACATAATGATAAAGCAAATCACAATATGCTGCCAAGTGGAGGACAGGAGAAATCCTCCACACAAAAAAGCCGCACTATTTCCACAAGCCCATCTTCACAAGGAGCAGGATATTGTAAATTGGAATTGAGATTGCTCTGCTTGTTTTCTGATCTCTAAGTCTGTCTGATTTAATAGGGGGGAGAGTTAAATTCATATTCTCATTGGTATTATTAATATTTTAGGACAAAATTAAAAATACATTTACCTCATTTTAAAGTTACGGACAAGTTTATACACACAATAATCGAACATTATATCAAACATCACATCCATCTACACTATTAAAAAATAAAGTATGACACAGATTTTAATATCATGTTCTACTTTTTAATGGTGTAAATAGATGTATTATTTAATTGTTATACGTGTAAACTTATTCTAAAGTTAATGATAATTTTATGCCATAAAGTAGTAATATCTTATCATTTTCAAAATTAGATACATATATATGTAAAACAATAATTCTTTAGTAATATTTATCACTTTCTTTAATATGGATTAGAAATATAATATAAAAATAAGAAATTAGTGGTAGAATGATAAAAGTAAAAAAATGTTAGATACCTTGTCCGTTCTACAAAAAAAAATTCTTCCAAAAAATTTATAAATATTAAAAAATTGCACTTTTTGTTTTATGTTTGCTCTTGTAGAAACAAGTTATTAAATGAATAGTTGTAGGACGACATTGAAATTATAATAATAAATTTTAAAATATCGTATAATTTTATACTATTATCGATAAAAAAATAAATTATTACTATTCATGGCTCAAACATTTTCCATTGAATCATAAAGTATACATCTGATTCCATATTTGTTAAGCCAAGGCATTCATAAAAGATAAAGAAAATAGTACTACTTCCATGTTACAATGAGATTGAACTTTTCTCAAATCTTGAAAGCTCCAAAAATAATAATGTACCTAAGGAACTTCAAATCTTTCTAAACAAGTCTAATAGAGTCTCAACTTTCCCCTCCTTTCCATCTTCCACATTGTCTTCAGTCCCATTGTCTATGTCATATGATGCATATTCTGGTACTTGGAAAGAAAGCTCATGATCAGACCGGTTGGATGTGCCAATCATCGGTGCATCTGGCTGATCAGTTGACACCATTTTATCGTCTAAGTGATTTAGTGAACCTGATGAAGAGCAGGGTGATATAGTACCAGATGCCACTGTAATTATTTCGTCGCCTTCATCTATGGTTGATCCAAGCGAACATGTAGACCTTGTGGTTATAGAGTTTACAGCGTTGCGCTTGGATCTTTCCTTCACTCTTTTGCACCAACTGTGGAGTGAGTCTCGGACACTCTCAGCAATCAAGGCTTTCTTACACCGAGAACCCATCTGACATAGCCAAGGATCAAAGGTAGAATTGATAATATGCTTACTAGCATATCACACATAAAGAAGACTAGAAGAGCGCACTTGAACTGAATCTAGTGAGTTAAATTGTTTTTAGCTTTGAAAACATCCTTGGTTTTGTTAATGAAACGAAAAAGAGAGACACTTTTGCATAATGCATCCTCAATCCAAAATAAGGACAGCGGCTGGATGTATGTAAAGGTGGAACTATACCAATTACCAAAGCATCATAAACATTCCACCTACGTATTTAGGGTGGTCAAGGGTTTATAGTAATTCCACTAACAGCTCTTAGGATGAAGGTAAGTAAAAGAGTAACATGTTGGTGGCGATTAAGTTAATGGTTTCCACTCTCAGTCAAGGAAAAAAATTTGCAGATGAAAATGGAAATGTGGAGATAATTTAACCTGCAGGCACGCGTTTGCTATGGCAAGATGCAGGTATCTACATTTAGTGCACCTGGGGGACCACGCTAGCATACCAGATTAAGATCGAGTATAAAGAGACTATAATCAGTTTTTGGGTTCAATTCCAATATGGCCAAGACCCGAATGTCAGTACAGTTTAAAGGTGTAGATTTTCATGAATAATGCTACATACATAGACTGAGTATGAACCAGTGAAAAAATGCAACTTTGGATATTGAAAGAAATGAGCCAGAGACCAACATGCCAATATAAGATATTGAAAGAAATGAGTCAGTGTCTATGAAAGATGTCTAAATGTATCTTGTGATCATATGAACTGCAACATTAATTTTAGTATCTTTGACTATCTGAGATCACTTAACCGTCCTTTTCGGACTACCAAAAAAAAATCATTATAATTTAGAAATGGGTATTTTGGAATATAATCAAACCTGTGTGATTATAACATTTAGGGGAACAGTGCTATAGCTACACCAGAACTGAACTACAACCCTGCAAACAAAGAAATTGGTAAGATTGTTGGTTACTATCTCATTAGCATCTAAAAGTTTAGTCTACAATGCTGACTCTAACATAGATTAATCTGTATTTTTTGTTTTCTAAGGAAAAAATTGAATCGTCTTAAATGCATAGAATGGAGAAATCGCAGGTACACCCAGATATATGGCAGAGCGAGAGAGAAATATACCCACAAGTCAACCGGATAACTACCATTGTATGGTTCTTCATGAAACATGATTGCCGCTCCAATCCCCACTATACATACAAAAGAAAAAGCAAGGTTCAATTATATGGGTACGCTAATGTTCAAGCATAGTAAATTTTTGTTAGGGGGAGGGATTAGATATGTAAGCACAAATAAGTCATTTTATAATAAGAAGTTTCTCATTACTTTCAGCTGATACTAATAGGAGGCAAACGAGAGAACAGTGACCATGAAATTCATTATAAAGGCCTGGAAACACAACTCGTTGTCTTGTTTTGTTGATGAATGAGGTTATATCTCAACTTTATTAAACTGCAGAAAGTGTGGAAAGGATCTTAGATGAGCCATGGCACGAATGACTTTTCAAGTACCCATTGAGCCATGTCCTGTAAGGAATCAAGCCTTTGGAATGGTGCATGCCTTTACTTGAGTTAGCATTTAGGAGTTACCTTATAGAAACGGGAAGTTTCAATACTTAATTTTATTACAAAACTGTCCCTATAATGGAATAGTTGGAGACAAATTATACTTCATCAGAAGGAACAAGAAGAATTTTGAGAGGATTTGCTCTTACCAAGGACCAGATAAATGTTGCCATCTCAAAGGCATTCTGCAAAAAAGCAAATATTGTGAGGACCAAATTAATAAGAAACAATTATCTAACTTGTCATTGCAAAGATAAATATTAGAAAATCTTCACCTGAAATGATATAAACTGTATCAAGCGTAATAAAATTTCTGGTTTCCCAAACCAAAATAGGTCATCACTTGGCTTGACCTGGCTCCCAACAGATGGCCCCTTCGGCTCCACGATTTCAAGTGCTAACAAGGAGACAACATGCTGGAGTTTTGTTCCCACTAACATGACAAACTTCAACGCGTAACAATCACGAAAAGAAAAATAAGACACACTGACCGGCGGGAGATAGTATTCTAGTAGAAAGACAACAACAAATGGAGCACTTACAATGGCAGGAATAAATGAAATCCAGAAGTAAATATTAAGACCTGCGTCACGAGACCTAGTTGTTAGATGTTGAGATTCAGTTTCTCAAAATTTAAATTTATATTCTGATATAACACATTACCATGAATATTTATGACGATGCAAATTATGGCATAAACCCAGAGTGGCCAGCTGCAAAACCAAGACATGGTTTAGTTGCAACTACCCTTCAATTGAGATGAAAATTTATTTCGATAAACCCAAAGAGAAGTCATCGAACATGTGTCCATTTCTGTTTAGATTGAAGTTAAAATTCATTCCTATTTTTTTTTGGTACGAGTAATGTTGTATTACCATGGGAGAATAATGAATACAACTATACAAGACTTCCTGTTGTGTTAGAATAATGATCTTAAAGGAGTACCTGATCCCTACAATCCCATAAAATTCATCTTCCATGCTTCGGACCATATAATTATGGAAATTATAAGAAAGTGGCAACTTGTGCTTCTGGAAATGACAACACCAAGATGGAGTAAAAGTTGATTCAGTACGAAGATATAGTGGTATATAGCAAGACAAAAAAGCAACGAGACATATGGTAATTTAATGATCAAGGGGCCAAATGGTATCTTGAAAGATCCAAGATGACTAATTTATGCAACAAACCAGAAAGGATATAGCATTATAGCCAATAGAAATAGACTATTCTAAGACAATATGAACTATTTTTACCATTTTTATTGATAATCATTAGTTATGTTACCGTAAGGGGGAAGATAATCCATAAACTATTATCTACAGAAGTAAAGCAAAGCTATCACCTGTTGTCTTTTCCAAATTCTCATATTAAATTTTACAGTAAGAATATATACAAATCCTTTTTTTTCCCTCATAAATATGAATAGTTGATAAATATAATATATGAACACGTTTGTTAAAGGCCACTAGAGAACGGTTGATTTCACTTTTGATTTCATAGTTAAATTCTCTTACAACCCCATGAAGCTTCAGAAAAATGGTATCATGTTCCAATAGTTCAGTCAATATAATTACAAGAAGCTCCTGGGATTAGATCCATATGGCAAGGCACAGTGATCAATCAAGACGAGTTTTTTATATTTTTTTCATTGGCCAATCATGATGACGTGTGCAGGATAAATGTCACCACTTCATGGGTTATCTAATTCATCATATATGATTATTAATAGTACTAATTAACTTCTCATTTAGGCACCAGTCACTAATGTCCATCTCTGTATTTGGTGGGACTGCCAAACTTTCATGTTCTCTTCTTCCTCAGACTCTTATTCACATGATTTATATATCCTGTTTGTTTTACTTAAGAGTAGTTATTCAACCAGTGGCAGCAAGACTGACGACAAGTTTCAAATAGGTGTCCTTTATCTGGTAGATATACATAAGGGAAAATCATATCCTGAGTCATGAGGTTGTCAAGAAAGTGATAAAAGAATGTTGGATTGAAAAATAAGCACACACACATGCACACTCTCTTATAGCATGTAGAATGCTAGAGAATAAGAGAAAATGAAATACCCACTGTGATGAAACCCAGTCGCAGTGCAAAGTAATCGGACTTCTGTATAGAACTCTTAAACTGTCGGAGAAAGCAAAGCTGCAACAATGAGCAACAAATCAACCAAAACATACTCACACATAACATGGACCTAAGTAAAGAAAAGATGAGCCATGACACCATGATGACATGTTAAAGCTATCCTAGGCATACTCCAAAAATATGTTAAACTGTAAAAGGGACTTGCCATTGACAGACAACTCTATCCTCGAATCATAATGAAGTATATTATTGTAGGTTATTTCAATGAGGGTGGAGAACTGCAAATTATTATTACCAACCTTGCAGTTTAATACTAATGAAATTTAATAATGTAGTGCAAAAAGTGTCATTAAGAGGTCTCCACAATCACAAGAGATGGGGCTTTGTCACTTATTCGTGGTAATACAAAAGTAGCTTGAAATATCTCAAGGAAGTATTTACCCATAGCCTGTTTGAGTCCGCTGAACATTTTTACACTCTAATTACATAATATTCTGTCAATCTGACTGGTCCATATAGATTACCTCATCGCTGGAAAAAGAACGATCTTCTAAAATAAGAAAGAGTTATTAATCTGTAGACATTTTTGGAAGAAGAATTATTACCATCCAAATAAGAATTCGACTCCTACTCCAGGGATGAGATGCATGATGTAAGATAAATGTGGTTTGTCGCCTCATCACCTTGTTTGTCCTTGCTATACAAAATAAATAAATGTACAAACAATCAGAGTGACACCGTACAAACTATATTCATAGATTTATCTCCTACTAATCGGGGAAAGAAAATTCAATTTCTGGAAACCTGTACAATGGAAGCAAGACACAGCACCTACATACTTGGTCATATGAACTATGAAATAGACTCTAGAGAGAGGATGTAACTTCTTATTTGGAAAACTATAGGAGAAAACTACAATGGATACTCGTAGTGCAGCTAGTTGACATGAAGACTTGGTTGACCATCTTGTTACTGGGAAATTCTTCCCACATTGGACAGTGGCAGCAATCACTTTAAAGGTGAATAAATTCCAATATAACCACCATATGTGGTGATTTTCAAGTGGAACTGCAGCCGCTAACAACAAATGGGAAGACATGCTGCCACAAATCATTGTTGTTTGTTCCACTCTCAGTATTATTGAATAGTGTATTTTTCTTCATTTACTCTTTTACTCCTTACCTTGCAAACTGTTGTCAGCCAATGGGCTTGCTTGGAATTCCCATTTCCTCCAACTGTAAATCTGCAAAGAAATGCATTGAAAAAGTACTTGTCACCAGCATTTATTTAGTATGAAATTTGACATGACACCTTGACTTGTTCTAACTTGCTTGTTGCTTTTAAAAAATATACTACACTGTAACAATCACAAACATATACTTTCAGAAAACAAAGTTGCTTAATCTAACTTCTACATTGTGTAATTATGCACCCAAATAATGGTACCACTCTCATTACTAAAGTTGAAGGCTCTAAATGTAAACCTGCAAACTGGGATATAGACTGTACCTTGCTCATAGCCAAACCAACTGCAACACAACTATACAGAACATGAGTGATGCCAAGAACAAACAAGAAACGGTGAAGCTGTTCAAGACCTTCATAAGAAACAAAAGGTTCATGCCCCTACAGAAAAGGTAAATGTTAATTTATAAAGTATGCACTCTGTAGCACTGAACAAAAGCCTAGAAGTGCAGCTATTTACCTCACCACAATGATGAGATGATGGATAATTAATCCCCTTAGGAGGAACATCAGTCTCATTTAGAAACAAGGATTTTCTGAGCTTAATATGCTCTTTTATGCCATAATCTTCTTCAGAACAAAGGAAGAATTTACTGCTGAAAAGAGACGAGTCCACACAAATCTGAGAAATCACGCCTGCCGATTGCCCCAGCAACAAGGATATAAGTCCGAGCAGCATCAGCTCTGATCCCAATATACAAATTTACACATAAATCATTAAGAACGTTTCAAACCCAACACTACACAGCATCAGCTAAAACAATGATGAGGTCGGGCAAGAGAAAATAAACAACAAAAGTAAAGAAAGTAATCAAAGAACAATAAATCAACAATTTAGCTAGCTCCAATTATTGAGCACTCAGCAACAAGCAGGTTCTGGTGGGTGCAGCCTATAATGTTATTATTACACTCTACAATGGAAAACTTCCTTAATGGCATAATACATATGGAGAGAACATAGGCAAATGAACCAAAACCAAAACCCCACATCAGAAATACTTCCACAATGTCTTAGTTCTCATTCTACAACAGCAAAATATATGGCTTTGTGTGTGTAAAGGGACATAACAAATTACCTAACTACATACAAATCAATAATTCCTTTATAACATGTGCAGATTTCCCTCTAAATTCCAATAGAAATTTATATTGTAGTGCAACAAAAACAGTTAAATTAATCACTAACCTTCCTTAATCTTTTCTAAAGAAGCAAGCAGAGCTTTCCTCCTGGTCTTCTTTAACCACTAAAACAACAAACAATAGAAACAACCCAATAAACTAAAAACAAAAATAAACCCAACAAATAACTCATTCAAAACTCACATACCCACAAATATTCAGCAAAGTACTCACCTTTCCAAATCTGTACATAGATCTTTGGACCAATAAACACAAGAAAACCATAACTGTAGTCACTGTTGCAACTGACCATGTTGGTGTCTCAGCCAGAGACCTCCCTTCCCTTGTTAACTCCTCCATTTCTTAATTTCAACTTTCTTTCCCCAGAAAGCTAACAACTTTTCTCAAGAAAAATGAAGAGACAGTTGAAGATCCAGCAAAATGGGCAACTGAGATTCTTGATATACATATATATATATATATATATATATATATATATATATATATATAAGATGAAGAAAGCACAGCTCCAGATGCATTGGAGTTGATGCGATCGATTTCTTTTTGCTTCTCCAAGTCCAAGCATTGCACATGGAAGCCGTATTCTCTCCCTTCTTTTGTCTTTCTCTATTTGGGAAATTTAAAAAATGCGCGGTTCAGATACCGAACGGTCCTTTATTCTTTTCTATATCTTTTCTAAAGATAAAAACAAAAAGATTGTCAGTTGTCTATATAGATATACCTCAAATGTAAGTAAAGAAAATTTAATCACGGCACACTAGCAAGTATTCTAACATTATTCAAAAATTTTGGGATGACCAGGAATGACGATCAGTCGTCCCGTTGGTGTAAAATCTACGGATATTGATTGTCGATCTCACACTCGATTTCACCGATATCAAAAATTGGGAAAAAATGAGACTCGCGATTGTTACTCCGGTTATCAAAATTGATCACCAAAAAAGTATTTAATGTTATTTGGGTGAAATGTGGTGAGTCAAAGATAACCTAATAAAAATATAAAAATTTGAAGTGTAAAAAATTATAATTTTTCGGTTCCATGTCTAAATATTTGATTAAATTTATTTTTACATAAAATTTTAACTCTACTACAAAAAGTATCAAACTTGTGATACAAAATAAGTTAGTTGAAAGATGTGCCAAAATGACCTAATTAATATTTATAATTTTTATGAGAGGATTAAGCCTCATTTTGTTGTGCTTTAAATATGAAACAAGATTGATAACCACAGCAAGACATATATTAGTATCGATAATAAAATTTAAAATTACGAAGCATGTCATTTAATGTTATAATATGAATATTAATAATATAATATGGATGGTTATAATCATTTGCACATGAATTTGAAGAGTTGTGTTATAATGTATATTAAAATTATTATATATATATTTTAATATATGTACATATTATTGAAATAATACACTACATAATACAAAAAAATTGATATAATTATAAATATAATGACATGCATTATATTAACATAAATAATGAACGTTAGATTAACTTAAAATTAACCCATAATCAATCAAAATGATACGGTCAATTTATTAATCGATTTAAGATCATAATCATAATATACCCTTGCACTAGTGAAATGTTAAAATTAACCTCAAATCAGTTTCTCTGATATATATCCAAAACCACCACAGCACCACTACTAATGGCGATGTTATCTCTCCGTCTACGCCGCGCCCTTTCTCTCTCCTCCTCCATTCTTAACCACCACATACCTCTCTCCTCCTCCATACCGGCACTTCACGCGCCACCACAACTTTCTCTCTACCCTAATGAGCTCGATCTCGTCAACCTTCCATTTCAATCCAGATCCTTCAGATCATCCAACATTTCGCTCTCGTCCCGACCGACAACGTCGTCGTATAAGAACGACGATCATAAAATCTCTCCTGACGAGATATTGTTTGAGGGATGCGATTACAATCACTGGTTAATTGTTATGAATTTTCCTAAAGATCCGAAACCATCTCCCGAAGAAATGGTTGAAACCTACGTCCAAACCGCTGCTAAAGTCCTCGGAAGGTCTATTTCATTTCTTTCTCTACATGCAAATACTGAATTTATTGGGTTTTGGGTTCTTAATTTTTTAGGTAATATTTGGAAATGCTTTTGGATGAAGCAATTTTTAATTGTTGTTTTACTGTATATAGTTTTGCCAATGGGAGTTTCTGGAAATCATTATGCATTTGTGCTGTGAACATATTGATGTGTTTATTGGTTAATCTTTGAAGCCAGTTGTAGATATAGTGTCATAGCTTATGTATGTTGGAAATCTCTCATGTTGAATGGTGTTGTTAGTAATACTAATAGAGTTTATATACTCATTTGTGCTGTCATCTGCTTCATTGCCTAAGAGCGAGAGTTGGGTTGAGTACTGTGTCTGATACGTGACTTTGTTTTTGGGATAAGGATTTGGAATCTGCGAGGTACCTGTGTTCAAAGACTGCACAATCTTTTGGTTGTAATGATTAAGGAGAAGCCAGATGCTTTTATTCAAAAATTGAAGAACTTTTTCTTAGTAGGAACCTTCATTCCTCTTTTATTTAAACCCTTGAACATTTGTATTGCAAGTTTTATAAACTATATTAAATATCATTATGCACAACGTGTCATCCTACCTGTATCTAATATGCATACTTTATTACTGAATGAGTGTTAATATGGGTTCAGGAATTTCTGATACCTGAATATGTACTCGCTCTCACGCCCCAGTAACATAGGTTGGGTTTAATGCAATGTAATCATTTTGCGCAATGAGATTCTAGCTGAATTCTCAACATGACTTTTTATTTACTTGTTTCTTTAGAATCTTTAAATTGGCATTGTTAGGTCACTACTTTTTGGTGCAAAATCATCTATTAATGCTTTATAGGTTGATGCCAAGTGTTGGAGCTTTGGACCGAGGGATTATTGGCTAATTCTAGTCTACTTTTTTTTATGGTCTCAGTGTTGAAGAGGCTAAGAAGAAAATTTATGCCTGTAGCACAACAACTTATAATGGCTTTCAGGTTGAGGTGTCGGAGGAAACGTCAGAGAAGTTTAATGGTGAGTGTCTATAACCTCAATTTCTTAATAAAGGGTGATATTGACTACTGATGATTATTTTCAAACTTTGCTATTATAATCAGGTCTGCCTGGAGTTGTGTTTGTTTTGCCAGATTCCTACATTGATCCAGTAAACAAAGAGTATGGAGGTATGATAATCTTTACTACACTAACTTCACTAATTCCACTTATTCTCGAGCCTTTTCCTTTTCCTTTTCGTTCTTTGTTTTTTATTTTTTAATCTTCGGAAATAAGACATTTAGCACTTTCATACATTGTAATTCATTTTGGACTTTCATTGTTTTACTGAAAATATCAGGAGATAAGTATATAAATGGAACAATACTACCTAGACCACCTCCTATACAATCTCCAAGGTACACTGGAAGGCACAATGATCGTAATAGAGATTTCAACCGGCCAAGAGGCTCATATCAGCAAGGGAGTTCGACATATGATAATCAAGGACCCAGGCAAGGGGATGCAAGGAACTTTAGGGCACCACAAAATCCTTCGCCGCAGCAAAATTATGGTCCTCCTAGAGTTGGTGAAAGAAGAGATCCTATGCCAATGAATAATTCTTCTGGAGGGTGGAATAATTATCAGGGAGATAGAAGGGATCCAATGCCTAGTTATCAAGGAAATTACAACCAAGGACAAAGAGGAGACTCATATCCTCAAGGGCAAAGAGATTTCACACCAGGAGCACAGAAGAATTATGCTCCTCCTGAACAGAGGGATTTTAGAGTAGACAATAGGGATTATGCAACTACACAAGGTGGAAGTTTTGGGCCAGCATCTGGGGGAAATTATGGGCAAAGATCGCAAGCGAATTATAGGCAAGGAACAAGTGGGGATTATAGGCAAGAAGCTGGTGGGAATTTCGGGCAAGGAGCCATTGGGGATTATGGGCAAGGCGCAGGCGGAAATTATGGGCAAGTTGCTGGCGGGAATCATGGGCAAGTTGAAGTTGATGGGGGGAATTATGGACAAGGGACAGCTGGAAGTTATGGGCAAGGAGGTGGAGGCGGCGGCCCTGGACAAGAAATGAGTCCTAACTACAGGCCTAGTTATTCAGGACAAGGGGGGAATCAGAATTTTTCTCGGGTTGCAGATGAACAACATGCAGCAGGGGCAGCAAAGAAATTATGAAGCTACAGTGGAATCAGGAACAGCACATGTAAGCTCTCTTCCTCTTCATTTCTCATTCTGTTTTCTTGAAAACATCCAGTTTAATATTGAGTCAAAAGACAACATTCAGATGGGGCATTTGATAGCCTTCAAACACATTGCTCTTCATCCGAGTGTTGTTGAAGTTTATAGCTGAACAGTATTTTGAAAATTAACAACCACAATCTGTGACACATTTTTTTATATAAGTGTTTTGGTCTTTTGTTTTCTATAATTTCCAGGATTTAGAGTCTGGGATCTTGTTCCCGGAGGGGGAGGGGGGGGGGGGGGTGTTTGAGTTTTTGGTTGAACTTAACATAGGATAGATTCCCACTACTTAAAATGTGAGCATAGCCTCTGACTCAACTAGCTATCCTGAAAGCAGTTGTCCAAAATCTCAGGAAGGATTTAAGGTACTTGAAATAGATTAAAGAGTAAATGCTTGGTCGGTTACTCCTTAAGCACTCTGTTTATCGCGTTTGGGCTGCAAAGACAGCAGTTTTCTTGTTCGGCTACCAAACGCAGCAGCCCAAACACGGAACACGGGGGGTCCGGCATTTCACCTACATTTGGAGATAAGAACGCAACGCCCAAAAATCTCTGTGTTGCATTTTAAACCAAATTGCACAATCAAAACTAGACAAAATTGCCCTTACCTTTGAAAAGTCATCTGAATCTGATATCTCTTTGGAAATTACAACTTGAAGTGATCTCTCTTCAAGAACTGAAATTAGGGATACAAAATTGAATTGATCCCTCTTTAGAATTGTAATTAGGGCTTGAATCTTCAAGTAATCTCTTTGAAAATTCAATTGCATATTCCTAATTAGCCTCGCCGAAATCGCAAGAGAGGTCTGTGTGAGTGTAATGCCAGCAAGAAACAAAGCGTTAGAGTATAATTAGAGCTTGCCGGAATTTTGAATCGGGAGGTGAGAATAAGAGGATAAGCGTGAGCCTAATTCTTTTTATTTTCTTATTTTACTAGTGCTCTTTGGATGTTACTACCACCTTTCCATTTTATTTAGCTGCACACAAATCCACTTGTGCATATTTTTAATTATCTTGATAATTGATCACATTTTTAAATTGTATGTTATTATGTAAGTTGCAAAATAAAGGTATACTATATTAATTGATGACTATATTAATTGTATGCCTAAACTTGATTTTAAAAAAATGACATGTTGATCTATATTTGAAAAATAAAAAATAGGTAGTATATTATTGATATTACGTACTATATTATTTTTTTCTTTCACAAAACTATTATTTTTGTATAATTACATAATTAATTTATTATCATACATCTATACGATATATGTAACAATTCATGTCCTTTTTGGTCATTTTGTACCATTTCAGCCGCAACCGCCTTAATTCTAGCTGAACAAGAATTATAATTTCAACAACATAAGTTGATGGTAAATGAACAAGATCATAACTTTTCAAACGCAGCTTAAGCTATAAGCACACTTTCAGCTGCGTTTGCAAAACACTGGTATCACTGCAGCTGCTGCCATAACAAACCCTAAGTATTTGCATGTGGTCTATGCAAGAAGTCTTAAAGACTGTTAGAAACTTACTCTTTTCTAAGTTTTGTCTGTATAACACTTTTAACTTTTAAATTGAAACAACCTCCCAAGTGCTTTTCTTCCTCTTCTCCTATAGAGTGCAGCAGGTCCTTAAGAGACCTGGCTTTTACCCAAGAAATGTAAATCAGTCCAAAATAAAATTCCTTTATAGATCCGTTTTTTTATGTCATTTATCTTGAGCAGAACGTCTTTAGGGTTTCTAGAGATTTCATGCTTTCCGATTTCAATGAATGGATGTGGGTTTAGCAAGCTCATTGCCCCTGCCTGCCCTATATAGATCCGTCCTTTGTGTCATTTATCTTGAGCAGAACGTCTTTAGGGTTTCTAGAGTTTTCATGCTTTCCATCTAATGGATGTGGGTTTAGCAAGCTCGTTGCTGCTCTCACTTTCACATTTATCTTTTGTCTTTTGGCTATCTTTTTTATTTTTTATTGTCTTTGTTTTTAAAAGAAATTTTTAGAGTTTCTTATAGTTGACTTTTTAAAAATAAATAAATAAATAAATGGTTCTGGTATATTGACAACATATTAGGCAGCAGTCTTTGTTTCTTCATACATATGGAAATCTTTTATTGATTTTTGTTTTTGGTGTTATTTCCTCCAGGGGATATACTGAGTAGATTCAAGCATTACTTTTTAGAAGGTGGGATGAACGATGCCAGAAAGCAGTTAAATGTGGGCACCAATATATAGGTTTTTGTAGCTAGTGTTTGCATTCCTTGAAATCTCTTTAAAACAACTCTCTTTTCCTCAGTATAACTAGAAGTTAGACAGTTTTGAATGTTACATGGTATATAACTTTCCAATTTCTCTGTTTATTTGTGCAAGTGCAGTTGCCAGTTTCACACACGAGTCACTACTGTTTTTACACTGTGAGTTTAACTCTGTGCTAGCTTCGAGTGGTCTTGTTATATTACGGCTCCCTCCGTTTCAAAATTAAACATGCATTCTTAAAACGACGACTTTTAAGAATATTTTTTTTCCCAAACATACCAATATACCACTAACATTTGTTTGAAATGGAGTAATAGTGGCATGTTGGTATTTAATAACTAACGATATATTAGCACTTTCATGATACTTTATAATATAAAATTAAAAATGTATCTTTAATTATGAAACGGATTAAAAAGAAAATTGTATTGCTACTAGTTTTGAAATGGTGGGAGTATTGCTTGTTATCCAGAACTTGTATATTTTGCCCCACTAGGCCCTTGTGCTAATGGATCGAAATGTAATGGAGATTTGCCATTTTTATGAACGTGCAGATTTTCTTACGAATTCAAGAAGGGTTATTTGAAATGCAGTATTTACAGAAACCAAATTCGTTGGTCTTATGGGAGAAATGAAAAAGGGACCCTCGGATGATTTCCGGGAAGAGTACATTTTTAGGCCATCATATTATCACAAAACTTTTTAAAAAACTTTAGCGATTTCAATAAATCAGAAGTATTTACAAGAGACTTAATGATCAAAAAATTCAATCAATTTTGCAAGTATTATCGATTTAACCAACATGTTATATTTTTTAACAAATTAAATATTGAGGTAGATACTGATATATATATATATATATATATATATATATATATATATATATATATATATATATGTGTGTGTGTGTGTGCGCGCGCGTATTTTGGAAGGATTTTCAAAAATATAATATTTAATTTGTTAAAAAAAAATGTTAAATTGATAATCCTAGCAAACTTGGTTGATTTTTATGATCATTCAAGTCTTTTACAAGATTGTTCCTGCATTTGAAACGGACAAATTAAATGTACTCACTAGCTCATCTACTACCATTGTTTAAGCTGATTAATAATAATGTGGAGGTCAGATTATTCAAGTAAATTGTAATAAATTGTCGACAAGTTTTTAAATGTTCGCGTAATAATATCAATGGGAGTTGAAGTATTCCGTTTAAAGAAAATGCGCATTTTTGTTTTATCAAAAAAAAAAAACTCACTAAGGGATTGCCTGAGCTGAGCAACCGATACAAAAAATTTATACACATGTAAGTAATTAATTATTTTCACGATAAAAAATGACGATTGATAATGTTAATGCTAAAAATGATGTTATCTGAATAATTATAAAAATATTGACGATTGATAATGTAAATATTAAAAATAATAATATTTAAATAATTATAAAAATATCGTTAAAATATTATTAAATATATATTTATTTTGATAATATTATTTTTATTTTAACAATATCAATTGTCTAAAATTTTTATTTAAATATTATGGAAGCTCTTTTGGATCAGTTAAATATTATAATGAGATATGATACTTCATAAAAATCGGCATTTAAAACAAAAAAACTCTCCCTCTCTCTCTCTCCACCTACAGATTTTTTCTTTTCTTTTCGTATGCATGGAATTCTGGCAATTCCCACCTATATCGTAACCTTATATTATGGTTGGTTTAAGGGGCTCTCTTTTTCTCTCTATTTTTTTCCTGAAGAAGAACTAATTAATAAAATTAACACCGCAGCTTCTTTCCCCTCTGCCAGCTCCATTTCCATGTCCCTCCCCTTCTGATCGTCAGAGTCGCCGCTTCTCTTCTTCAGGTACCACATTACACAATCTCTCTCTATATATACATCTGATGTATGTGTGTATATGGAATGGGTTTTAGCATTTTACATGAATATGGTATAACTTCTGATATTTTGATTTTGATTTTAATTTCTGTGAAGATTATGTGATGCCTTGAATGGTTTATGGAGTGATTGAACATATTGGTCATAATATTTATTCAAATGCATGAAGCTCTCAGAGTTTTGGCAGGGTGTAAATTAGATATCTCTAAGCTTTTTTTACATGAACGAAAAATTAATAATTTATTATTGTATCAAGGGAATTACCCACAAAATTTAATTAAAGAAATGATCACCTCAGTTAACCAAAAGTGTTTTGGATAATGATCTTATGCAAATTTTCATACTCTTATTCTAGGCCTTGATAATTTTAGGATCAAATTTTGGGAAGTGTAATTAGGTTAATGCCCCCCTTTAACTTGTGAAGGTTTTAGATTTTTACTTGAAAATTGTAAGCAAAAGAGAGAGAAGAGGAAGAAGAAAAGGAATCATATGGCCCAAAAAACCATACTTTATAAACCAAGTAATTCTTGATTTTGTAGTTCCAATTTTTTTTCCAAAATAACTTTGCCAGCTTGGTTAACCATGAGCCGAAGAAGATTGGATTCACACTTTCAACACTCTAGGATTAGCTTTTGATGATTGAAAAATGAAATCAACTGTGGAAAGTTTTCGACATAAATTTGATGACCCCTTGAAGTTGGAAGTGTTATATTAAGTTGCATAAAAATGATAAGCTGAGAAAAAAGAAAGAACAGAAGAAGATAAACTACACAGCTCTCTGACTCCGTCTGATCAAAATTCCATACTATGCATCAGATAAAATATAATATCTTGATTCTCATTTTCCATTCTAAATTTTTTCCTATGTCAACTTTGGCTATGATTTTGCAATATCTTTTTGAATTGGTGAACTGAATGGCATCAAAGCATACTACTAAGAACTAACGCTATTTCTTGAATTGGCATCATGTGTGACATGGTTAATATAGCAGCACGAGCATATCACTTCTATTTGGCAAGAAGTTTTATGTCTCTTCTTCCTTGATGAGGGACTTGATTCAAGCTGCGTTTTGTTCAGCAGAGATTAAATCATCTACTCCATCTGTCCCGATTTAGTTACCTTTATTTGAGTTTCACGCATTTTAAGAATGTAATGGGAATGCAATAAAAAGTTGGGTAAAGTTATAGAATCTCCCTTTGTTGAACCCCATCCTAAAGTTCTCTTCTTTCGAAAGAAGATAGAATGGTAATGCTAGCATAAGCTTAAAAGCTTTTTTTATTAGGGTTTCAAGAAAAGTAGAAGGGGCATCTGAAGGAGGGAACACATTTTAGTCTATAAAGTTTCATCGCTCTATTGAAGTGTCGACGGTCTTGTAGACTGAGGATTTTGAACCCTTATTGTCAAAAGTATATGTTCTATTTTCATGATGTTTATTACAGAAGTATCAGTCCATTCCAATATGTCTTTTGTCAATCTAAATGTGGTAGATGGCTTTGAATTATGTGTGTTGTCTATCTCGTGGATGATAATGCACAAAATGAAATTTAATAATCATACAGCTTTTATTTTACTGTTTTTTAGTTGCTTCTTCGTTTTGGTACGTTATTGTTTAAGCTTCTAAATGGTTCATGGGTGTGTAAGATAGGATCCTTTTCCAGACACTGTTTAGTGTGGCTAGCTTGACAATCATTTCTAAATATATACTTATAAAGCGGGCGAATGTTTACTGTATACATATGTACAACTATATAAACCTTGTTTTATATTCACGTATATGGTTTTGCTGGTGTTTCAGAGGGGGACGATTCTTGGATCAGTTTAATCAGTGGCTCTGGTCTCTGGACTGTTTGTGTGCAAGTACATTGAGGAGTGAATGAATGTCCTCGTTATGATGGTATGAAGTACATGTTTGTTTGAAAAGAATAAAATATTGAGATCCAGTCAAAAGTAGTTATTTTTCAATTGTGGATGACTGAATCACATAATTAAGAAAAATTGCTTTAAAATTATGGCTCTTGGAATATGCCTGCCGAATTTTAGATATACAAGTTCTGAAATATATGGTGGATAAGGCGTACTTCCTTTGAGCCATTTGGCTGCAAAAGCATCCTTTGTCATAGTTAGATCCTAATATTTGATTGATATTCTCTGGAACTACTTATAAGAAAAGAGAGAGAGAGCGAGATTTATTCAAAGTTTGGTGTCTGGATAAGCTCCGAGTCCTAATGGCTGGTTACTCAACTGTTGAACAAATTGTTGGGGCTAGGAGGTCTGGATCTGTTGGGATCCCTATATTCTTGCATGGAGAACTCGATATATGGATTAAAGAAGCAAGGTCCCTTCCAAATTTGGATTTAGCTTCAGAAAGAATGCGAAAATGTTTTACTATGTTTGGGAATTGTGGACCTACATTAGGAAAAAGAAGTAAGACTCCATGCAAGCACTCAGGAAAGCATCCGGTAATTACCAGTGACCCCTACGTGTCCATTTGTCTTAGAGGGGCTACAGTAGCTCAAACAAGAGTGATTTTGAACTGTGAAAATCCTTGGTGGGACGAACATTTTAGTGTACCAGTTGCTCATCCTGTTATAAATGTAGAATTTCAGGTCAAGGATAATGATATTCTAGGTGCTCAATTGATTGGAGTAGTGGGGATACCCTCTGAAAAACTCCTGTCAGGGAATGCAATTGATGGTTGGTTCCCTATAGCAGGAGCTTATGAGAGGACTTCGAAACCTTCTCCCGAATTGCATCTCTTTATTCAATTTCGGCCAGTTGAGGATAACCCTCTGTATAAAGATGGTGTCGGTTCTGGTCCAGAATATGGAGGAGTCCCAAACACTTATTTTCCACTTCGTAGAGGAGGGAATGTGACTCTTTATCAAGATGCTCATATGCCTAATGGAATGCTTCCTGAAATTTCGCTAGATGATGGAAAAGTTTTTAAGCAAAACCAGTGTTGGGAAGACATATGTCATGCCATATTGGAAGCTCATAACCTGATTTATATTGTTGGTTGGTCCATATATCACAAAATAAAGCTTGTGAGGGAGCCGACGAGGCCATTGCCTTCTGGAGGAGAGCTTACCCTCGGAGACTTGTTGAAGTACAAGTCAGAAGAAGGACTTCGAGTGATTGTGCTTGTTTGGGACGACAAAACCTCACACGACAAGTTTCTTTTCAAAACAGTAAGGGTCTTTACTCATTAAAGAAGTTTATATAATCTAATATGAATCACATTATCTCCTAATCCTGAACCTTCTCCTTTTCTGCTCTTTCCAGAATAGAAATGTAAAATGGATGAAATCTATGTACTTCGTTGAGATTCATACTATGTGCATTAAAAAACCCTAGGCTTGAATGCAGGATGGTGTTATGCAGACTCATGATGAAGAAACCAAAAGGTTCTTCAAACACTCCGGTGTGCATTGTGTGCTTTGTCCTCGTTATGCCAGCACTAAGCTTAGCATTTTCAAGCAACAGGTGAGGAAAACTACTAGACTTGGCCAATACGTATGTGTTAACTAAAGCTGGATTTTATGAAATTGCATTTAATAGGATTCCTACTTTTTTTACATGAACCTATTTGGAACAAAGGGTGTATTTTCTTGAAGATTATGTTACCTTTCCTGATTTAGATTAAATATTTTAGTCCAGGTTGTGGGAACCCTTTTTACGCATCACCAGAAGTGTGTTATTATTGACACTCAAGCTACTGGAAATGTTCGAAAAATTACTGCTTTCATTGGTGGACTGGACTTATGTGATGGACGATATGATACTCCTGAACACAGACTGTTTGATGATCTTGACACAGTCTTTGCAAATGACATTCATAATCCTACTTTTTCAGTAAGTCTACTAAGTGGCTATAAATTTTTTAACACTTTATGGAATGATGAAATTTCTGTTTAAAGTCAAGGCCAGTTGATTATTCACATCCTTCTATTTCTTACCTTTGATGATTAGTAATTGCAGAAAACAACCTTTAATAGTTTCTATTAGAAAGCTACTGTCTTGACTGTTGTATTGCAACAATGTGGTCAGTCTATTGGCTGTGGACCTAGGGAACCATGGCATGATTTACACTGTAGAATCGACGGTCCTGCTGCATATGATATATTGACTAATTTTGAACAAAGATGGAAAAAAGCTGCAAAGTGGCGTGATCTCAGGCTCAGAAAGGTCAGACATTGGCACGATGACACGTTGTTAAAGATAGAACGGCTTTCATTTATACTCACTCCCTATTCAGGCCCTGATGGTGACAAAGTTGTGCATGTCACTACTGAAGAAGATCCCGAGAATTGGCATGTGCAGGTTAATTTTCTTATAGCTCTTTTTATGTGGTGCTTTGAAAAGGTAAGCTGACTGTGCTTGGTGGTTATTTATTCTTGACAGGTATTTCGTTCAATTGATTCCGGATCTGTGAAGGGATTTCCAAAAGGTGTTAAAGAAGCTGAGGCACAGGTTAGGTCTAGGCTTATTCAGTGCCTAATTCATTAAATAGCTAATCAGTTTCACCAAGGTCTATTTTATAAACTGCATAAGTCAATACTTTAGAGAAGGCATGCTCAAGGAAATTCAGTTTTAGTATGTAATTCCTCTAATTCCTATTTTATTGTAGAATCTTGTCTGCGGAAAAAACTTGAAAGTTGACAGAAGCATACATACTGCATATGTGAAAGCAATAAGATCAGCACAGCATTTTATATACATAGAGAACCAGTATTTTGTCGGATCTTCATATTACTGGCCATCATACAAAAATGCAGGTGCGGAAAAGCAGTTTTCTTTTTCGTGATCAATTTTTTTGTACATCACCAAGTGTAATGTTGTCCTCTTATCTATAGTTATAAAGTAATAATTGACAAACTTCCATGTCCATAGGCTGATTACTGTTGGGAACCCATGTAGTTGATTTGGCTCTATTATTGTACAGTAGCGCCCAGTCTGAATAGTTTTAAATTTGAGGATGAAGTTAGCCATATTATTTTCATTCTCGGTATATACATTCTTCTGCTTTTATACATATCTGTATATTAATTATTAGTGTAATAATGTAAATGTATGCAGAGAAGGATCTGAGGTGAACCCCGACTAAATAAGCAGAAGATAAAAGTTCTTTTTTGTAATAAACTTAACCCTTTTTGCTTTAAAAAAAGAGAGAGAGAGCTTGTGACCTATTTCTTAGCTTTTAGGTGCAAATCGAATGCAAAATTACCTTATGACTTTGTTTCCTTTAATTGTGAGTAAAAAAAAAGAAAGGAAAGGAAAGTGTTTATATAATGACTAGAAAGCATATTTTTTTCCATGTGAGCAGAATGCTATCTTACTTATTCCCTTTTCTGTACAACTAAGCAACAACCTAATAATAAGAGGTGCAAGGTCATATAAATATGGATTCCTCCACGAACCTCTTTTTCCAGTGGATAGCCTGAAAGAAGTTTTCCATATGATTCTGTTTCTCCATAAGATTCTAAACCATAACATACATCTTTGTCGCCCTTAAGATTTCAGCGTAATTGATATAAGCAGGTGCAGACAATTTGATTCCTATGGAACTTGCGCTGAAAATTGCCAGCAAAATAAGTACAAATGAACGTTTCACCGTGTACATTGTGATTCCAATGTGGCCAGAGGGTATTCCCTCCAGCGCGGCTGTGCAAGAAATACTGTATTGGCAGGTTAAATTAACATCCCATTTTTCTATAATAGTTATATTCATTGCATACAAAGCTCTTTCTGCAAATGTATTTATTTTTTTAGTTTTGAATTTTTAGTGGTAGCATGCTCTTAATTGGCAGTTCTACTAAAGAGGCTAATTCAGGATTCAAAATTAACACAGGGACAGACAATGTCTATGATGTACAAAATTGTTGCAGAGGCCCTTGAAAAGGAAGGCCTTTCTGAGGTGCATCACCCGAAGGATTACTTGAACTTCTATTGCCTTGGAAAACGTGAAGTTCCATGTCTAGATAGTATACCTCAAGCTGATATACCTTGTGAAGGCCGTTCTCTGGTATAGTATTTTCCTACTTTTAAGAATTATTTATTTAGGTACCTTCATCCATATATTCAGTTGCCTACATAATTGTCCCAATTTTGGTGATCAAATTAAAGTGTGCGCTATATAATAAGAAAAAGGCATACATTTTGCTCAATGTTGTATAAGATATATTGCTGGATTAGACATTGTGTCAAAGTTGATTTTCAATGTAACCTCACAGCACTTACATGTTTATCCTAATTTATTTTCTGTTCAACATTGTTATTCTCTTTAATATATAAATCAAATTTTGTACTGGAACTAATCTAATTTAGTAATGGGCCACAAAATTTACAATAAGAAACATAAACCAATTAAAATTTAAAATTGCAAGGAAGAAGAGGAATCAATACATTCCTTATCAAAAACTTTAAATTATTTTTGCTCCTTCCAATTATAACATGCAGGTTGAAATGAAACGCGTTGCCAGTTAACACACTGAAATTCTATAGATTTATACGCGTACTTACATACATTGTTTGTAAGCTGTGTTGTTACAATAATAAAGCATGACATTTTCATTTATTGTTAACTCTTTGGCACAGAAATCATCTCAAAAGTACTGCAGATTTATGATCTATGTCCACGCCAAAGGAATGATAGTTGATGATGAATACATTTTGATGGGCTCGGCAAACATAAATCAGAGGTCCTTGGATGGTTCAAGGGACACAGAAATTGCTATGGGTGCTTATCAACCAAATTACACATGGGCAAGCCGGAAGAGTCCTCCTCATGGCCAGGTATGAAATTTCAACCCATGTTCATATTTGGTACAGGACCTACAGGTACTATCTTGAAAAAAAAGTGTATACAGTTGTTTAAGCTAGCTTCATCTCTCAAAAATAAATAAAGAATAAGAAATACAGTCTTATAATCTAAAATTGAAAAAAAATAAAATGTTTTACATGTATCCTATGCAAACATTAATTTGCATTAATGTATCCATATCGATTTTTTTCTTACACAACTCCTCCTTCATCCTGGCTTAGGACAGGCTATGCAAAAAGCAAAGGTGGAGTTACAAAAATTTATATGCATTCTTCATAAAAAAAAAAGTCAACAAGTCAAATAGTATTGTCGTTTTTGAAAGTATTTGGCACAAATCAAGTCATTTCATTAATGGAACATTGTCCTTGAACGTAGATTTATGGGTATCGGATGTCTCTCTGGGCCGAACATCTAGGCAAGCTTGAAAAATGTTTTCAAGAACCTCAAGCCATTGAATGTGTTAATTATGTCAACAAGTTTGCGAAAAGCAACTGGGAGACTTATGTGGGGGAGGAGAACAAGGAGTTGATGGGGCACTTGATGAAATATCCAGTTCAGATTAGTAGAAATGGAAAGGTCAGCGCATTGCCGGGCCATGAATCATTTCCTGATGTTGGAGGTAAAGTTCTAGGAGCTCCCACCACTCTTCCCGATGCTCTAACCACTTAATATATATTTTGTCAGAGCATTTTAATAAGTTCACATTGAAGTAATGATTTCAAGGAAGAAAAGAAGATTTGAAGAAGAAATCAATAAAGGGGAGAAATTTCTGATAGAATCCAGGCTTGGAAGTTTATGTAAAGATTGCAAATGTATTTGATGGGAGGCTTTCATTTAATGGGATAGATGTATTTATTTACTTGTTTTTGCCATATTTTATGTTGAAAATAATAATGTAAATGGTGGATTTGTTGAAGCAATTTGTAGCCCCTTTGGTTGTTCTCTCAATTTGAATGGAACAATTTATATTTTGTATGGCACTCTCGTATGTAGACTTCTCATTCTGAATGTACTCATCTAGAAATTGCAAGATAATATAATTTTTTCTTCTTAGGTGGTCATGGTTAGATTTAGTGAATGCATGACTCAAAATTTATTCCCACAGTTTTATTCAAAGTAAGATGGACATAAATATTATACTGCAATGGCCAAAAACTTTTACCATTATTTTCGGTTATTAGTAGAACTCATATATTGAATTCAATGTAAATACATAAACAAATAATATTTAGTAGGTCCCGTCTCTTATTTTTTGTACATGTGCCTTCAGGGCACATGTTAAGAGGATTTAACGTTAATAATCAAACAGTTGATTTTAGAAAAAGTTGATATGTATGAATAAATAGCTATTGGTGATATTTTCAAATATATGACCGCCTAGCGCAGTGGATTAGCGCGTCTGACTTCGGATCAGAAGGTCGTGGGTTCGACTCCCACTGTGGTCGTTTTTAATAAACTACATTTTTATTCGCTCTTTACGTTTTTGCCCCCTATTATTCACTATTTGCTTTAAACCACTATTTGTTTGAAGTCTAGGGTTTTTAATTATTAGCACTCTTTTCTCTCCATTTTCGTCCAAACTAATGTAAACCCCTATTTCTTTTTCTTTAATTTCATCCTAGAACAATTTCAGAGCTAATGTAGTTGTTTTTGGATATGTTTATTTCCAGCAGGAAGGAATTTTGTTTTGTTTTAATTCATATTCGTTAATTTATCAGAGGTTTTTTTTTTTTGATAATTGAGATAAAAAATGGCTTCAACGGGGCAACCACTATCTTCTTTGAAGAGACGCGATTCGTTTCCCACAAGAGAGAGTGATCAGCTGATTATAACCCCTTTAGGGGCTGGGAGTGAAGTGGGTCGGTCTTGTGTTTACATGACTTACAAAGGGAAAACCATTTTGGTAAACTGTAGTTAATTTATTTCCTTTGGTTGGTGTAGTTGGGATTTGAGGATAATTTACTTGTGGTTTGCTGATTTTTTGTGTTTAATATATGTATAGTTTGATTGTGGAATTCATCCCGCATATTCGGGTATGGCTGCTTTGCCCTACTTTGATGAAATTGATCCTTCCACTATCGATGTTCTTCTCATTACTCAGTAAGTTCTTTTTTGTTCTCACCCTTCTTGTCTTTTGCTTTTTGTAGAGACATTTTGACTGCAATTGTTGTACTGAGTTTAAAACAAAAATTTGGAGTTCGCATTGATTTCTAGTGAACAATTTCTGTTTCGTTGTGCTCATGGTTGTTAGTTCCTATCCCCATAGTTGGGCCAAAATTATCTATATATTTTTTAAAAAATTAATCAGCAAATTGGGGAATACTAATTAGTCATTTGTTAAGCTTGTTCAGGGCAGCCATTAAGGACTTGTAATAATTGAGGTTAAAGTTTCAAGGTTTTCATAAACAAAAATATCTCTAAGATTATTTGAAATATTAATCTAGTTACTAAAAATAGGAATATAACCCTTATTGTCTGAACTTCGATCAGAACACTCTTGATTAGTTGATCTAAAATAGCTACAAATATAAGGCCTCTAATTGGATATGCACAAAGTGAATCTTAAAGTTCTACCTTTCTCTCACTATTTATAATTCCGTACTTTCAGAGAAGTTGAAACTGTGAAATGTATGTAAAGTTGCTAGCTTTATTATATAATCTCACCTTTTTATATTCAGCCAAGTTGGGCAAAATCCCACTTAGATTGGTATAATTTCCCACAAGCAGAATAAGTTGAACCTAAATGTTACCCATTTAAGAGATGATTAGCAAATTTGAAATATAAGAAGAGTCTAAGTGGATATTTGTCTTATTTACTTCATGGTCAAGGAAAGCATATCCATTAATGAAAGGGGTCTTTTATTTATTTTAATTCCTTAATAATAAAGGATAGTTTATCCATAACCTTAGAGATGTTTTTGGGTAGTTACTAACTTGGATTTTAAACGGACGAGATGATAGAGTAAAGCTACACAGATATGACAGGAGAAAGGTTTCAAGCTCATGATTAACCTTTTGTGTATACACTTATAAGCCTGACATTTGTGCAGCTTTTTTGAAGATTGCTTTGAGTTTAAAGACTTCAGAAAGCACGACACAAGGGTGACTGCTTATTTCCTTGTAACTAGATGTGTTCCACATACATCATAGAGAAAATTTTGATTATGGAATCAGTAAGAAAATTATTTCCATTGCGCCAAAACTATGTATTGGTATGATTCCTAGTCGTGGTAAAAATCCAACTAAAATTAGACCATCAGTTCAAAACACTTGTAGGAATGGAGACCGTGAGGACTTCCCTTTTTTTTTTATAGCTGAAATCTAAAGCATCTTCACATCCTTAATGTGTGTAGGTTGGGTCTTCTCGTATTACATTTTCACTTAGAATTTCAAATGTCTGTGAACATTACTCTTAAGTCTTAGCTGTAGCCTATAGGGGACGCGTAGTAGATTGTTTTTAAAACTTGCTACATTCATATACCGTGTGTGTGACTTATGTTCAATCTTATGTTGGCATGACTTATTTATATTGAACATTTAGATATCTCTGCTTTGTAGCTCATCTATTCTGTCTACAGCTTTCACTTGGATCATGCTGCATCCCTTCCATACTTTCTGGAGAAGGTTTGTTTCTCTTCTGATATTTTTACCATATTTGTTTAGTTTCTTTGCAGATAATTTAACTTGCATGTTTTAATTTACTATTTCTTTTTTCAGACCACTTTCAAAGGGCGAGTTTTCATGACTCATGCAACAAAGGCTATCTACAAGTTGCTTTTGTCAGATTATGTGAAAGTGAGCAAAGTTTCAGTTGAGGATATGTTGTTTGATGAACAAGACATTCTTCGCTCAATGGATAAAATTGAGGTATGTTTATTGAGCATTGTCAAATGGTCAATCTCCATCTTGTTAAAGCTATCTTGCTAGTTCAAAAAGAAGATTAGGTTGTTCTTTCAAATTCGCTTTGCAATTTTTGAAAGGAATTCAGGAAATGGGATATCATTGTTGGGAGCACAGAATAGTAACATTGGGAGGTTTTGAGTTCATACTCTCACAAGCTTGGCCATATAAATTATTTAGTACTGAAATTACGCAACTTCATTGTCCTGAATTTTACATCTCATGTACCTCATCAAATCTTATCCCTGTTTTGCAGGTTATTGACTTCCATCAGACTCTAGAAGTAAATGGCATTCGCTTCTGGTGTTACACAGCTGGCCATGTCCTTGGTGCTGCCATGTTCATGGTTGACATTGCCGGTGTCAGAGTGCTCTATACTGGCGACTATTCACGAGAAGAAGACAGGCATCTCCGTGTTGCTGAGCTTCCACAGTTCTCCCCCGATGTTTGTATTATCGAATCCACTTATGGTGTTCAACTCCATCAGTCAAGGCACATTCGCGAGAAGCGCTTCACTGATGTGATCCACTCTACTGTTGCTCAAGGGGGCCGTGTCTTAATACCTGCTTATGCCCTTGGTCGTGCTCAAGAACTTCTTCTAATCCTCGATGAATATTGGTCAAACCATCCTGAGCTCCATAACATTCCCATATATTATGCTTCTCCGCTTGCAAAAAGGTGCATGGCTGTTTATCAGACCTACATCAATTCCATGAATGAAAGGATTCGCAACCAATTTGCCAACTCAAATCCTTTCGATTTCAAACACATATCACCGCTGAAGAGTGTTGACAATTTTGAAGATGTAGGCCCATCAGTGGTGATGGCAAGTCCTGGTGGGCTTCAGAGTGGGTTGTCTAGACAGCTATTTGATAAGTGGTGCGCTGAGAAGAAAAATTCTTGTGTTATACCTGGGTATGTTGTGGAAGGGACATTAGCAAAAACTATCATTAATGAACCCAACGAAGTTACCCTCATGAATGGCCTGACTGCTCCTCTGAACATGCAAGTCCATTACATTTCCTTCTCAGCTCACGCAGATTATGCCCAGACGAGTACATTCTTGAAAGAGCTCATGCCTCCTAACATTATTCTTGTTCATGGAGAAGCTAATGAGATGGGGAGGCTCAAGCAAAAGCTTATAGCTCTGTTTGCTGACTGCAACACCAAAATCATCACCCCTAAGAATTGCCAATCTGTTGAAATGTATTTTAACTCGGAGAAAATGGCAAAAACTATTGGAAAGCTTGCTGAAAAGACCCCAGAAGTTGGTGAAACCGTCAGTGGTTTACTGGCAAAGAAAGGTTTTTCTTACCAGATCATGGCCAGTGATGATCTGCATGTTTTTTCCCAGCTGTCAACAGCCAACGTCATGCAAAGAATTAGCATCCCTTACACGGGTGCCTTTGGTGTGATCAAACACAGGCTCAAGCAGATATACGAGAGTGTAGAATCTTCGACAGATGAAGAATCTGGGGTTCCAACTTTGCGAGTGCACGATCGGGTGACGGTCAAGCAAGAGTCCGAGAAACATATCTCGCTGCATTGGACTGCAGACCCTATTAGTGATATGGTATCGGACTCGGTTGTGGCTCTGGTATTAAATGCCAGCAGGGAGATGCCTAAGGCGGTGGTCGAGTCAGAACCCATAAAAGATGAAGTAGAAAATACGAAGAAAGTGGAGAAAATCATCCATGCCTTCCTTGTTTCTCTCTTTGGAGATGTTAAGTTGGAGGAGAATGGAAAGCTGGTAATTACAGTTGACGGGAATGTGGCACGTCTTGATAAACAGAGTGGCGACGTTGAAAGTGAAAATGCAGGCCTGAAGGAACGTGTAAGGATGGCGTTTCAACGAATTCAAACTGCCGTGAAGCCTATTCCTCTCTCTGCATCTTAAGCCTTCTCCCCAGCTGCGTTTTACATGTGATGTTTTTCAATACTTACTATGGCTGTTTGTACATGTATTCCGTTAAGATTGATAGTTGATACCAAAACGCGAACTGTCAGTGAGTAACAATTTTTGTTTAGTCATTGCAATCGTCTCATTTTATATTTCCCACTAGTTCTTTCAAGAATTTACTTCCTACTTTGTAAGCATTTGGTGCCCTTGAATATGATGCAAGTTTGTAACAATGGGTAATGTTGAATGTAGATGCGGTTAATATGAACTTCTCATTTATTTAGCATGTGAAAATGATAATACAAATTTTTAATGGGACTCTCATTTTATGAAAAAGGCAGTATTTGCATAGTGGGCTTGAAATTTATTTATTTGAGAAATTTGAAATTTATGTGTTGTGTAATTTCAATCCAGTCCACAGGCAGAACTTTAGAATAAATTAGTATGAAACCTTTCTTAGTTCCATTCTATCTTGAATATTCACACAAGTCGATATATATTATTAACATAACAAAATTCTCTCCTCGGTACTGGTGAGAATCTATTACATTAAGGGTGGGAGTTGCGAGAATCAGACTTTAGTTTTTATTGAGTAGGAGGTGGATTATCGTCAACCGGGGAGAGTTATCGCCTTCGAGGTGTGGGTTATAGTTGATGGGTTTCAGCTGATTCTCAAACTCTTCTAGAATTGCTTTAGGAATAATCTATATTAGCAGGGACACTAGATAACACAATCGAGTGTGTAAAAAACTCTCTCCTCTTTTGCACCTACAAGTTTGGTTTTATTATAATTTGGTCCTCTTTTTTTTTTTTTTTTTTAATTTTATCTCCAAAATTTAATAAGGGAACTGATATTTTTATAAGTTAATTTGATATTTTTACAAGTGAATTCTATTTTATCTTGTAAAAATATCAAATTAAATTGTGAAAATATCGATTTTCTTTAATAAAATTTTTATTAAATTCTTACAGTAGTTGCGTACTAGGACTAGTGGTACACAACTGGTCTGAGACCCGACTTTGTCAAAACCTGATTTGGTCAAGGCCTGATCCGATCTGGTCAAGGCCTGATCCGATTCGGCCCGACCTGAAAGTCACAAATATACTATATTTTTTTGGCTTAGATCCGGTCTGGCTTGACCTTGGCAACAAGCCTGGCCCCGTCAAATCCCTAGTTTAGCCTGAGGCTTGGCCTGGTTCACCCAAAGTCCAACTTGACCTGGTCTGTCAATTTTCTTTCTTTGCTACTTCAATTTTTTCATCACTGATGAAAAATTTTTCTTTGTGGCAACTCATTAAATAAACTAAATAAAATTGACGTCTTTCAATACGTTCATTCATGCATGTTTGTTTATATACAAATAAATGAATCCATAAAAATATATTGGGTAATGTAATATATAAGGATTTTTCTTGCCTAGTTATCAACATATACTTTTTGTAGACCTTTCAATCCATATTCATTTTAATAAATATTTAGCGTAAAAACTAGAAAGTCATTTGTAAAATAATAATAATAATAATAAAAAAGATACTTTTCATAAAAAAAATAATTTTTTATTACTAATGATATTATAAAATAATACAATATCTTTAAAATTATAAAATATTTTTATTCATTATTGTAAGTTGTAACTTGTAAGTTGTAATACATTACTTTTAATTAATACATCAATTAAGTTTAAAATTTTAATTGATATTTTTATAATATTTAAAATTATTAAAAAAAAATTGAATGTACTAGATCTGATTGACGTAGTCTGCAAACCTCAACAAGCCTCCTTTTCAAGTGGCAAGCTTGACATGGCTTGGGCTGCAGGCCAAAAGTCAAATGTCTAACTGGGTTTGGTCAACGGCCAATGTCGACAGGTTCAGACCGGATCAGACCAAATCGACCTGTTGTACATGACTAACTAGGAATAGTATGAAATAATTGCAAATACTGAATGAAATTTGAAGGTTTTAGTAAATACGCCCTTTTGTCTTAATAAATTTATAAAGTTTTGAAATTCAAAATTAATATAAATTTATTTAATTAATATAATATTTAATATTATAAATTACTTAAAATATACTATTAAGTTTAAAATTATTAGTTTAAAAATTAAAATAAATTCACTATCATAATTTAAAATTTCATAAACTAATTATTATTTAAAACAAACTGACGTTACAGTTTTGCAGACATAACCGAAGAAGAAGAAGAATGCATACAGTTTGATAATAAAAAAATGGCGTCGATATATTTAAAAGAATAAAAATAGTTCAATCAGAAATAATATTTTTGTAATTATTTTTAGGGACCAAAATCGCTAACTTTTTTATAAACAAATTTGATCCCCTCACGCAAAAAGTCATCTTCCTCCTTGGCATGCCAGTCTTGTTTGCCTCTCTCTCTCTCATAGACATTTCCGCAAACATGCTCTTTGCGTTCTCGGGATAATGTAATGATTTCTCACAGAACTTTTTTTTGTTGTTGCTAAATTCTCACAGCACATTTCCCTTGTAATAAAAGCTTCTCTAGGGATTGCTGCCGATCAATTTAACGTTTCTGGTAATTTCTTGTTTCTCTCTAATGGAAAAGTTAGAATTTTAATGTATTTGCTTGTTGTTTGTTTGTAATTTGCGAGTGTCGGAATAATTATTTCTACTTCGGGGACTCCGAGTTACTTTTATATATTTTTGGGTTAAGATGTTTAGGTTATTAGGATTCAGAAATCTGTTTAGGGTAATGGGTATTTACTTAATTGGTTTATATATGTATGATTTATCAAATATGCAGTTGTGGGAAGTGCCAATACAGTTGAATTATGGCTAGCTCTATATGACAAAGACCCAGTAATTTACTTGATAGACTCCCTTTCGTGTTCCAGATGACTTTAGTAAGCAGCTAAGGATTGCAACTAATGCGCAAAAAGGTCTCAGACAATCCTTGTATTTGTTTCTATAATTAGGGGTAAGCTATTGTCTGTGATTTGTGGTTTAGTATGATTTTAAGGTTGGTCAAAGTTGTTGAAGCACTTACTCATTATATACTCTGGTGAATGTACATAGTTACTGACCAGTTCATGTATTTCTTATTTTATCCTTCTGGGTTAATAGTGTCGCATTTGCAGATTCCCATTTTTAAATTAAGGAATGCTCAATTCCAGTCTAAATTCAGTTGGTATTTTCTCGAGGAAATAATCGCATGGAAGATACTATTTTAGTTATATTAGAGTTGGATACCTACTACTACTTTTTCCTTTATGGACAACAAACTTAATGTTTTGTATCCAGTGATTTCCTCACTGGTTGATAATGTCCTAACTTTTAAAATGGTTGAATGACCATGTAGTGCTAAGGGCTTCTTTTGCAAGTATACACAAATCATGGGTCAAATCCCCATATATTTAGGTTATGAACCGACACATTTATTTCTTCTCTTTTCTCTTCCAGGAATGAGGAGGGCAAGATATCATAATGTTGCTAACCAAGGGCAGGATGAGTGGACAATTAAGAAGGCCCTAACTTTGTCTGATGTTGATATCACTCATCCATTCCTCACTCTGCCTCGTCAACCGGTTGAAAACCATATACTTGTGCATTTGACACAGCTAGAACGAGATCATTTGAAGAATAGAGAGCAAGTAACCATTAATGCCCGAGATGAGGACACTGGTGAAGCTCATGTTATGAAATTGAAGTGGTGTGGGAGTTATTATAATCTTATAGGAAAATGGGGCAGAATTGTTCGAGCTAAGGGACTTGATGCTGGGAGGGAGATAAAAATCCGCTGGCTTAATGGATGCTTACACTTCACAGTTCCACACCAGCAGGTTGCAACAGTAGCACCGTTGCAGAGTATTGCACCACCAATACTTCACGACCAATGGCCTATTAAGAAGGTTTTGACACTGTCTGACGTGGATACCAATCATCCTTTTCTACCTTTGGCACGTCGATCAGTTGAAGATCATATTCTTGTCCATTGGACTCAGCAGCAACGAGAACTTTTAAGAAATGAAGAGCAAGTTAATGTGAATGCTCTAGATGTTGATAGTGGGGATATGTATGGGATGAAATTGAGGTGGCATGGAAATTATTATAACCTTATTGGAAAATGGGGAAAAATCATTCGACGGAAGGGACTTGGTACAGGAAAAGAGATAAAAATACGTTGGGGTAATGGATGCTTAAACTTTTCAGTTCCCTATGATCGCAATGATGTGGTACTACCAGGACAGGAGCAATGGCCAATTAAGAAGGCACTAACGTTGTCTGATGTAGATACAAATCACCCATTTCTCACTTTGCCTGGAAAAGCAGTTGAAGATCATATTCTATTTTACTGGACGCTTCAAGCACGGGAACAATTGAGAAATGACCGTGAAGTAAATATTAATGCTCGAGATGATGACACAGGTGATCTATATCTGATGAAGTTGAAATGGTGTGGGAGTTATTACAATCTTGTTGGCAAATGGGGCCAGATCATTAGAGGAAAAGGACTTCATGTTGGAAGAGAGATTAGAGTACACTGGGATAATGGTTGCTTACTCTTTTCAGTTCCACAATGATAGCTGTATCGATGGTGTATAGGTAGGAGTTCCTCCTTGCATTTTCTACTCGTGCATCAGCTAATGTATATATAAAAACACACAAATATACATAATTTCAATTTATATATAATTTAGAAATTATTAGTTATATAACCATGCCTTGTTGTTTTATGTGCATGAAGAATTTATGTCTCAATAGAGGTAGGAGTTTCTCCATGCATTTTCTACTCGTGTAGTTTCAGCTAATATATATCTTATAATTTTGTAATTTTTATTTGTTTATTAGTTATACAACCAAACCTTCTTGTTTTATCATGTACGTGTAGAATTTATCTTCGACAAAAATGTGTCAAAAGAGCATTATAGAACATCTCCCTGCTGTAACTGACTTAAAATTAAGAATTATTCCAAGCCCTTAGACCAAACAAAATGATGCAATATATATAGGGAACTATCTTCTACTTTGTACTTTATGCCCTGTTCATTATGGAATGAATTATTAAAGAAAAAAAGAAGTTGATTTAACATGTGTGAATGTAGTTATGGGTATGGTGTCTAGGTGTCGGATTCGGCAAAATCAATTCTTTAGACATGTGGACATGGTTAAAGTGTCTGGATATGGTGTGTAGACACAATGTTTAGATAAAAAGTTTGACAAAACTTGTCCAATTACATTGTCTTCCTTGAGACAAACTCCAATATTAATAAGCATTTAAGCGAACATGAAGGGGCAGCATCCGAACGAGATCAAACAAAGGACGGTAGGCCACATAATGTCCGACTGTTTGCTATGTGTTATACTGACTAGCAGTAACATTATGTTTGAAGACATTCATTAGTGTCATAATTTACAATGATGTATGTGTCTCTATAGCGTACGACTCTGATCTGAAAATTTGACGTTCTTTTGATAGTTTCTACAGGTTACTCTGACTTCCATTAGACTCTGACACGTACATGGCAATCACTTCCTTGTTTCAACACTGGCCATATTAGTGCCTCTTTTTCATCCTGAAATTTCAGTTGCTTCTAAGATTTCTTGCGAAGAATAGCAGATTCATGCTGTTGGATTTAGCCATTACTGGAAATTTGTTTAACTGTCCACTAAAGGTTTCCGACTTGCATCAACCTTGTCACCATTAGAAAAGGTTTCCCTGATATCCACTTGATTATGGATGTCATTAAACAGTTTCCAGATATAGAAGAGAATGCGTTGGAGCAGTGAATGCTGAATGCAGCCTCTTATCTCTCCTCAAATTTATTGCCAGTTTGTTCGAACATGCTACACAACTCCAGGAATCTGAAAATAGCAACATATGGAGGCAGGCTGATCTACCAGTCACGGATACCTACTGTATTGGACAGCGGTACCTGAAGGTGTGTAGTTTTCTCTTGAAGACTCAAGCAGACAAGAGTATACTATTTATTACATGAAGACTTGGAAATTCCAGCATTGAAAGTGAAAATAGTGACAATGAAGCAGCGGAGTTGTCTATGAGAGCTGGTGCGTCTAATATAAATTGCATGGGCACATACTTCTATTCCATATCTTAAAATTTTCCTGGAGATTTTGAAAGTTGCAGTGAGTCAGAGCTGCAAAACTGGATGCAGATATTGGTCAAGAAGCAGAAACAAACTGGTCAGCAAAGAACACCAATACAGCCGGCTGGGCAGGTAACTAGTAAGTCTGTGATGAGGAATGTGGTACATTGTGCCTACCTCAGAGTGAGATTTTGGGACTAAATTATGTCATCATAGAGAGATAAAGTCGAAACATATGAATATTCCAAGTGTTTTGAAGTTCTTCCTTGCATCTTTATCTTGCTACCTTACTCATTATAAAGAGAATATAGTTTCGGAGAAATGCATATTTTTGAGAGGCACCGGCGCCTGTATGTATGCATGGCTTCTGTGATCTATCTTCTGAAGTTTTCGTAGAGTCTTTTCCGAAAAAGGTAATTGTAAATGGTTGTATATTTGCTAAGGACAAGACTAGGTACACAATAATCGACCACAAAATCGACCACTATATTAATCATAACTACTAAAAAGTGTGCTTATATTAAAATTCGTGCCATGCACATATTTTTAATGACTAGGATCAATATTGTGGTTGATTTTTATGTACATATACTTATCTATTTGCTAATGGAGATTATTAATTAGTCATTAGCCAGTGAAGAAATCTCTAAATTCTAAATTATAGATTGGGTATTAATTTTTGAGTTTTAGCTTGAGATATTTTAAATTTAAAACGGTAGGAATTAAATTATTTTTTAGGTAATACATTAAAAAAATTTAGAAACTATGTATATAGAACTACTGATAAATTATTTACCCTATTTGTGTCAAAATATAATATCAATATTAATTTTTAAGGTGAATTTTGATATTTTTAAATTTAAATATTACATTTAGAAAGACTACAAACTATCTAAATAGTGGTACTAACTTGAAGATTTGTTATTTTCAAATATTTAAATGATCACGTCAAATTTGAATCATAAAATATTTTAAACTAACTTTAAAAAATTAAATTTGATCTTATATTTTAAAGCAGAGAGAGTATTATTTTTGTAACAATTTGATCGATATATATTTTGATTTTATTAATTTGTTCAAATAAACTTTCTACTTGTATTTTATCTACTTTTTTTTTCTTTTTTTCAAACTCTCAATACCCATAAAAAAATATTTTAAGAAATATGAGACTCTCATTAAAGTCATTAAGAAACCATTTAGGGGAGTTTTTGGAGGGATAACAAGTATTTCAAATTATAAGTTAAAACTAAATATATTTTAGAGTTTGATAACTCTCCAATATTACTTCTAAAAGTTAAATATTTGGACTTAAAAATACTTTTAGGTGAAACATAAATTTTTTGTATTTGACTACGGCAAATTTTTTTATAATAAATAAATTTTTTATATAATTTATATTCATAATTATATTGACTACAATTAAAATATTCGTATCAATTTTGAGTTTAAAAATATATTATGTTGACTTGAAAAGGTAAATAACGATTTTATATTTTAAAACGAATGCAATATTGTTGTTTATATAAAACTCAAAATTTATTGAGTTAAAATTATATAATGATCACATAATAATAAAATTATGATAATAAACTTGAAGAGATGTTACCGTTTTTATATTAATATCCAAATAAATGAGACTGCTTTCTTTAAATAAAAACTTCAATCAATGAAACTTTTTTTACTGAGAGAAAGAATATTATTAATGTTTAGTTCACATGATGATAATTTTAATTTATATAAGTAAATTATAATGCGCTCAAGTAGTAGAGGTAATATTCAAACATTCAATTTTGAATAAAATTAATTTGTAAAATATTAAAGTTCAAAATTAATACATAATTACTTAATTCAATTGTAAACAACTACATTAATTGTAAAATTCAAAATTAATTATAAAAAATTAAAATTAAATATATATTTTATAACAAAAAGGATAATAGACATTAATTTAGTAACTATAAAAAATTACACGCACGTAGCGCGTGATCTACTTATAGTTGTAAACTAATTACAAAATATTTCTGATTATAATATTTAATTATAAAAAAATTAAACAAAATTATATTAAATCTAAACTTTAAGTTTTTTTTTTTAATTTTGATAACATTCAAAAAAATTTAAATATTAAAATTAATTGTATATTTTAAAACACGAAAGATAACTGACATTCGTTTAATAATTATAAAAAAATTCCACGCGTCTGGAATCTGCATGGTATATAGTAAAAGTTGTTGAGCATTAGATTTGAGAAAGTGACTGATGCTACTACGTCCGCGCAATCAGAGTATTAAAACAGATTCTAAACCAATTTTCTTGTTGAGGTTTTCACATGAAAGGGAGTTTATTAAAAAAATTTATATCAAAATAGAATATAATAATTAAAATATTTTTAGTAAATTATATATATATATATATGAATGATGATATTTTTTGTTTTAACAGTTTTTTCTCATTCTTTTAGTCATTAAAATTACTTCTCTATATATCAAAAGAACAAAAAATTAACGCTTAAACAAACATATATTTTAATTATTTTAAAAATATTTAACATTTTAAATAATATTTATTATTCTGATAATATTAATTTTTCTTTGATAGTATAGTGGTCTTTCATTGATGACGTTATTATCATTTTATTAACTAAAATTGTCGCTTTTAGATACTTGCCACATGACAGCCATACTTTTCCATTTATTAGTCTGGATATTACTTCATTATGGCAATCCTATCCTAAAATAGATTAGTACGCGAAGAACAAGCATTGCGTGTGTAAAATTTCTTATATTTTAAATCGATAAAAAATGTAACATTATTATAAAATTAATATTAAAGACAACTTAACATAATTTAAAAAGATATAAGAAAAATTATACAAAAGATTTAAACTACTATCGTGGATCTGTTTGTAGAGAAAGATAAATAGAGGAAGAGAGAGAGAAAGAGAGAAATACGAGATATTATAAAAATATCTTCGAAAAAAAAATAAAAATAAAAAGTAAACAACAATAGCAACACAAACCAATTTTAGAATAACTTAAACTTACTAATGGCACTCAGACCTGAGTATGAGATAGAAATAAAACCGTGATATCTTTAAGACACGTATGAAGTGGACAGCGGCGGAACCAAAATTTTATTTTAAAAAGTGTCAAAATTATATATAAAAATAAAAAATTATCTTTCATTTTAGATTGAATTCTAATTTTGATGATATTCACAGTTAAAAATATATAAAACATGTACTTAATTATATATATATATATATATATATATATATATATAACATAAAATTTTTAAAACTCAGGGGTTGCCATGATATTCCTAACTATATACATAGTTTCGTCCTTAGAGGTGGAAGTAGTAAGGGAGAAAAAAAACAGAATTGATATTTTCACAATTAAATTTGATATTTTTATAAGATCTTTTTTACATGAGTATGTGACTCATTTACTATTCATATGAAAGAAAATATAAAAATATCAATTTCCAAAAAAAAATTCATGGAGTTTGAGATTTTTGAGTAGCGGGAAGAGAAAGGAAAGTTTCATAAAGAAGTTAAAAATAGTAGATAAAGAAATTATTCATGTTATTTGAGATTTTTTTAGAGAGTTAAAAAAAGAAGTGGAACAAAAATAAAAAATACGATTTAAATAGAAAATAAAGAGACAACGTGAGAGATTAATTTTTAAAGATATATTGTCGTACAACTACACTAAAAAATAATTACTAAATATGGAGGCTTTAGGGGGGAAAGAGATAAATAAGCGGAAATATTATTTTCTTATCGGTGTTTTTGATATATATGTGAAAATAATGATTCCCAAAATAATAAAAAAATTATATTTATTTACAAAGATTATAATTTTAAGATATAGAATACAATCTTAATATTATATTTATTTATAAGAATTATATTTATGATAAGACTATTAATCTCATCTTTTTATTATTTGTTTTTAAATTTAAACTTATTTATTTTTAAATTTAAATTTGATACTATTAGTTCAGGGATTATAAAATGACTTAATATGAGAACTATTTAATATCACGTTTAATCAGGAATATTAAGACTATTAAATCATTTTATAATCCATTCGTTAATAATTTTAAATCTAAATTTAAAAATAAATAAGATATTTTTAAAATTAATAATTTTATTTTAAATATAATCTTTATAAATAAATATAATTTTAGAATTATAATCCGTTATTATAATCTCGCAAAGTAGCCGTTCCAACTTCCAACCCCCAGCCACCAACTAGTAACCAGTCACAGTCTCGTGTCTGAAAAATGTACAAGAAGAAGAAGGACTATCATTCTCTCCTGCGTTCTTTCCCATGTCCTAAATCCATATATATTCATGCAATTTTATTGATTGAAAGAGAGAGAATCTAAGGGAGAAGAGGCCTTTTGCCTGTTTGAGTACTGATAGAGAGAGAAAATGGGGAAGGGGACGTTGTCCTTTCGTCGGTCGATTAGCCGGCGCCGGACGAAGAAGCCCGGGGAGACTCCGCTGTTTCCGGGACCGGGAGACAATGCTGGTACTCAGTCGCTGAATGAAATTGCGAATAACTCGATATCTGCTATGGTTGCGGCGTCGAGCAAGCCGAAGAAGAAGGTCGGTGGAGCGAGGCTTTGGATGAGGTTTGATAAGTTAGGACAATCGGAGTTGATTGAGTGTGAAAAGAGTATAATTGTTAAACGCTTCTCTATTCCCACTAGGGATTTGAGGGTTCTTCTTGGCCCTGTTTTCTCTCACTCTTCTAATATCCTAGGTATTTATTCATTTGAATAATTGTGTGGAAATGCTACTTTTTGTTTGCTTATTCATACATTTATCATACGTGATGATTCAGTTTTGATATGATTAAATTTGTTAAATTCCGTTTTAAGACAGTTCACTTTTATGATTTAAGGTTTGTAAGAAGAGTTTGACCTTATATAATCTATGGGTATGATCACAAGATAAAAGTGCATTGGTTTTTAAAGTGCACTCTCTCTTTGAGGGGGTGGATTGGACTCTAGTTTTGAGACTTCCTAATGAAATTAAAGAACTAAAAGGAGAAAGTGGACTCTCACTTGGGATGGAAGGACTAGGGAATATGGTTTTCTAGGGTGAATTAATTGGTTAGATATTTAATTACAAATTGTGTATTTAGTAGAGCTACCTTTCTTGATGGTACAAGGTGGCTCCTTTGCCCTTATGCCATATAGTTGAATCCGATAGGAGGCGATTTGCAATTCATAAAGTGCTAAGCTAGCCTTCACTTATCAAAGGATTGAAACTATTGCAAGTAATAAGGCGAGACTGAAGATTTCATTGGCAATTTTACTGAGTAAGATAGGGAGTATATGATCCCGTGAACTTATTGTTTACATGAGTTTACTTCCTCTAGGATATGCAGATTTAAGTTTACTTGAAGTCTTGAACTGTTGGATACAGTGTTGATATAGCAGAGCAGTCAATTTCATATCTAAATTGCAAGGTAGTGGCTTCTAAGGGGCAACTGCAGCTTAGGTGTATAGAGGTATATAAATGTGTTTATTGGTTAGTAAAATCAACTAAAATTTTGAAATCTCAAATTCCCTTTGTCCTAAAATGGAAGTCTACGTTTTCTTATTTGATCCACTCTCAAAAATCAATGTACAAAATCTCATATTAAGTAAGTACTAAGTTGTGAGTCATTGATTTTGTTAAGAGTAATACTTTCTTACTTCTGACTTTCATATTTGGATTCTGAATAAGGGATGGAGGGAGCTTGAACATTTCCTAGAATCAAGTTGACTTCTAACACTAGAACTTACTTAATTTAAGCTTAGAATTAACATCATATGAAACTTGATTTTAGTCCTAGACACAATCAGGTGAGATATCTCAAAGTTGTGCTCCGTATGAAATTCCAAATCTGACCCTTATATCTTACCCTTGTAAGTTCTTATTGTTATGCTTTTCTTTATGAATTCCTTAGTAAGAAACCCTAAACCCATGTTAATAGTAATGATCTTTCTCTCTCTCAATCTATCTCAATTTGTGTTTTTGTGTACTGTTCATATAATAATCACACACTTGTGCATAGAGGTTTTTTCATAGAAAGTAAATTTTAAAATTTCTTCTTATTCTCGGCAGCTAGGGAGAAGGCCGTAATTGTCAATTTGGAGTTTATTAAGGCTATAGTTACTGCTGAAGAAGTTCTGTTGTTTGATCCTCTCCGCCAGGAGATTCTTCCATTTGTGGATCAGCTAAGGCAACAACTTCTACATAAAAGCCCTCGTAAGATGGATGGAGCAGGTCAGCTGGCTGTACGTGATAATGAACATATGACAACACCTGGACAATGGTTACCTGTTCCTGACCCTGTTGATTGTTTTCTGGCTGAGCTTCCATTTGAATTTCAGGTTTTAGAAATTGCATTGGAGGTTGTCTGTACTTCGTTGGACTCTAGTGTGGCAAAGCTTGAGAGAGATGCTTACCCTGTGTTGGATGAATTGGCAAGGAATGTTAGCACCAAGAATCTTGAGCACGTGAGGAGTTTGAAAAGCAATCTTACTCGATTGCTTGCACAGGTTCAAAAGGTACACTTGATCATTGCCTTCTTCCTTGTGTTATCTAGTTTTTGTTCGTACCTTAGTTAATGGTATTCTGATTCCACCTTTTGGTCATCATTTGTTGCCACACATACAAAACAAAAAAGAGAACACATTGACCTTTTATAGAATGTAGGATGAGACCAGTTGATATATATGTCAATCGTGTGCAGTTGTGCACTGCACGGAGTCAGACTCATAACCTCTGAGATAAAGATACTACAAGCTTGATTGTTTGGCCTATGTACATGATTAATAACTTGGTATGCTGCAAACTATTGAAGATTTTTTGTAGGGTTTGCTTGTAAATTTGTAATAGTTATTATAAATTGAGCCGTTTCTGAGTGCTAGAATGTCCCATTCTCCCCCCTACACCCACTCAAAGAAAAGGCAATGATATTTGGCTATGGTGTTACTGTACTGGATTTTGTGATGATGTGCTTAAATTGATCATAGGCATCCTTTAGAAGTTTGCCAATGTGGGATTTTCTTTTCCTTCAATCTTTTGGAGTAAATATATTAGTTGAAGGAAATTTTATTAGAGACTTGAGATTCCAAAAATGAGGGAAACAAGAGGTGCACACATTGCGAAGGCCTAAAGTCCCCACGAGGATATAAACTCTATCCTACATTAAGTATAACTGAAGAAAAGGATGGTTGAAGATCTGTGCATTCTTATCCTACCATAATCCCCTAAGATTTCAAAACATGCGTTGTACCAAACTGGGACTTGTACTGGCCTAGTGGCGTCAAACATGTGCTAGATAGTATTTGAAAATTCATGGTTCTGATAATGTTTCGGTTGTGTCATTTCCTTTCTGTTGTAAGATTTTGAAGCACTTCCACAAGAAGATTAAAAACTGGTTTACTTTGGTTTGAATGCTAAGTGTGAGGAATTCTATTGTCACATGCGCTGTAGATCTAGTTGTATTATTAAGGCACTTGTCTGTTTGATATCAGGTGAGAGACGAAATTGAACATCTTTTAGATGACAACGAAGATATGGGTCATTTATACTTAACAAGGAAACTGATTCAAAAGCAGCAATCTGATGCTTTACTGGGTGCCATGGCTTCAAATAACATCACAGCTATCTCACCCAGTCTTCGGCAACTTAGTTCTAACAGGAGTGGAAGTTTGTCGACTAGCAACTATTCAAATGACCATGATGTTGAGGATCTGGAGATGTTGCTGGAGGCATATTTCATGCAACTGGATGGCACTCGTAACAAGATATTATCTGTAAGTATGATTTTCTAACTTGTAGGATGAATGATATTTTGATGACAAAGACATTTACTTGTTTTGTTTGGTGTAGTTCTGCAAATTATATGATATGACAGACTTCCAAGATAATTTCTTTAAGCTAATAAAATGTCTCTGTCTGACCAAGGGTTTTGCCTAGTAATTAGAGCACCAAGTACCAACCCTGCCTGGTGTTGACCAAGTTCAATTCCCAAGAACCATTCTACCCTCGCATCGACTATGGTTCAACTCTCCCTGTCCCCCTCCCCCTAAAACATTAATGAACTCTCGATTGTGCCAAAAAATAAATGAAATACATGCCTATGTAACTATGGTCTGAGTTGGGCTTGGCACTCATCTAGCAATAACTTGCATTTTTTATCCCTGTATAAAATCTGCAGGTTCGCGAGTACATTGATGACACAGAAGACTATGTCAACATCCAGCTCGACAATCAGCGAAATGAACTTATTCAACTACAGCTAACATTGACGATTGCATCATTCGCAATATGTGTAGAGACTATGGTAGCTGGGATATTTGGAATGAACACCCCTTGCGAATTATACAATACCCATGGGAAATTCAATCTCTTTGTTGGAGTCGCTACGGGTTCTTGTACATTACTTTTCCTGCTTATTCTAGGATATGCTAGATGGAAGAAGCTACTCGGGTCGTAAGCAGCCGCCGAAAATATATACAACATACCCTTCTAAGGCTAATCATCTATTTATGTTAATCTTCTATTTATCAACTTCCTAAGGCTAATCGTCTATTCATGTTGTTTTATTTTTCTCATTCGTGCCTTTTCAAATGTAGTCTGGTAATTGGACAATGACCTTTTAGTTATAAAACATAAAATTTAGTTATTGAAAATTTATAAAATTTTCAATATATAGCTTTTATGAAGGATCTAAGAAATTTATGATGATAAATTATTTATTACTCATTATAAGATTTATTTTTTTATAATCTTTAACAAATTATTTTTAATTTTGAACTTAAAAATATAACAAATTAATTTTTAAAAATTAATAAAATAATTTTATAATTTATAACCAAAAAAAGTGTATTCTGAATAATTTTAGAACATGTAGTGCTCAATTGCTCATATAGTTCTTGTGATGCTAGAAGGTGTTTAATTATATATAATTATGGTACTTTGCTTTTCATATATTCCTTGTCATCTAGAAGGTGTTCAATTGTAGCCAAAAATCATTGCCTCTCTTTTTTCACTGCCTCAGATAATTCAGTGAACTTTAGTCTTGGTTATGTTATGGACTTGCTTTTCATAGTGTATTATAATAATCAAATTATATAAGAAACAACTAATTATCCTATTATAACAATGACTAATACCCGCTCCTCCTAATTTGATGACACCTTTGGCTCCAAGTTGAAACGCATCTCTGAAATGGTGGACAAACAAATTAACAACTTCAATATTTAATTATATTTAAATGTCTCTAACAACCCACTATTCTTCTTTAATTATGCCACTTTTCTTTGATTCACAAATAAATAAATAAATAAATTAAATTCTTGTAACATAATGATGGAGCGACCTCTTTTGTTTAATGCCGACATCCAACTTTAATTATATATATATAGTCTACTTTAAAATTAAAGATATATTTTTATTTTAAGACTATAAAGTGACATAATATTCTTAATTTGTCATTAATTTTTTACTATCATTTTTAATATCAAATCATCATAGTTAAATTCTAAGGCAAATATTAAGGCCATATTTAAGAATATAAAATTATTTTTAAAATTTGTCATTTTTTATATATATATATATATATATATTTCTAATTTTAGAATGGAAAGAGCAAATTTTTTTTTTCAGTTGACTCACAAGTCTTTGCTCTAGGAAGTGTAGAAATCTGTTGATCCACAAATAAATAAATAAATAAATTGAATTCTTGGAACATAATGATGGAGCGACCTCTTTTGTTTAATGCAAATAAATAAATAAATTGAATTCTTGGAACATAATGATGGAGCGACCTCTTTTGTTTAATGCTCGGCTGCAAACTCGATAATTTGTTTGAAGTTTCGTCCAACTTTAATCAGAGATATATATATTTTTTAGTTTATTTTAAAATTAGAGATATATTTTTTATTTTAAAATTATAAAGTGATATAATATTTTTAATTTATTATTAATTTCTTACTATTATTTTTAGTATCAAATTATTATAATTGAATTCTAAGATAAATACTAAGACTATATTTGAGAATACAAAATTATTTTTAAAATTTATTGTTTTTTGTATATGTATTTTTAATTTTAAAATGGAATGAGCAAGAATTTTTTTTCAGTTGACTCACAAGTCTTTGCTCTAGCAAGTGTAGTTTTCTTTGATCCACAAATAAATAAATAAAAAAAATTGAATTCTTGGAACATAATGATGGAGCGACTTCTTTTGTTTAATGCCCGGCTGCAAACTCGATAATTTGTTTGAAGTTTCGTCCGACTTTAATTAGAGATATATTTTTCTTTTTAATCTATTTTAAAATTAAAGATATATTTTTATTTTAAGATTATAAAATGATATGATATTATTAATTTTTTATTATCATTTTTAATATCAAATCATCATAGTTGAATTTCAAAGCAAATATTAAGGCTATATTTGAGAATATAAATTTATTTTTAAAATTTATCGTTTTATATATGTATTTTTAATTTTAGAACGGAGGAAGCAAGAAATTTTTTTCAGTTGACTCACAAGTCTTTGCTCTAGGAAGTGTAGTGTCATTCATCCGCTCCTTTTCTGGTGTTATATGTTCTCTTCAATCTCCCTTATTGATCATTTTTGATTCTTTGGTGGTAATGGATTTTACTCCTCCTTCATCGTCAACTCCTTGTTGGAATGCCTTCTTGAGCTTCTGAGGCAAGGATGCGCACACTAACTTTACTGGTTATCTATACATGACATTGAAGTAGGCCGGAATCCTAACAATTTATTATCTTTAGGAGTATACATTGAATAAAAATATATCTTTAGCATTCGCAAATTTTGCAAATGGAATGTGAAAAATATTAGACCAAACCAGGGTTCAAATTATTTGGAGTCACATAAAGAAAAAGTATATAGCAAAAGGAAAACTAGCATTTTATGTTGGAGAGAAAATTAATGTGAACCGCTCATTAATTATGCAAGTGATTCACTATTTAGCTAAGTAATGTATGATGTATAGCCATGGTAAGTTAAACCATACAAAAATTTATCTAGTTGGCTTGTTTAATTTGCTCATGCTTTCAAGTACAAAATCTTTTCACTTTAACTCATCTTTTTGGGGACAGAGGGAGTAGTAATACTCGTATATATTCTAAATAATTTTAGAAAATGGAGTGTTATAACTCAAAAACATCATTTAAATCTTGAGATTGTCCAATGAGGTCTGAGTTTAGTGGTTAAGACTGAGGTACTATGACTTTTAAATCTCAAGTTCGATTATCACTTAGGTGAGTATATTTTTTCTATTATAAAAAGCGTATTTTTTCTTTATGTGAGACTTGTTTATGAGTTTACTTCTTTCCCATTTAGTGAAGTTTGATTGATTCTTGATATATTAGATTATGAAATTATATTATATTCTCAAAAAAATAGGGGTTTCAAAAAAAATAAAATAAAAAATCCTTAGATTGCTTATTATGAATTAGTTTCCCTGTTTTAAATGAGTCATATATGTTAGATATTATTTTAATAATACATTTGATTTAGAAATATTGAATATATTATTTCAATAATATGATATTGAATAGTCGCATAGGTTAAATATACTGTATTGTGTAGATTGTTGCAATGGTTCGACTTAGACGGTGCAACTTGCTAACTAGTCTAATCAAAGCAATAGTTAATTCTAAGAGACGCGTCCCTTCAAAAGGGTGTCTCCAAATATATAAAGAGGACTCATAGTCAGTATTTCATATATTCTAATTCTCTAAATCCAAATTCAAGTAAAAAATTACTACCGAACACTTTGATCTCGTCTATCTCCCTAAAATTTTTATTACTCTTGTACTTTAGAGATCAAAGTGTTCGGTGGTAATTTTTTGTTAGTGCGAAGCGACGAATTACATACACATTTGGTGACATGCACATTTGGTGGAGTTGTTGTATCATGAAAGCAAATCGCACAAATCCCTGTTACATCACGACGGAAGCGAATATTGCTTTAAAGATGGCGATAACGCGCTTCAACCCACTAATATGTTATTCAAGTTTTCTGCCATTGTTATATTTTTACACCAACAAAACATATTCTTAGTCATCTAAAAGATGTTCAATTTCATGCTTCAGCTGATAGCAGACAAATAATTGTAGTGCTTTGATTTTTAATACCACGCTTCTCTAGGATGCCTGTGTTTATATAGAAGTAAAATAAAAAAATGTGGCACCTGAACGAAACGAGCCCCTTTTTGTCAAGATGTTTCACGAATTTGATCCCAAAACCTTGTGCTTGAGGTTTTGGCCATGAGACCACCGAAACATCACAAGCCTAGCTACTTAGATTACTCAAAAAATAAATTATATACTAAATCAATTAATTTTTCCCCAGCAGAATATTAAAAGACAAACGTGCCCATGCTAATTTAAAGGATAAATCTATACATACATCTGTATCTGTTTTACTCCCTCCTTCCCGATACGCAGCCCCAAGAGTTGTGACAAAATAAAAAACTGCCTACTTTTTTTATTTTTTTTAGACCTTTTCTATTTTCCTCAGGTCTTCTCCCCAAAATCTCTCACGCAACCCCTGTTTTTGTTTTCTTCTTATCCCCAAATCTTTTTTTTGTCCTGCAAAATCAATCTCTCTCTCTCTATCTCTCTATCTCTTTCCTCTCTAATCCTCTTTGCCCATGTAATCGCTCATACACCGTGAAATAGACTTAGCTTTAGCCGAACTCGCAATTTGTAGATTTATCCCAAGAATTATCGCAGAACTCTAATGAAAATTTGAACAATCGCTGTAAGACTCCGAATTTTATGAAATATAAAATTTAATTTTTCTTCATATATATTTTCATGAAACAGTAAGTGGTTAAATTGATAAAGTTAAGAGTTAAGGATGTTATGTGTAAATTATATTATGTCGGACAATATTCATTTGGCCGGGGAATATTCGTTCTGTCAGGGAATATTCGTACGACGGCGTCGTACGAACCAATCATTGGTGGACCCCACAAAGAATAATTATCGGATATAAAAAATGACATAAATAATTTTTAAATGGTCAATGGTACTATCACTTTTAATTGTTAAAATATCCGGTGGTAAAAGAATAGTAATATACGGTATTACAAGTAACATACGGTATTGCACAGTAGCACACGGTATTGCACAGTAGCACACGACATTGCACAGTGTTTCGTATTATTAAACTGATAAAGTGGTTATCGTACAATATTTGACTTTATTGTCACATGCACAATAATTCATGTTATTAAACTGATAATTGTCACAATAGCATATGCACAGCAATTCACATTATTGAATCAATAATTGTCATGACACAGTAACGTATTCTTTCTTTTACATACTTTCTGCATTATTGTTATCTCTATTATGGTGTTATTTAAACAGTTGTATTTCATTAATTAATTGACTTGATATCTAACTCAGAGAGCCAACTACACTGTATTTATAACAATCAGTCATAATAATGAATAAGTGTGAATTATTGTTGAATAATTGAATTAATAAAGTTAATTGTTTATAATATAAAGTTAGATGATATAAAATGAATGATATATATTAAAGATAATATAGAATTTGAAATGGATGGTGTAGATTAAAAGATGACCTTTAAATGAATGGTTTACATTAAGAAAATCTTAAAAGATGAAATGAATGGTATAGATTAAAGATAATATAGAATTTGAAATGGATGATGTAGACTAAAAGATGATCTTTAAATGAATAATTTAGATTAAAGAAATCTTAAAAGATGAAATGAATGGTATGGATTAAACATTATCTTGAAATGAACGGTTTGGATTAAATTAGAAAATCTTGGTTATGATAAGATTTTTGGCTATAAATAGAGGCCTTAACTTAATGATTTTTCATAAACTTCCTTACTTATTCTTTCTTTCTCTCTCTAAATACTTCTTGTGAAAGTTCTCTCTAAGTGTGCTTAAGTCATCTTGAGTATTTGTGAAGATCTATAAGTATACGTGTACTGTTCAAGTTAATCAACCTCATTTAAATCAATATCCAGTCACGTGTTAAGGTAAGGGATGTCATTTTCTTTCATACTTTTAAATTTACTACTGTAAGTGATTATCATTATTTGATTCTCGAAAATAATATCGTTTCTTTCTTACTCATAAGATGTGTCATTTATTTCCATGTATTAATTTGTCGAAATAACCTTACGGCGCGGATTACCGCCTATTCATTCCTTATTAATCTCTGAGAATAACCTGACTACGCGGATTACCGCATGTTTGGTGAATTACTCTTTGTATTCATTTCTTATTTGTCTCTTTTGGAAATAATTTGTTTACACGAATTATCACATGACACTTTTATTCCATATTCGTTTGTAATATCATTTTCTTTCATATTCGTAAGTGATATTATTTTCCTTTATACTCATCAGGGATACCATCTTTTTCATCTTCCATTATTCAAACTTACTATGGTAAGGGATATTAATTTCCTTCACCTTTTGTTAATCAAACCTGCTACGGTAAGGGATATTATTTTCTTTCATACACCCAAATCGAAACTTATTATGGAACTATTGCTTCTATAATTCCTGAAAATATTATATGTTCCATAATAGTTGCACTTCATCATTTCAATTGAACCATCCTATTTACGTGAACCTTTCTATTGAACTGTAACCGTTATTTTGAATTGTGGATCTTGAATATCATTTTTAAATTTCACTCCACATTATGTTGACAATTTGGACATTATTTGAATCTGTACAAAGTAAACTTCTGATACTTATTGTTTATCCTGTTTCTTCTGTTCATCATTTCTATCATACTAATCATCCAAAATCAAGTTGTTGTGAATATCTGTGGCCGGGGGCACAGATGCGATATAATTGTTGAACAGATGATAGGTTAAAGGCGATATAATAGGTTAAAAGCAATACATCTGTTCGGTGTCTTTTATGGCACGTGGTGAATGTTCTCTTTGGCCCGTAGTGCAAAGATGAACTGTTGTTTGGTATGATTATGACCAAAGGCTAAATCTGGTATAATCTTGACCATTGGTGTTATATTGAATGTCTTTGGCCCGTAGTGCAAAGATGAACTGTTGATCTGCATGATTATGACCAGGAACTGTGAATTTGTATTATCTTGACTAATGGTATTTCAGATGATAAAAGTTGATGATGTTTTTCTTAAAAAGAGAACCGAGTGGACATTATAGTCTGGATTATTCTTTTAATAGATTGCTCATTTCGCTGCTATTATTGATCTGAACATTGTTCAAGAATTTAACTGTAGTTTTTGATATAAACCTTGTAGTCTATTGTATTCTATTAAGAACTCAACTATTGAAGACTAATGATAATTTATTCGTCATTATCTTAGTCATGATATTCTTTACTGGGCTATTTGAGCTCACCCTTTCTTTTGTTCCATTATTTTTGAACAAGAGATGAGAACGTAGCTGGGTCTAGCCGGGAAATAAAGTGAGAGTCCGAGGGATAGCTGTCGTAGTCTTCATGCGTTGTAAAATAGTGTGATAATAATAGTGAAGACTTAATTGTGTATTATTATACACTGTATTGTTGAACGTTGTTCTACTTTGTAATAATTTTGTTGTAGTCTTTTGACAACTCAAGTTTGGGCTGTGTGGGCCCAGATTTGGGGGTGTCACAATCGCTCTACAATGAATAAAGGAAACACGAGAGGGTGGTTATCCTATAAGTATGAAGCAGGTAAAGGATTATTTTCATTAAATCATTTCATTCGATATTTTGATATCCCCTATTTTTTTTACAATTTCTGAATTTTTCTTGCTATTGGATTTTCTCCTAATCTCAACTATTTACAACTTCTCTTCAAGTTCTATACAGACAAATTTTAGTCCATGTTACTGTAAGAGTGCTTATGTGCTCTTTTTTAAGTGTTAATTTGTTTTAAAATTTACTTTTCATGGATTATAAATTTCAAATGTATGAACTCACTTATTGTACATTGATGGTTCTTTTTTGTAACTTGTAGGAATCCATATAAGGGGATGAACTTCTGAATATTGGCGTGCTGTGGAATTCTGGGTCTATAGGTGAAGGCATTTCCAATGTTGGCTAAAGAGATTTTTGAAATGGTTTAGTTGTAACTTTAATCTATTAAAGACTGAAGACGTTATCATGTATTTTTTCTCTTGTAAACTTTGGATTAGTTTGTTAAGTATTTTGAAATGATGTGTCTTTTGATTTGGATTTGGAAGAAATATAATAGCAGATTATTATGAACGAAATGTAATGGCAATATATGAAACGAGAAATGAAATGACAGTTTATTTTGTGAGAATTATAATGAGAAATGCAATGGTAGTTTATGTTGTGAATTTGTGCTGCAAAAATATTTGTGGTGAAATGGAGCACGTATCATAATTGTCAACACCATGAAACAGAGCACCATGGAACAAAGCAATATTAGACAGAGCACATGAGGCACATAATTGTTAACACCATGAAACACCGCACCATGGAATAGAGCACCATCAGACATATCGTAGAGTGAAATGTAAAGTGAATCCTCATATAGTAGAATGACTTAACTCTATGTTTCTACGATCGTAGAGTGAATCCTCAGATCTTAAAATGATTTAACTCTACAATACTAGACTTCAGTGTAGAAACGTAGACTGAATCCTCAGAAATGCAGAGTGAATCCTCATATCCCAGAGTGAAACTTAGAGTGAATCCTCAGATCGTAGAATGACTTAACTCTATGTTTCTGCGATTGTAGAGTGAATTCTCATATCATAGAATGACTTAACTCTACGATACTAGACTTCGGTGTAAAAAAGTAGACTAAATCCTCATAAATATAGAGTGAATCCTCAGATTGTAGAGTGAAATGTAGAGTGAATTCTCATTTCGTAGAATGACTTAACTCTACGTTTCTACACTGAAGTCTAGTAGCGTAGAATTAAGTCACTCTATGTTGCCCTTTTAACTGTGTGGGAAATTCTACAGATGAGATATTATCTTTATAGGAACAAATGTGCACTTGATCATGGTCTCATGCACTTAATATAAACATATCAGTAACCATGTCCGCAGTAGGCACTAAATATTACCAAACATTCAGAAAGTATGCCAGGCTTAAGAAGCTTTTAGGTTGAACTAAATTGATGAACACAATAATTGAATTTCATTTCATAAACATTATATTTACAATTTACATGGGCATACCCCAGGTAATGAAAAAAATATCTTCATACAATAGCTTAATAGCTTAAGCAATTACAAATAAGATAATATTTCAATTTTTCTGTATAGAAAATTACAAGGGACATACCCTAGGTAATGAAAAAAAAATCTTGATATAATAGTTTAATAGCTCAATCAACTATAAATAAAACAGTATTTCAATTTTTCTATGTAGAAAAACTTCACCATATGGTTTTGACACAAACAACTCTGCCCTGTATAAAATCAGCCTTAACTCCCACTACTTAACCTCAACTTTCTCTAGCCACAAACCCTAAGCCAAAGTAACCAACTATTTTTAGAGATGCATCACAATTCAATTTCAAGACGTCCCAAGCTATATGTTAATAACTATGAGTATTCCTTAAACTTAAATTTTAGTCCCTTAAATATGAATCATATTAGCCATAAGATAGCCTTAAGCATAATTTCTCATTTTATAAGACAATATTAATGGCAAAAATAAGAGTTGAAATATAAATACACACAAAGAAAAAAAATCATACATTTTTCATATTCTTTATGTTACTTGATTCATATTTATTTTTACCTCTTTTATGTCCTTTCTGTGAAATATTTAACCACTCTATCTAATTTTTTAGTACTTCCTTTAGTTACTACAAATCCTTGTTGCGCACCATATTTCTTATAATACTCATAAACCTCATCAATGTTGTCAAACACCATATGTAACCTGGGCTCTTCCACTTTTTGATTGTTCCATTTTTCGTTCTCTTATGCTTTATCATCCCTTTCATTGTCGGACTAATTATCAACATCAATATGCATATTTGTAGAGCTAATATTTAATTCTGATTATCATCCCTTCGTTGTTAGATGAATTATCTATATCAATATCCATATTTGTAGAGCTAATATTTAATTTTGATTCCATTGGCAGAACTTGTACACAAATGTAGAAATTGAAAGCCCAATTTTTTTTAACTATTGTTAATGTATGTATTTAAAGAAAAATATCAATAACAAATGAAACATCTCATATTTTAAATATTGGGTATCAATTAGGAATAAACCTGTAATGTCCTAGAATTTCCACATCTTTATTAATTAAATTATTAATTTAATTTCCAACGAGTTATTTTTTTCGAGATTATTTAAATCTTTTTATGTGATTAATTAATTATGTGATTAAATAATTATGTAATTAATTACTAAAATTAATTAAAGGGGGTCACTAATATGTTATTAAATTAGTGAACAAACCCTAAAGTTTTAATATCAAATTAATTGATAAGTTTCCTATTAATTAAATATTCAATTAAATTGAATATAATGAGTGAATTAAATATAATAAATTAATTAATATGATTATTAATTAATGTAAATAATGTGAAATATTAATAATAATATTTATTAGTCCATTTAGTAATTTTATACTAATGGGTTAAAATATTTAATTATTTATTCAATTTAATTATTTATTTAATCATGGATTGAATAATTAATGTATAAATTATTAAATTAGCCCAACATGGGTCAATTAGTAGCCTAAGTGGAGAATAATAAAATTTGATAATTTAGTAGCCCAAACAATTTAATAGAAGCCCAATTGGTATTTTAAATTAAAGCCCAATCATTGGCCCACTTGGAAAAACAATTAAATAACTTATTAATTAATTAAAATAAGAAAAGTGACTTGATTTTTGGGACAAAGTTGAAGCTATCAGCCGAAGCATGTGGTGAGGAGGAGAGAGAGTGTATTGTTATTATTATTATTATTATTATTATTATTATTATTATTATTTGATTTTTCATTTAATTAATAAAAGGGTTGCTTGTTTTCTTTTTGTAGTACATGCACCATGCTTCTTTTCACCTAATGTGGCTAACTTGTGTAAGTATCCAATAGGTGCATGATGGGCTAAAATTATTAGATATATTATGTATCTATCAAAATTGCTAGTATACTTACCATTTTGGAGCTTAAGTGAGCCATTTCTTCTTCTTCCATTTTCCAAGCTAGAGAGCATTTGAGAGTGTAGAAAAATTATAGTTGAGAGCAAAAATACCAAGAGAAGGAGTTCTTGGTTCATGCCTTCAAACCTCATCACCTACTTTGGAAGAAAAAGAAAGATAGCCATTAAATCAAGGTAATGGTTATTTTAAATAAAGTTTTGTTTTTTTAAATTAAATAAATCACCATGTTAGTATAAACATGTTAATATAATTATTAATGTGTAGAGGTAATATTTATGCCATGCTTGAGTTTAATATGTTTGGTTTGTATTTTGGTATATTTTATATGCTAAAATATGTATTTAGTAGTGTGTAAACAAGTTTTGAAATATATTACCAAAAATATTTTTGTAAAACTTAGGTTTGATGTTCTATTATTATAGAACATTAAATCATGAGAAAAACAAAGTTTGAATCACTTAAAATGGAGTTATACACAAAAAGATATGATTTATGGTAGTTTATGTGATGTAAAAATTTTTATAAAAAAATATTGATATTAAATCATGAAAAATTAATTTTTCATGTTATAAATTAATATAAGATGATTGGTAATTTTTTTGGATTTTTATTGAAGATTTAAAGCTTACTTGATGGTATATTTTTTATTTAAAATGGGTAGCCGGAACACTGTTCACGTTCTGTCGGAAGAAAAAAAAATTAAGGGTTTCCGCGCAATGCGCGCGTGTCACTGTTCACCGAGGAAGCGGAGCCAAACGACGTCGTTTGGCGTCCGTGGAATTTTACTCCGCGCGTTATGCGCGGAGGCCATTTCCGGCCTTTCAAAAACGACGCCGTTTTGATCCTGCATCGGCTTACGCGCGCAATGCGCGAGAAACTGTTTTTCGGCGAAATTACCATTTTGCCCCTCCGTGTTTTTTTCGGCAGAATTACCATTCTGCCCTCGGTTCAGTTTTCGAATTATTTACGAAATTGCCATCGGTCCGGTTTTTCAACTTATTTACGAAAATGCCATTCGGGTTAATTTTAATTAATTTAAATATTTAAAAATTAAATTAAAATTATAACAAAAATAATAATAATACAAAAATAATATTGGGGAGGATATTTTTCATTAAGTTTAATATTTAATTATTTTAAATATTAATCTAGTTAGCTAAACCATGGTTAAGTTAAATAAATTATTATTTATTTATTATTTTAAATGTTAATAATAAATAAAGATGATAAATTAGCAATTATTATTTAATGCCTAGTAAATAATATTTAAAGAGAGATAAAATTTAAAAATTAATTATTTATTATTTAAATATTATTAAATAATAAATAAGGATAATTAAGTAATTAATTATTATTTAATTAACATTAAATAACGATTAATGGAAATTAAGTTATTAGAATAATAATTTATTATTTAATTAAAATAATAAATAAGAATGATTTGATTATTATTTAACCTTAAATAATAATTAAAATTAAATAATTAATTATTATTTAATTGACATTAAATAATAATTAAAGAGGATTAAGATTAGTAAACTATTATTTTCCTTAATTAAATAATAAGTAAGGTTAATTACTTAGTTAATTATTGGTTGATTAACATTAAATTAAAGAAGGTTAAAACTAAGTTAATAATTATTTATTATTTAATTATAATTAAATAATAAGTAAGTACAATTAGTTATTATTGATTTTAAATAATAACTAGAGTTAATTAATTAATTTCTATTTAATCAATATTAAATAGTAATTAAAAAGAGATTGAGTTAATAAAATAAATTGAATTTAATTAAACAATTATAATAAGTTGTTTAAAGGTTTAATAAGTGTCCAACACTTAAGAAAAATATTTTCTAACTTATTAAATTATTAACCTAAAATGATTAAGTGTCTATAAGGTTAATAATATTGTTTTGACTAATGTAAATTATGTGTTAGTACTTATGTGTGGTAAATAAGTTCGTTATTAAGCGTATAGTTATGCAAATACGCCGTACTAATTATTAGACCGACTTTATTAATGTTAGGTCTTTCAAAGCAAGTTAGTTAAAGCTAGACAATTATTGTAGCTGAGCAAACAGGCAAGTTCTCTAACCCTACTCAATTATTATCGTTGAACAAGTTTCCATACTTGTATTTATTGTTAAAGCTTGAAGTGGTTTAATTATTTAAAATTATTCCACATCCATATTGTTTATACAATCGCACTTAGTGCATTTAAAGCTTGTTAGTTCTTGATTCATGAACTGTATTAAAAATGTCTGAAGCTAATAGTTCAGCTAGACATTGCGTTTCTAAATTCAATAACTTGAATACTTTTAAAAACTTATCCAAACCATTGCTGGGTGCGGATTTCTTATATTAAGTCTGAGAATTGAACAACCCTAAATTAGGGGATTTTGTGTCGGGAAACCGACTTTGGGCGCCAGTGACTAAATGTAATGCATATACAGCGGGTTGAATAGGCTGATCCCCTTGAAAACCAAACAACTCAAAGGGTCGGAGGAAACTCTATTATACCCTAGTTAGTTCAGGGTCCTTAGTGACCACTCAGCATTTTAAGATTCAAATATTCTGTTTATTAAAATTTGAATCCTGTTTCATTCACAACTGTTATATCTATTGTTGAATCATTGATGATATTTCTCATTCATTCATGATATATTAAATCTATATGATTGTTCTAAACTTGCTGAGCAAACTAGTTGCTCATTCTTGCTATATCATGAACCATTTTTCAGATAATCCTGATTGCTCAAAGAAGGATAAAGGAAAAGGAAAAGCCAGAGCTTAAGTTAGCTTATGCATGCTAATTAGATCTTTAATTATGTATTTACGGTTGTTAAACCTTTTGTAATTCCTTGTGATAGGAACTGTTATTATGTTAAGGTTAATAGACCCTGGTATTGTAACCTTTTTGTAAGGGAACCAATATGTATTATTCCGCGATATTTAAATGCAATGTATGTATTTAATTGTTAGTAATGTGTTGAATAGTGAGAACCAAACTCGAGGTTATGGAACCCGGATTTGGGGTCGTCACAAAACCAAAATCACTCAACTTCAAAAATAAGTATTGTAGGAGTGATCAATTCCAAAAAAATAAAAAATAAAATAACTTACCTAAAGAAGGCATCAATGATAAAAACTTTCTTTTAATTTGTTGTTTTTCTCTAACAACTTTACTTCTAATATTTGTCTCTTTCACATTTGTCTATAAAACCAAATCATCAATCACTCGTGCAAAAATTAAGACATGAATAAATTAATAAATATACTTGAAACTACAACTTTAGAAAATGTGTAAATAAAAACTAAACAAACAATTTTAAACAACCATAAAACAATTATAAAGATTACAAATTGTGTAAATAATTGAAAATTTATACCATGGTAAATACAAAAAGTTACACCATAATTTGAATAACCATAAAACTTCCTCCGTACAGTTTTTTCCTTTGAAGAGGTACAAATTGTTACTCGTATCCCACACTCACAATACTTTGGAGATGAAATTACACCAACTCAAGTAGATATTGAACTGTCCCCAACCTCTAGGTTGCTACTTTCTTTAGGTAGCTTTCCCCTTTCCATTCCTCACAGATTTCTGAGATGATGACTTTTATACGCGAAAGATGATGATGATAGTTTATGAGAAGATCAAGATGCCGTAATTTGGAACGTTCTCCTCAATTTTGCATAATTTTTACTCTCAATTTAGCGAACCCTAAATTCTAACGATCTAAAAATACTTAAATAGAGAAGAGAGACAACCATGGAGGTGTTTTAAATTAACACGGGTACGTTTGCCATTTTAATATTCTGCTGGAAAAAAATCAATTGATTTAGTATATTATTTATTCTTTGAATAATCTAAGTGGCTAGGCCTATGGTGCTTAGGTGATCTCATGGTCAAAACTTCAAACATGAGGTTTTGGGATCAAATGAGGGCTTAATACCCAAAAAAAACCTAGGTAGTCAATGCACCATATTTTCTTTTCTCACCATATTTTTCATATAACTTGATTTTGATTGTCATAATTTGGCTATGATAAACAATCTTAAAGTTTACTTGGTCTTTTTATAATAGATTATGATAATCAAATTATATGAGAAGCAACTATTTATCCTATTACAACAATGACTAATACAGCGCCTCCTAATTTGACTGCATCTTTGATTTTTCACATGAATACAAAGAACTAACGCACATACAAATTACCTACTTCAATATCTAATTATATTTAGATGCCTCTAACAACTCACTATTCTTCTTTATGCCACTTTTTCTTTGATCCGAAAAAAAAAGAAAGAAAAAAATTGAATCTTTGGAACATAATGACCTACCTCTTTTGTTTAATGCCCGGGTGCAGACTCGATAATTTATTGGAAGTTTCGTCCAACTTTACACTCTACTTCTGAATTTTCCACTATTTATTTATTCTAATAGGATCTTGCAAGTACACTGTCATTCATACACTTGTTGTTCTGGTGTTATAAGCTCTGTTCAATTTCATTTCGACTACATGCTGTCAATGGCTTCTACTAGTAACCAAACTGACTCCTCTTCTTCTTCTTCAACTCCTTGTTGGGGAGTCTTCTTGAGCTTCAGGGGTCCAGATACGCGCAATACCTTTAGTAGTCATCTATACATGGCTTTGAAGCAGGCCGGAATTCTAACCTTTAAGGATGATCCTGAACTACGAAAAGGGGAAGAGATTTCACCTCAACTGCTACAAGCAATCAAAGAATCAAAGGTTTCCATTATTGTTTTCTCAAAAGAATATGCTTCTTCAAAATGGTGTCTTGATGAGCTAGTCGAGATACTTGAATGCAGGCGAACAAATAAACAATTTGTTCTTCCTGTATTTTATGATGTTGAGCCATCTGTCGTACGTCATCAAATAGGGAGTTTTGCAAAAGCGTTTGAAAGTCATGCAAAAAGATACGCAAATAAGGTGGAGAAATGGAAAAGTGCGCTAACTGAAGCTTCAGATATATCCGATTTTGATCCGAAAAATGATGCAAATGGGTAAACCCCCCACCTCCATGCACCTCCTTTTTTAGTTCATGGTTATTTTGGGGTAAGGGAAGGGTTAAATTAGATATGGAGTCTCTAACTTTTCTTTCCTTTCCTTTTCCCAAAGCTAGCTAGCTAAACTCATAAACAAGGCAGCCAGCCGTTAGGGAAGAAACGTTTGGTAAGGAGGGGAGTCTCTTTCCTATATATTTTGACGAGAAACTACTCCCGTGGGTGAATCATTTTGTTATCATTAATTAATCTTTCTTTACATTGTTATTTTGTTGTCCCCTTTTGTGAGCTAGCTAGCTGTTGTTTTCTGCTAACAGTAATTTGGGTCCAGATTTGAATAGTACGTGTAGGTATCCCCACCCTCAACTTTATACATTATTTTTCTAATTGCGCTAAAAACTCAGATAGCAGATATTGTTATCCCAAAAGAAAAATGGCATCAATTTCTGTAAACTGACATGCCTTTACATGAACTGATTAATTTTGGCAGGGATGAGGCGGAGTTCATAAAACAAATCGTTGAAAAAACTGCAAAGAAACTAAATCAGGATTTTCTACATGTTGCCCGTTACCCTGTTGGGATAGAATCTCGTGTCGAAAAACTCAACAAGTTGTTAAGCCTGGAAAAAACAAATGATGTTCGCATTGTTGCTATTTGGGGTGTTGGTGGGATAGGAAAGACAACAGCTGCTAAAGCTGTATATAACCGCATTTCTATTCATTTTGAAGACGGATGTTTTCTTGCGGACATTGCACAAACCTCAAGGCAACCCAACGGAGTTGTTACTTTACAAAATCAGCTCATTTCCAATGTCCTGAAGAATGATAGGATTAAAGTTGATAACTGTCATCAGGGACTTGAGGTTATAAAACGCCAGTTATGGCGTCGAAGGCTTCTTATTGTTCTTGATGATGTTGATAATGTTGAGCAGTTGGAAAATTTAGGCGTTGACCGCAATTTGCTCCAAGCTGGAAGCAGAATGATTGTGACGACGATAGATTTATCTTGTTTAAGCTTGCTTGGTGAGTATGATGTTCATACGCCAGAGGAGTTGAACAAAAGTGAGTCCCTTGAACTCTTTAGTTGTTATGCCTTCGGACAAGACCATCCTAAAGAAGGCTACGAGGAGATATCGGAGGAAATAGTGGATTGTGCTGGAGGGCTTCCCCTAGTTCTTGCCATTTGGGGTCCCTATATGAGGTCTTTTAAGAATACTGCGCATTGGCAAAGTGCGTTGAAGAAGTTGAAAAAAATTCCTCACAATCATATTAAGGGAAACTTAAGGTAAGTTTTGATTCACTTGATGATATTGAAAAGCAGTTGTTTCTAGATATTGCTTGTTTCTTCATTGGAATGAGCAAAGATTTTACGGTTAAAGTGCTTGAAGACAAAGACTTGGGGTGCTTCTCGGATATTGGAATTGAAGCACTAGCTAGCCGGAGCCTTGTGAGTTTCGAGAAGTTTGAAAGGGTGTCCATGCATGATGTGATCAGAGACATGGGCTGAGAAATTGTTCGCCAAGAATCTTTGAAATTTCCGGGAAAACGTAGTATACTGTGGGATCGTGTGGAAGTTCTACATGTACTGAGAAAAAGATGCGTAAGAGTTTATATATGCTCCCTCTGTTCTAAAATTATAGATACATTTTTAAAACTGGCTGACTTTTTTTTTTCTTCCAAACATATTCGGCTGGCTAGAAATATAATCTTCATGGCCTGATAGATATTTTGTATATGACGGATTAAACAGGGGAATTTGATCTTCTTTTACCTGCCTGCACTTTTTTCTTCCGGGGAACATAAACAATTGAAGGCATTGAACTATTCTTGGACGAGGCGGATACGGAACAAGTGGATGGAAAGACGTTTGAAAAGATGAACGAATTGAGATTGCTTGTCCTCAGGTGTTTTCGCGTACGAGGTACTTTCATTAATTCTTCTGAAAAGCTGAAATGGCTGTGTTGGTATAGGTTCCCTTTGGAATTTATACCATATAACTTGTACATGGACAATCTGGTTGCTATTGACTTGCCAAATAGTGAGGTTAAACAAATTTGGGAAGGACCCAAGGTACTACACGCATACTATATAATTTATTTCTTCTTATACAAACTCTGATTCTTGTTAATTTTACGTACATTGTGGTGACAAGTGATTCTTGTTAATTTCCAGAGTCTTGAGAGGTTGAGATTCCTCAATATTAGTCATTCATATATGTTAACCACAAGTCCCGATTTTTCTGGAGCCCAAAATCTTGAGAAGTTAATGTTTCGTGATTGCACAAATTTGGTAGAGCTCCACAGTTCTGCTGGTTGTCTTGACAAACTGGTTGTCTTGAATATATCTTAATAATTGTAGAAACATAGCAAAGGTTCCTTTAAGCATCTATGGGTTAAAATCTCTCGAAGATCTTGACCTTTCTGGCTGCTCAAAACTTTGATATGAAGAACCTTTGTGTCTCCTACCAGCCTCAATCACAAGGACCGAGTTGTATAAAGAGATTAATGTTGAGACAATGCAATTAATGTATTCCATGTTCCAAGTGAAATTGGGAGTTTGGAGACTTTACAAGAACTGGACCTTAGTGAAAACCGATTTTCTAGCCTCCCAGATAGCATCAGCAATCTTCATTGCCTAATGCACCTCTTTTTGTAGAACCGTGCTGGCCTAATTTCTATTCAAGATCTTCCGAGAAATTTACAGGAGGTATACGCGAACAACTGCCCTTCATTGGAGAGGGTTTCAGTTGCATCACAGTGGGATAAAAGACCATTTATGGATTTTTCGGATTGCCCCAAATTGGTGAACAATTTTGCCAATAATTTTAGGAGAAACCTCCTTCAGTCATACCAGGTAGCCCCTATCTCTATCAACAATTTTACCAATAATTTTTCTAATATAACTCACTTAGCACCATGCACAAGATCGGACTGTTGGGATTCAATATTTAAATTTTTTGTGATCAGAATGTAGTGGATAGTCCAGATCCCAAAAGTCAGATTCTGGAAATAACTGTTTTTCGAACACTTGTAGAGGATTCCACGGAAATCCAAAAGATATATTTTTCCTCCATTTTTTTTTCTAATACCAAGTGACAGTTTCATAGCAAGTTCTGGGGGAAAATAAAAACTTCAAATTTGTTATCTATATGTGTTGGTATTGTGGTGAATTGCTCGCAACCATCATATATATATATATATATATAGAGAGAGAGAGAGAGAGAGAGAGAGAAAAATGCATAAATATAACTGTGTAGTGCACAGTCCGGCCATAGTCGACTGTGCACTACACAACTGTATATATATATATATATACATATATATTTGTCTGCAACATATAACTGTCTTATCGATCTCCTTGGGGTGGATCTCCAGAAAACTGAATCATACAAACCAAACCAGTAGTCAATCATTGCGCCTTACTCCTAACGTCATCTGCAATTAATGGAGCAGCCAGCAGGAATTAACATTACCAGAATCACTTCATCTCCATTTCATTAGTTATCCTCTCAAATAATTTATGTTGTGATTTGAACTTATTATTTGTGTTGCAATAACTTTTTTATTTTTATTTTGAGCAATAGACAAAGTTTGAACATCAGATCACATCATAGTTGTGACGTTCCCAAATTCGGATCCCTTGAACCTCAGATTTGGTGCTCACGATCCAATACTTCAACAATGAATCATAAACTTAATCTCCAATAACTAACAGAATATATATATATATATATATATTACAAAACGTACTATCAATCCCAGGTTCTACTAGCCTTAATTGCAACATGACAATCTCATTCACAAAGATTTACAACTACATAACATATTAATAATAATACTAAACTGCTTCTACTCGTTTGATTTTCCTTTGCCTTTGTCCTACTTAGAGCACTCGGCCTTAGCTGAAAAATGTTCATGATATAGCAAAGGTGAGCAACTTCTTTGCTTCGTAAGTTTAAACAAGCAATGAAGATATATCATGAATGAAAAAGAATTAACTTTTGGAATTTCAACAATATACAGTAATTGTGAAAGCATGAATCATTGGATAACAAATTTTATTTTATTTAGCATTATGCTTTTTTTGCTGAAAGGTCATAAGACCGTGAACTCATTTAAGGTATTAACAATACCCAAAAGTCATAAGACTATAATTTCCGTTTCGAGTACTAACAACCACCCCAATTACAAATACCCTAGATGTGTACTCTAGAGGATCAGCTTAGCGTACTTTATATTATATAAAACATAACCATCTGCATTACTTTTCAAGTTCATACCCATAATTTTTAAAGTTTTCCCCTACTATGAGGGTGGTTCATCACAGTATTTACCATTGAATTCCATACCACAACAATATGGTTTGGACTAGTTTAAAAAATATTCAAATTAATGAATTCGTACATGCGATGTCTAGTCGAAACAATTAGTATAGACCTATTTCTTAAACAGTTCATATTTAGAACAAATCATGCGAATGCATATTAGTGCGAATAACAATAACAATATAGATATGAAATAATTTTCAATAATTATTCTATCTGCACAATGAAACGAATTTCAACTTTAAGATACTAGCCCAATGAAAACAAGTTGAGGTTTATGAAACTTGCATAATGAGATGAGTTTGAGTTTTAGAAGACCTTGCATGTATCGTTGATTACTACTAACCGCTTAAGTTAACTTCCTTTGAAATGACCTAACATTAATAATTTTGGTCTACCAATTAGTAATTACACAAGCAGTTTAATTTAACTCATTAAACATATAACACTTTACTTACTTTATTAACCATTTAATAATTTCTAACATTCTAGTTGGGTCCCATATGAATAATACCTCAATTTTGGAAAACCCAACCTGACTAACCCGGTCTAACCTGACCTGAGTGAACAATAAAGTTCTGGATAGCAAGGTCCAGCGCTATAGCGCTGGACTCTAGCGTTGTGGCGCTAGGCTTGATTTCAAAACCTTAAGTTTTTTTTATCTTTTCCGACTTTGACTGTTTTAATTCACAACTTCATATCTCGATTATTACACATTCGATTAACACCAAATTTGGACTGAAACTAGTTGGATTCATGTATTAACACAATTTGAAAGCCTTGAACATTTTCAAAGACTTTTGATAGATCAAATCTATGATCAAAATACTAGGTTTTCCCCCCCAAAAGAACATAGTTTACTGAGAAAACCCTTATAAATTCATTTAAACACATTTTTCAATTCTTCAAGTTAGGCTATCCTCTTAACTCATAAACACATCACATAATACTTCTAGATCTCAAAACTAATTAAAACATAGATTATCATTTTATTGAAAATTAACACCCATATCTAGGGTTTCTAAAGTTAAGTTTCAAAACTTGTTTTCTTAACTCTTTTCATATCAAAACTCATAATAAACATATTTAACACACCAATACACATATGATACACCTTTAACCATAGATCTTTATAAATACATGGATACTTCTAGTCTTTAGAAAAATAGGCTTTCACCTATGAACATGCATAACTTATATTTTTCACACCTTTACATACTAAGGCTACATAATCACAGAACATGCATCTTCAACCTCAAATCTTCATAAATAACCTAGATCCAAACTCATAAAGCTTATAAAATAGGTTTTCATAAATAGTTTTCAAAACTAACTACTTCACATGCATCACTTGTCCTACTATGCCATAAAACATATATAGATCATATCGACAGATATATTATCAAACTTCTTGACATCTTTCATACTAGGAACTACATAGTTTCAAAAATAGCTATAAAGCTAGGGTTTTCAAAACATATCATACATCAAATAAACTTTTTAACCACAAAACACAAAACAAAATACATAGATCACATAACCTCCATAAAAACTCCATTTTTATATCTTTAAAACCCTTCATGGTTTCCTTTCACAACAAATCTCCCACAACCAACATGCTTAGACACAATCAAACTAAAATAAGAACTTATTTAAATTTAGAAAACTTTTGAACCTTCTAAACTTCTTGAATGCTCTCTTCTTGCTGGGAAAAGGCTATGAAATTCTAGGACTCCTTCCTTCTTCTTCCTATATGCCACCCAAATCCTTCTTTCTTTATTTTATCTAGATATCTTGCTCTCAAGCTATCTTTCTCTAGCTCTCAACCTCTCAAAGCTCTCAACTTCTTTACTTGGTGTTTTTTAACAAATGAAACAACAAACTCTCGAGGCTTTCCCTCTTCTCTATTTATAGTACTATAGGAGTATTAGATTAAATCTACTAATAAACTAACATTCTTAATTAACCATGCTTTCATGCTAACAAACTAGCTTACTATTCTCATGACTAGACCAAGACTTGATGGATTGACATTGACTAGGTGAGTGACGTGCTTGATTGACTAGAGTTGGTATAAGTAGTTGAGCTACTTAGACTAGTGAATGACTAGTTTGATTTGAACCTTGCTTGGATTGATTTATGGACAAAGAGTGAAGCAACCTTTGGTGTACAAAAGAAGCAACACAAAAATAATTTATCACTCCAAGTGAGACCCCCTAGGGCCTGCCACTCCCTCCCATTTTCCTCCAATTTTTGATTTTCTTTTATCCTCCAAATAATGCATCAAGGCTTCTAGATATTAATTCACCAATTGAACTCAAATTGTCTAACTCTTTGGACTTTAAAATTAAAATGCAGGCATTGGGCTTACTTACATACACATCCTAGGCTTCTCTTTTAATTGCTTGGGCTTTCTAAAAATATCTACACATACACCACATCTTGGGCTACGCACTTAATCCACTTGAGCTTCCTATATTCTAATACTTGGGCTAGTTAGTTAGGTTAATCTATAAAACCCTAACATACACTCTTATAATTATCACATAACATATCATTTAGGCTTGTTATATAATTATCCACATTATATACAAATGTTCACATATTGGGCTAACTTAATTATATCAATTACTTCACTTTTCTTCATTAATCATACCAGTTAATCAATTCATGATTATTCATCTTCTCATTTGTTATTCAAGGCCAATAGTAGAGCTATGTTAATTCATAACATAGTCTTATCATGCTTTTCATAAATTCTTTACCTTGACTTTCCTTTTCATTTTTTAGTTAATCCAAGTTATTTAAATTAACTATCTTACTCAATTCACATAACACACATACACATATATACATTACCACACATAATATTTCTAAATTTTGTTTAGGTCTTTAAAGACACGTAAAATTCTCGATCATTACAATAGTCTAACTGACGTATGGGGTTGATCTCAAAACCATACTTCGTGAAACACCAATTCTAAATTTCTAATATAGCTGGTATCTTCAGTCTATTTTGAGGATCATAATTTCTCCTTTATTCAGAGGATCTGTGAGCCGATGAACATGGTTATAAATAATTAAAGGAATTTGATATTTTAACAAGCTTTTAGATCAATTGGTAAAAATTGAAACAAGACTTACCCTGCAATATCTTTTTTCTTTAAGCAGTATACAAAATTTTAACTCTATCAAGACGTAATTTATTATCACATAATAAAAGTTATTATTACAAAATAATTAATAGGTTATTCCGTAAGACCAATGGTGATAGCCTAGACTCTAGTGATATAAAGATATCCCACAGTTAATCACCTATTTATTCGTTTAGAATGAAATCTCTACCTCGTCTCCACCTTCCACCAGAAATCCGTGATCAGAAAGTGGTACATAGCTGAGCCACATACAGTCTCTAATTCTTGTATGAAAATGGCTACTTGCGTCAGTTAGGAATCTCTGTTTCAGAAAGTGATATGTTCATTTCTGGTCGTCCTTGTTCCATTAAATAAAGAAGATAAATATCGTAGCAAAAACATACATACATACGTACATATATATATATATATATATATATATATATATATATATATATATATATCATTTTGTTGCAAGAATAGAAAGTGATAATTGCTCCCGCTCAAACGAGTGCTATATATATGTGGTTGCAAGCAATTAACTACAACACCAGCATTTATGTAGATAACAAATTCGAAGTTTTTATTTTCCCCCCAGAACTTGCCACGAGAATTTGTCATTTGGTACATATGAAAAATGGAGGGAAACATATATTTTGGATTTCAATGGTAAATTTCTCGGAAGATCTGGAATAGAAATTAGGCCAACACAGTTCTCCAAAAAGAGGTGCATTAGGCAATGAAGATTGTTGATGGTATTTCGGAGGCTAGAAAATTGGTTTTCGCTGAGGTCCAGTTCTTGTAAAGTCTGCAAACTCCCAATTTCACTAGGAACATGCAACACACTGCATTGTCTCAACTGGCTCATCTTTTATAATCCCTACCATATTTTGGCTATTGTCTAATTTTAAAATTTATTTTTAATCTATAATAATATTTACTTGACTACTTTTGTATATAGTCAAGTTTGTGTTTTATATATTTAAATATATATTATTACATTTTGAGTTTTTTTCCGTATCTTACGATACGATATATGAAAAACGATACGATTCACGAGTTGACAACTATGCTCGCAAGTTCTTATTGTTATGCTTTTCTTTATGAATTCCTTAATAAGAAAACCTAAACCCATGTTAATAGTAATGATCTCTATCTCTCAATCTATCTCAATTTGTGTTTTTCTGTTCGGTTCATATAATAATCGCACACTTGTGCATGGGGGTTTGTAATTTTTTCATATAAAGTAAAATTTAAAATTTCTTCTTATTCTTGGCAGCTAGGAAGAAGGCTGTAATTGTCAATTTGGAGTTTATAAAGGCTATAGTTACTGCTGAAGAAGTTCTGTTGCTTGATCCTCTCCGCCAGGAGGTTCTTCCATTTGTGGATCAGCTAAGGCAACAACTTCTTCATAAAAGCCATTGTAAGATGGATGGAGCGGGTCAGCTGGCTGGACGTGATAATGAACATATAAATGACAACACCTGGACAATGATTACCTGTTCCTGAGCCTGTTGATGGTTTTCAGGCTGAGCTTCCATTTGAATTTCAGGTTTTAGAAATTGCTTTGGAGGTTGTCCGCATCGTTGGACTCTAGTGTGGCAGAGCTTGAGAGAGATGCTTACCTTGTGTTGGATGAATTGGCGAGGAATGTTAGCACCAAGAATCTTGAGCATGTGAGGAGTTTGAAAAGCAATCTTACTTGATTGCTTGCACGGGTTCAAAAGGTATACTTGATCATTACCTTCTTCCTTGTGTTATCTAGCTTTGTCTTCGTACCTTAGTTAATGGTATTCTGGTTGCACCTTTTGGTCATCATTTGTCGCCACACATAGAAAACAAAAAAGAGAACACGTTGACCTTTTTGAGAATCAAGGATGAGACCAGTTGATATATATGTCAATCGTGTGCAGTTGGGCACTGCATGCACGTAGTCAGACTCATAACCTCTGAGATAAAGATACTACAAGCTTGATTGTTTGGCCTATGCACATGATTAATAACTTGGTATGCTGCAAACTATTGGAGATTTTTTGTAGGGGTTTGCTTATAAATTTGTCATAGTTGTTATAAATTGAGTCGTTTCTGAGTGCTAGGATGTCCCATTCTCCCCCCTACACACACTCAAAGAAAAGGCAATGATATTTGGTTATGGTGTAACTTTACCGGATTTTGTGATGATGTGCTTAAATTGATCATAGGCATCCTTTAGAAGTTATGCCAATGTGGAATTTTCTTTTCCTTCAATCCTTTGGACTAAATATATTACTTGAAGAAAATTTATTAGAGATTTGAGATTCCAAAAACGAGGGAAACAAGAGGTGCACACATTGCAGAGGCCTATAGCTCCCACGAGGATATAAACGCTATCCTACATTAAGTAGAACTGACGAATGGGACTTGTACAGGCATAGTGGCGTCAAACATGTGCTAGTTTGTATTTGAAAGTTCATGGTTCTGATAATGCTTCGGATGTGTCATTAGTCATTTCCTTTCTGTTGTAAGATTTTGAAGCACTTCCCCAAGAAGATTAAAAACTGGTTTACTTTGGTTTGAATGCTAAGTGTGAGGAATTCTATTGTCACATGCGCTGTAGATCTAGTTGTATTATTAAGGCACTTGTCTGTTTGATATCAGGTGAGAGACAAAATTGAACATCTTTTAGATGACAACGAAGATATGGGTCATTTATACTTAACAAGGAAACTGATTCAAAATCAGCAATTTGAGGCTTTACTGGGTGCTATGGCTTCAAATAACATCACATCTATCGCCCCCAGTAGTCTTTGGCCACTTAGTTCTAACAGGAGTGGAAGTTTGGCGACTAGCAACTATTCAAATGATCATGATGTTGAGGATCCGGAGGTTGCTGGAGGCATATTTCATGCAGCTGGATGGCACTCGTAACAAGATATTATCTGTAAGTATGATTTTCTAACTTGTAGGACGAGCGATATTTTGATGACGAAGACATTGACTTGTCTTGTTTAGTGGAGTAGTTCTGCAAATTATATGACATGCTAGGTGGAACACTTCTATGACAGACTTCCAAGCTAATGTCTTTAAGCTAATAAAATGTCTCTGTCTGACCAAAGGTTTTGCCTAGTAATTAGAGCACCAAGTACCAACCCTGCCTGGTGTTGACCAAGTTCAATTCCCAAGAACCATTCCACCCTCGCATCGACTATGGTTCAACTCTCACTGTCCCTCTCCCCCTAAAACAATAATGAATTCTCGATTATGCCAAAAAATAAACGCAATACATGTCTATGTAACTATGGTATGAGTTGGGCTTATTAGCGCTCATTGATGACTAGTTCCTTCCAATAACTTGCTTCTTTTATCCTCGTGTAAAATCTGCAGGTTCGCGAGTACATTGATGACACAGAAGACCATGTCAACATCCAGCTCGCCAATCAGCGAAACGAACTTATTCAACATTGACGATTGCATCATTGCGATATCTGTAGAGACTATGGTAGCTGGGATATTTGGCATGAACACCCCTTGCGAATTATACAAAACCCATGGGAAATTCAATTTGTTTGTTGGAGTCACTACGGGTTCTTGTACATTACTTTTCCTGCTTATTCTAGGATCTGCTAGATGGAAGAAGCTACTTGGGTCGTAAGCCGCAGAATATATACAACATACCCTGCTAAGGCTAATCATCTATTTATTTAATCGTCAATTTATCAACTTCCTAAGGCTAATCGTTTATTTATGTTGTTTTCTTTTTCTCATTCATGCCTTTTCAAATGTAATTTGGTAATTGGACAATGACCTTTTAGTTATAAAACATAAAATTTATACTTCATTAGTTTTCATGAAAATTATTATTATAATAACACAAACGCTATTTTATCAACTTTCAACTTGCGAATTATACACCACCCATGGGAAATTCAACCTCTTTGTTGGAGTCACTACGTTTTTTTAGTGATAATGGTATAAAATGACACAATGTACACAAGTTCGTTATCACAAATTATTATCATTTAATACTATTAAATTAACAATTTATTATCTTTAAGAGTATACATTCAATAAAAATATATATATTAAATTTTGCAAATCGAATGTGAAATCTGTTGGACCAAACCTGAGTTCAAAACTTCAAATAGTTTTGGACAAAAAAGTTGATAGCAAAAGGAAACCTAGCATTTCTAGGTAACGAAATAAAAAGATAATTTCCTAGGTTAGGTTTATTCATGGAAGTTTGTTTCAATATATAGCTTTTACGAAGGATCTTAGAAACTTCTGATGATAAATATTATAAATTATCTCAAAAATATTATTCATTGTCATATTTATTTTTTCATAATATTTAATGAATTATCTTAATTTTAAATTTAAAAATATATTAAATTAATTTTTAAAATTAATAATAATCTTATAATTTAAAATAGAAGAAAATATATTTTAAATAATTTTAGAACATGGAGTGCTCAATTGCTCATGTATTCCTTGTCATCTAGAAGGTGTTTAATTATATTTAATTATAGTACTTTGCTTTTCATAAATTCCTCGTCATCTAGAAGGTGTTCAATTGTAGCCAAAAATCATTGCCTTTCTCTTTTTTCACTGCCTCAGATAATTCAGTGAACTTTAGTATTGGTCATGTTATGGACTTGCTTTTCATAGTATATTATAATAATCAAATTATATAAGAAACAACTAATTATCCTATTATAACAATGACTAATACCCACTCCTCCTAATTTGATGACACCTTTGCCTCCAAGTTGAAATGCATCTCTGAAATGGTGCACAAACAAATTAACAGCTTCAATATTTAATTATATTTAAATGTCTGTAACAACCCACTATTCTTCTTTAATTATGCCACTTTTTGTTTGATCCACAAATAAATAAATAAATAAATTGAATTCTTGGAACATAATGATGGAGCGACCTCTTTGTTTAATGCCCGGCTACAGACTCGATAATTTGTTGAAGTTTCGTCCAACTTTAAATATTTTCTCTGTTCATATATATTTTTCTTTTTAGTTCGACTCAAAATTAGAGATACATTTTTATTTTGAGACTATAAAGTGACACAATATTCCTAATTTGTCATTACTTTTTTCACTATTATTTTTAATATCAAACTATCATAGTTGAATTCCAAGGCAAATACTATGGCTATATTTGAGAATAAAAAATTATCTTTAAAATTTGTCATTTTACAAATATATTTTTAATTTTAGAACGGAGGGAGTAAGATTTTTTTTTTTCTGTTGACTCACAAGTCTTTGCTCTAGGAAGTGTAGTGTCATTCATCCACTCCTTTTCTGGTGTTATATGTTCTCTTCAATCTCTCTTATTGATCATTTTTGAGAAGTTATTGTAAATTTATGAATTTAATAAGTCATTACAAACGAATCTATGACACACAAAAAAAAAAAGAGCTACTAAGGTTGTGTTTATTTACAATGATGACACTTATACAATTATATTTAATCTGTTCAAGACAAAAGTCCTTCATGACTTTGTGTTTTGTGGTCAAATTAACCATTTTTCAAATCAATAGATCTTATTATTCTTTTATATATTTATCAGAAAAATAATAAACTTTATTAGTTACATACAATTTAGTCAATTGAGAACTTTAATGTTAAGTCAATTGAGAACATTATTAATCCATGTGAGCCTTGTTTGTGAGTTTACTTCTTTCTCATTTAGTGAGATTTGATTGATTATTGATATACTTGATTATTAAATTATATTATATTCTCCAAAAAATGAGGGTTTCAAAAATAAAATAAAATCCTAAGATTGCTGATTATGAATCAATTTCCCTGTTTTAAATGAGTCATATACTATTTTAATAATACATTTGATTTAAAAATATTGAATATATTATTTCAATAATATGATAGTGAATAATCGCATGGGTTCAATATAATGTATTGTATAAATAGTTGCAATGGTTTGACTTAAACGGTGCAACTACCTCACTAGCTAGTCTAATCAATGCAATAGTTCATTCTAAGAGACGCGTCCCTTCAAGAGGGTGTCTCTAAATATATAAAGGACTCATAGTTAGTATTTCATATATTATAATTCTCCAAATCCAAATTCAAGTAAATAAGTCTTGTATTCTATTCTTTCTCTTTAAAAATGTCACTACTCTTGTACTTTAGAGATCAAAGTGTTCGATGGTAATTCTCCGTTGGTGCAAAGTGACGAATTACATACACATTTGGTGGGCTTTTTGTATCCTGGAAGCAAATCGTACCAATCCCTGTTACATCATAGTAGAAGTGAATATTACTTTAAAGATATCGATAACGCGCCTCAACCCACTAATGTGTTATTCGAGTTTTCTACCATTGTTATATTTTTACACCAACAACACATTCCTAGTCATCTAAAAGATTTTCAATTTCATGCTTCACCTGCTAAAATGCTTCACCTGATAGCAAACAAATAATTATAATACTTTGATTTTTAATACCACGCTTCTCTAGGATGTCTGTGCTTATATAGAAGTAAAATACAAATGTGGCACCTGAACGAGCCCTTTTTAATCAAAAAAATTGAATATTAAACCATCAGGTACCACATGTGCGTTGACTTGCCTACGTGGCACACGTGGCATCGCCGAAGTGTATTTAACTCAATTAAATCCCAAAAAGATGTTTCATGGATTTGATCCTAAAACCTTATGTTTGAGATTTTGGCCATGAAACCACCAGAACACCACAAGCGTAGCTACTTACATTACCCAAAAAATAAATTATATTCTAAATCAATTGATTTCCCCCAGCAGAATATTAAAAGACAAACGTACCCATGTTAATTTAAAGGATAAATCTAAACATATATCTGTTTTACTTACTCTTTCCCGATATGCAACCCCAAGAGTCGTTTTGACAAAATTAAAAACCGCCTACTATTTTCATTTTTTAAGACCTTTTCTATTTTCCTCGAGTCTTCTCCCTAAAATCTCTCACACAGCCCCCTCTTTTGTTTTCTTTTTCCCCCTAAATCTTCTCTTTGTCCTGCAAAATCAATATCTCTCTCATTCTCCATGGTAAAATCTACCTCTCTCTCTCTCTCTCTCTCCTACCTCTCTAATGCTATTTGCCCCAGTAATCGCTTATATGCCATGAAATAGTCTTAGCTCTAGCCAAACTCTAATGGAAATTTAAAAAATCATTCTGCAATGAATAAAGGAAACATGAGAAGGTGGTTATTCTACAGGTATGAAGCAGGTAAAGGTTTATTTTTTCCCATTTTATTTTCATTAAATCATTTCATTCGGTATTTTGATATCCCAAAATTTTTATTCAATTTATGAATTTTTTTGGCTATTAGATTTTCTCCTAATCTCAGCTATTTACAACTTTTCTTCAAGTTCTATACAAACAAATTTTAGTCCATGTTACTATAAGAGTGCTTAGGTGCTCTTTTTTAAGTGTTAAAGTGGTTTATAGATTGGTTTAAAATTTACTTTACATATAAATTTCAAATGTATGAACTCTCTTATTGTACATTGATGATTCTTTTTGTAACTTGTAGGAATCCATATAAGGAGATAAACTTCCAAATATTGGCATGCTGTGGAATTCTAGGTCTATAGGTGAAGGCATTCCAATGTTGGCTAAAGAGATTTTTGGCATGGTTTAGTTGTATGTTTAATCTATTAAAGACCGAAGACGCTATCTTGTTTTTTTTTTTCTCTTGTAAACTTTGGATTAGTTTCTTAAGTATTTTTAAATGATGTGTCTTTTGATTTGGATTTGGAAGAAATGTAATAGCATATTATAATGCACAAAATGTAATGGCAATTTATGAAATGAGAAATGAAATGACAGTTTATGTTGTGAGAATTATAATAAGAAATGCAATGGCAATTTTTGTTGCAAATTTGTGCTGCAAAAATATTTGTAGTGAAACAGAGCACGTACCATAATTGTCAACACCATGAAACAGAGCACCATGGAATAGAGCAACATCAGACAAAGCACATAAGGCACGCAATTGTCAACACCATGAAATAAAGCACTATGGAACATAACACCGTCAGACAGATTGTAGAATGAAACGTAGAGTGAATCCTCAGATTGTAGAATGACTTAAATCTATGATACTAAATTTCAGTATAGAAACGTAGACTGAATCCTCAGATCGTAGAGTGTAACGTAAAGTGAATCCTCAAATCGTAGAATGACTTAACTCTACATTTCTACGATCGTAGAGTGGATCCTCATATCATATAATGACTTAACTCTACGACACTAGACTTCTGTGTAAAAACGTAGACTAAATCCTTAAAAACGTAGAGTGAATCCTCAGATAATATAGTGAAATATAGAATGAATCATCAAATCGTAGAATGACTTAATTCTACATTTCTACACTGAAGTTTAATATCATAGAGTTAAGTCACTTTACGTTGCCCTTTTAACCGTGTGGGAAACTCTACATATGAGACATTATCTTTATAGGAACAAATGTGCACTTGATCATGGTCGCATGCACTTAATATAAACATATCAGTAGGTATGTCCACAATAGGCACTAAATATTACCAAACATTCAGAAAGTATGCCAAGCTTAAGAAGCTTTCAGGCTGGACTAAATTGATGAACACAATAATTGAATTTCATTTCTGAAACATTATAATCACAATTTATATGTTTACAAGGGGCATACCCTGGGTAATGAAAAAAATATCTTCATACAATAGCTTAATAGCTCAAGCAATTACAAATTGTAAGGACCAAGAGTTTCGAGTTACATTATAAATAAAATTAGGAATTTAATTTCTAATTAATTACATTATGGTGTGAATTAATTTAAACCCTAATGAGATGGTTTGATTTTTGTTTGATAATATTTGACTATTAAATTAATTTAATTAAAAGAAGTTCGATGAAGGTTATTAATTATCGGACTAACCTAAGGTTGTATTTTAAATATCAATGGATTGATATGTCATTGAACTGGAAAGTCTAATTGGATTATGTAATTAAATCTAATTTGATTTTTAAATGGTTCAATAATAATTTAAACAAACTCAATCAATTATTTAAGAGTCGGACTTATGGAAATTGCTAGGTGATTGAATATTTAATTAGTCTAGTCCAATGTTTTATTAAAATTGGAGACTAGTGAGTTAATTAGTAGCCCAACGTTTCAATAGATCAAATGAGCATAAATTGCTCAAATGAATTAAATTGCAAGCCCAATTTTTGGTCCAATTGTCAAAGCTTTTAGAAGATCCATTATTTACCAATTTGGCTATAAAAAATAAATCAAAAATGGGGACAAATAAGGGGTACTGTTGGTTGGGGAGGGATGTCCATGAACTTCAAATTTTATCAATTTTGTTTGTTTGTATTAGTGTGTGGAACACTCAACATTTTGGCTAGTAAATTTTGTAATTAGCTTGATGTCCAATATATACTTACATATGTTATATGTATAGATTTTCTACTACTATAAATAGAAGTTATTTCACTTAAGTTAGAGTTTACAAAATTATTGCTAGAGTTCTTTATGTTATGAGCTAGTGAGTGGAGTGAGTTAACTTGGTGAGTTATAGAAAAAAAAAGTGAGTTAGTGAGTTTCTTTAGTGAGTCACTACTGAGTCAAGCTAGATTACTTCAAGGGGTGTTCTTGGATGTCATCTAACTCTATCATCTATTTTGGAAAGGAGAGAAAAGTAGCTCACAAGTCAAAAAGATATAAAAATCCCTTAAAAACTCTAATCTTAGTTTTCTTTTAATTTTTATGGTAGAAATGTTATCTTTGAGCTCTTTATTCTTAGAATCATGCTAGACATGTTTATATAGGATGTCATGTGGTTTAAATGTGTAGTGGTATGAGTTTATATAGAAAAATCTAGCAAAATACTTGAAAATATTTTTACCGACGAACAAAACGTAGTTTGTTTGAATAAATGACACATTTTGAAATCTATAAATTATTTTTGTGGTTTTATATTTTCTGGCAATATATGGATAAGTTAAGAACAAAATCTCTTTGGAATCATGTGAAAATGATTTAAAATGAGCAAGATACAAATTTTTGAACCAAAGGACCTCACTGTTGAAGGGCTGTGCAAAACAATCCACTTCATGGTCATTTTCAGTAATCAAATCGTGTCCAAATTTGCTATTTGATGATGGAATTTTGTAGTTCAAAAACATACGATTCCAAAAGTCTAATTTGAGGTTAATCGAACTTATAGATTTCATTTTATTCAAATTTTAGTCAAGGAAGCAAAATCAGAAAATTTTGAAAAATAATTTGCCGGTTTTCTGAGAAAAAACGGCCGGTCCCTTTTTTTTTTTTTTTTTTTTAACTTGTAGGGTTCGGTTCGGGTCTTTCTAGGCCGGTTCTTATGATGGTTCCAAAATAGAAAATATTTGTAATTTAATAAAGAATATTATAAAATTTAGTTTAGGTAACTATGATGTCATTAAGTATTTATTAAAATTATTGATTGATTAACTACCTTACTAAATAATAGTAATAGTAGATAATAAATTTTAATTACCATTAATTAATAATTAAACTAAATATTTATTATTTAATTAAAATTAAATAATAAGTAAGGATAATTAATTAATTAATTATTATTTAATTAATATTAAATAATAATTAAAGGAAATTAAAGTTAATAAACTAATTATTTATTATTTAATTAAGATTAAATAATAAGTAAGGATAATTAATTATTATTTAATTAACATTAAATAATAATTAAAGGAAATTAAAGTTAATAAAAAATTAATTATTATTTAATTACTATTAAATAATAAGTAAGGATAATTAATTATTATTTAATTAACATTAAATAATAATTAAAGGAAATTAAAGTTAATAAACTAAATTATTTATTATTTAATTAATATTTAATAATAAATAAGGATAATTAATTATTATTTAATTAATAATAATTAAGGGCAAATAAGATTAATACTTTAATTATTTATTATTTATTTAACTCTAAATAATAAATAAACATAATTAGTTATTATCTATTGTTAAATAATGACTAAGGTAATTAATTAATTACTCTTTAACTAATATTAAAAAGTAATTAAATGAAGATAGAGTTAATAAAATAAAAAAAAATTAATTAAACAATTATAATAAATTGCTTAAGGGTTTAATAAGTATTTAACACTTAAGAAAAAATAATATTGATTAATTAAATCATTAACATAAGATCAATTAAATGTCTTATACGATTAATAATAGTATATAAAATTATATGTATTATGGGATTGATTATTTGCTAGATAAATAGCATAGATAAGTGTTTAAAGTGCACGATTATATGCAGTACTAATTGATAGGCCAACGTTATTAATGCTAGGTTATCAAGAGGAGTTTAAATTAAGCGAATTAGCCGTAAGTCGACGGACAGACAAATTCTTTAACCTTACTCAAATCTATATTGAGCAAGTTTCCTAACTCAAACCGAGTTATATTTTTAGATTATGCTCTAAGTGGTTTATTTCATGTAATGTTACTCCACATCCGTATGATCATTATCATTCGCACATAGTGCATGTTGGATTCAAGTTCTATTATCGAACTATAAATCATTTAAAGTTCTTTTATGCATGAACTATTTAAGAAATAGTCTATGTCAATTATTTCGGCTAGACCTTCCATTATACCTTGTTGTAAAAGCTATCCAACCCTATTGTTGGGGCGGATTCTTGTACTAAGATGAACAACCATAATGGCAATTTCCTAAGTATCTAATATAAGATACAAAGCAGAATTAAATGTTATGTATACACATATGATACGCAAGGCTGATCCCCTCAAGTATAGTCTAAAAATGTAACCTAAGAGGGTCAATCAAGTGATTGATTCCTCAAAGCAGACATTCAGGGTCTTTTGACTACTCAGCATTTAAATAATCAATTTTCGTTCATTAAATTGTGCGTTGATTATATCAAATTCATACTATTGAATCTTTCAATCATTATTCTTACTCATGGCATATTTTATATTAAATTCAAACTTATTGGGCAAACTAGTTGCTCACCCTTGCTATGTCATAATATTATTGCAGCTAAGCCTGAAGGTTCGAATAAAGATAAGGGCAAAGGAAAGATGAAATCTTAGTTAAACTAGATAGTTAATTGCTTGTTTTAAAGTATTGTTTTGACATTACTAGATGTAACGCAAACATTGATATCTTTTTGTAGGTTGCGATGTATATATTTTTTTAAGGGTTGTAGTGTAATATCCCGGATATTTAAATAAATTAGAAATAAAATATTTAATATTTAATAAAGGTTGGAGTTTGATAACCTAGTAGTGATAGATAAATAGAGGTCCAAATTAAATTTAACGGACTAACTTAGATATGGTGATATCAAAATTTTTGATACGTTAGCAAGCAAAGTGATAATTCAATAAACTTGACTAACAACAAGTCTAATTAAATTAAGAGAATTAATTAGTGGAGTTATGTAATTAAGCGACTTGGTTGCGTGTAAATTAAATATGTATTTATATGAATATATATATGCGTGCACATTTAGTAACATAATTTAATGGTTAATTAAATTGTGATAAATAGATAGATTAATATTAAATTAATCCGAATTGAATTAAAAGGTTTATTGTGGAATTAATTTATTCATTAATCAACAATTATGCAAATTGTTGATAAATTATTTGTGAGGAATAATTATGTAAATTATATAATTATAATTATATAAAGTAGTTGAATTAATTAAAGGAGATTAGTAATTATATATATTGTACAATATTTAATTTCTTATATATGTACATATATATAAAGGGTTTAAATTAATTGAGAAATTTTAAATTGTAATTGAATATATTAAATGAATATATTCTATAATTAAATAAATCATTGTAAATGATTTATGAGAGTGAGAAATTGAATTATACAATTATTTGTGTAATATTAATTAAATAATTTAATAAATTATTTAAATAAGAAATTGAGTAAATATATTATTATTTTAATGTATTTTCGGGTAAATGGAATTATTTCCATAATTTATGAGAAATAAATTATTTAATGTAAATGTATTAAATAATTTAATTTATGGCCTAAATAATATATATTAAATTATATATTGTATTTATTTTAATTTCATAATTTATTGTGAAATTGTTTTGAGGTAAGGTAATGTGTATAAATAATATATATAGTTTATATATATTATTATTAGCGAACACACTCTAAAGTTTTAATATCAAAATAATTGACAAGTTGCCATTAATTAAATATTCAATTAAATTGAATATAATGAGTGAATTAAATTTTATAAATTAATTAATATGATAATTAATTAATGTAAATAATGTAAAATATTATTAATAATATTATTAGTCCATTTAGTAATTTAATACTTATGGGTTAGAATATTTAATTATTTATTCAATCTAATTATTTATTTAATCATGGATTGAATAATTAATGTGTAAATTATTAAATTAACCCAACATGGGTCAATTAGTAGCCCAAGTGGAGAATAATAAAATTTGGCAATTTAGTAGCCCAAACAATTTAATAGAAGCCCAATTGGTATTTTAAATTAAAGCCCAATGTTTGGCCCACTTGGAAAATACTTAAGTAAACTATTATTTATTAAAAAGTGGCATGTGACTAACATTTTGGGACAAAAGAAAGAGAGGTCAGCCGACCATGTAGGAGGAGAGAGAGAAAAGAATTGATTTGGTGTTTATTTTAGTTTATTTTGCATTTATTTAATTAATGGTTGCTTGTATTGATTTTTAAAGTACTTGGACCATCCCTCTTCCACCAACTAAGTTATGGGCTACTTTTCTTGTGCAAGTATCCAAGTGAGGAGCATCATAACTTATAGATATAATTTTGTATCTAAGAATTTTGCATGTATACTTGAAATGGTAGACATTATACTTCATTTATTTTCTAAGTTCCAAAAGAGAGAGTTTGAGGGAAATAGTTTGGGAGAGTAAGAATTTTGAGAGAGAGCATGGAGAAGGTAGAGAATGAGATCTTGGTGCATATCTTCAAGTTGCACAACCCATTTTGGAAGAAAAATGAAGATAACCATTAAAATGAGGTAATGGTTATTTTAAATGTAGTTTATTTTTTTTAAATAAACCAACATGTGAGTATAAACATGTTAATGTAGTTAATAATATGTGATAGTAATATTTATGCCATGCTTGAGTTTAATAGGCTTGGTTTGTATTTTGGTGTATTTTGTATGCTAAAATATGTGTTTAGTAGTGTATAATCAAGTCTTGAAATTTATGACCAAAGATAATTTTTATAATATTTAGATTTAATGTTATAATGTTATAGAACATTAAATCATGAGAAAAACAAAGTTTGAATCACTCAAAATGGAGTTATACATAAAAAGTTATGATTTTTGGTAGTTTATGTGATGTAAAAATTTTTATAAAAAATTTTTAATATTAAATCATGAAAAATTAAATTTTCATGTTATAAATTGATATTAAGTGATTGGTAATTTTTTTTGGATTTTTAAAGCTTACTTGAATGTATAATTTTTATTAAAGTGGTGTATAAAAATTACTGTTCACAATCTGCATGGAAGAAGGAAAAAAACACTGGCCGCGCAATGCGCGGACCACTGTTCATTGCCAGACGCGGGACGAAAAACGGCGTCGTTTTAGGCGAAGAAAATTTCATCCGCGCGTTATGCGCGGAAGCCAGCAACGGTGACCTTCAAACGACACCGTTTTGAGACCAAAGAATTACAGCGCGCGCAATGCGCGGTGCACCGATTTTTAGCGAAATTACATTTTTGCCCCTCCGGTTTTTTTTTCTGCGAAATTACGAAATTGCCCCTCCGTTCGTTTTTCGGCTTATTTACAGAATTGCCATTCTGGATAATTTTAATTAATTTAAATGTTTAAAAATTAATTTAAAATTATAACAAAAATAATAATAATACAAAAATGATATTTAGGTATTGAATATTATATTTTCCAAATATAATATGTATTTAGGATTAATATTTAAATGATTGTAAATATTAATCTAGTTAGTTTAATATTATATTTTTCAAATATAATAAATATTTAGGATTAATATTTAAATGATTGTAAATATTAATCTAGTTAGTTTAATATTATATTTTTTCAAATATAATAAGTATTTAGGATTAATATTTAAATATTATAAATATTAATCTAGTTAGTTTAATATTATATTTTTCAAATATAATAAATATTTAGGATTAATATTTAAATGTTTTAAATATTAATCTAGTTGGTTTAATATTATATCTTCTAAATTTATGATTAAATTAATTATTATTTAATTAATATTAAATAATAAACAAGGATGATAAATTAATTAATTATTATTTAATTACTATTAAATAATAATTAAAGACAACTAAGATTGACTACTTAATTATTTATTATTTGATTAACTTTAAATAATAAATAAATTTAGTTAGTTATTATTTATTATTAAATAATAACTAATGATATTTGGGTATTTACTATATAATTGTATTATTTATTATTTAATTTACTTTAAATAATAAATGAATCTAGTTAGTTAGTTATTATTATTTATTAAATAATAACTAATGATATTTGATTATTTTAATTATTTATTATTTGATTAACTTTAAATAATAAATAAATCTAGTAAGTTATTATTTATTATTAAATAATAACTAAAGGTAGTTAATTACTTACTATTTAATTAATGTTAAATAGTAATTAAATGAAATAAAGAAAGTGTCTTTTAACTCTTTTGTTTAAACAATTATAATAAATTGTTTAATAGTTTAATAAGTGTTTCACACATGAGAAAATTATTTTCTAACTTATTAAATTATTAACCTAATATGATTGAGGGTCTATAAGGTTAATGATATTGTTTTGACTGATGTATATCATGTGTTAGTACTTATGAGTGGTAGATAAGTTCCTTAATGAGCGTTTAGTTGTACAAATACGTTGTACTAATTATTAGACCAACTTTATTAATGTTAGGTCTTTCAAAGCCAGTTAGTTAAAGCTAGACATTTATTGTAGCTGAGCAGACAGGCAAGTTTCCTAAACCCTACTCAATTTATATTCGAGCAGGATATATTATTTTATTGTTCAAGTCCCTAACTCAAATTCAAGTTATTACGTTTCAAGCATGCTATGGTTTAATTTTGTATAATTATTCCACATCTTGAAATTATTGATTCGCACATAGTGCTTGTTGCATGTGTTCATCAGGTATGAAAGGCTGATCACCTTCATTACCATAAGGTTCAGTTAAAATTGTTCATGGTCATTATTGACACTCACATTACTTGATTCAGTCATTCAATTATTGAAATTATGATTCGTACTCTTTCACAATTATTATATTGTTGAAAATCCGAAAGCTTGTTCTTTCTTTCAATCATGATATATCGTTATTGTATTTAAACTTGCTGAGCAAAGTCGTTGCTCACTTTTGCTATATCATGATAACAAATTTCAGAATAATACAAATGTCCGAGGAGAGACGGAGACAGAAGCAAAAGACAAGATTATAGTGTTATTCATTATAACTAAATTGTTATATGATGTAAGTAATTTTGTAAACCTTTTTATGAATCTAAAGGTATATATGTAGGTTAAGGTTAGAAACCTTGGGAAATGTTGTAGAATAAACAATTTATGTTTATATATTCCGCATTAGTTATAGAACGTGTATGAAGATGATGTATAGTGATGAACCAGGTCCAGGGTTAAAGGAACCCGGATTTGGGGTCGTCACAGGTTGGTATCAGAGCTGATAGGTTATAGTTCTTAGGTAGCAGTACCTTAGGCTATAATCATGGAAAGATAATGAAGACAGTGAAAGAATAAACTTAGATAGAGTTTATAAATGAACATATACAGTTCATAAATGAGGAAATAAATCTATATAGATACATAGATATATGAAAAGATTCAAAGAAGGATCTTCAATGAGTGTAATCCAAATAAATGGAATAAGAATCAGGGAACACTTGATTCAAGAATTTAAAAAGAGAAGGATCGTACAGTAAAATGATCAGAGATGAATGATAAGGTGATAGAATTAAACGATCCTAGAATAAAGGAGAAATAGTACAGTGAAATCAATTTTGACATAAGATCCCGATGATCATAGTAAAAAGCATGAAATGACAAATGGTCTATTAAATGATTAAAGAAGTGGTTTTGATAGCATGGTGCTATAACAATGAAGATACTAAAATAGTAACAAGTGGATTCTTGAAGTGTGAGTGTGATAAGGTATGAATTGACAAAATTCATATCAAGTTAAGAGAAGTTAGAGGTTTGTAGGTTTTTAATTGATGACTCATATTAGTGGCTGAGTTGTACAATTCCTTGTATGGGCGGGGAATTAGTGCTTGGTTTTAGAACCGCTTAGCTTTCTATATTGATACAGTGGTTGAGTTGAACAGTCCTTTGTATGGGCAGGGGATTTGTTCTTGGTTTAACGACCGCTTAACTTCCTATATTGATTAGTGGCTGAGTTGACCAATTTCTTGTATGGGCAGGAGATTGTGTTTGGTTTGACGATCACTTGGCTTCCTATAATGATAATCAACTGAAACCTGGTGTCGCGCTATTCACTATATGCATGTTGAGAAGGTGATTCTTTTCTCATGTGTATAACGGATAGGTAAAGGATGTTAAGATAAGTTCGTGTTCTGAGAACTGACACGCATAGTAAGTTCGTGACTCATAGTCATGTGGTGGAGCCCCTCAGCGAATGGGCGACTTTGGCCTGACTAGGACAAGTTCCTCAAACCATATGATTGTGGTAAGTTGCTGAGCCCAAATATGCGGTAAGTTTGATGAACAGTAGGTATGGATAGAGTTAAGTAGTCAGGTTAAGGCTATAATAGATATAGTTATTAAGCTGGAAAAGAATGTGGAGGAAAAATTTGAGGTGTTTTGAGGTTTTAGGATATTCCAAATCTTCTAGCTATGCTAGACTTTGAAATTCTTAAAAATCGTGCCAAATTCGCACTTTTGTGCTTTTGAAAAGACAAATGTATTTTTGAAATCATTAATGCATTTAGTGCAGAGATGATAACCGATGGAGTCATCAATGCAGAGTAACCTAGTGTTGGATGTATTTTTAAGCCCACTATGATATGATGTAATATGACAAAGTCAAAATGATTTTTAGTATCTTGAAACGTTTAAAGAAGAGTCTATGCTAATTGTTTCGGCCAGACAAATTGATTTGAAAATATCAAAATGTATTTATAAAATCATCACACGCCATTAAAGCCATGGTGCAGAGATGAAAAAGACGGAATCCTCAACGCACTGTTGCAACGGTGCGGTATCATGAAGTCCTATAAATGAATTTTAGTACTTTAACTAATCTGAAATGATTTTTGAGTCGTAATATACGAACAGTTCAATGATGTGAGTCTATGTCATTTATTTTGACTGGACACTTTTTGGTCAGAAATGACTCGAGTTTTATTTTCCAATCCAACTTATGCTGGAGCGGAATTTTGTAGTAAGTCTGAGGTGAACAACCCCATAATGGGGGATATGTCAGAGCCATGAATAAAGAACCCGCGAGGGGGCGCCCAACAGTGGTGGCATACTGATATGGGTTGGTAAATCCAAAGAGTTCGACCCCGTGAGAAGTCGTTGTGCACAACGCAGAAGTACGATAGGCTGATCACCTAGCGTACACCTATGGAATGTTTTCAGTCTTTGTGATTGATAAACACTCTGTTTATAAGTATTTACAGGGATAAATACTATTTATTCGGAATTCAGTTAATTCCATGTTCACAGTCTTGATGACTCCTCAGCATATTATGAAAGTTTTAATGAATATTTTGATTTTCAATTTATTCTTCTGTAAGATATTGATTTTCAATTTATTCTTCTGCAAGATATTCCATTGTTCTGGAATTATGAGTTTAGAAGTATGAACTTCCTAGAAAAGGGTGGTCACAGACTATGATGAGTAAAGAGTTATACTCAGAGATGAAAATTGGTAGAAATGTGTATGAGATAATTTCGGGGACGAAATTTTTAGAAGAAGGGGTGAATGTAATATCCCGGATATTTAAATAAATTAGAAATAAAATATTTAATATTTAATAAAGGTTGGAGTTTGATAACCTAGTAGTGATAGATAAATAGAGGTCCAAATTAAATTTAACGGACTAACTTAGATATGGTGATATCAAAATTTTTGATACGTTAGCAAGCAAAGTGATAATTCAATAAACTTGACTAACAACAAGTCTAATTAAATTAAGAGAATTAATTAGTGGAGTTATGTAATTAAGCGACTTGGTTGCGTGTAAATTAAATATGTATTTATATGAATATATATATGCGTGCACATTTAGTAACATAATTTAATGGTTAATTAAATTGTGATAAATAGATAGATTAATATTAAATTAATCCGAATTGAATTAAAAGGTTTATTGTGGAATTAATTTATTCATTAATCAACAATTATGCAAATTGTTGATAAATTATTTGTGAGGAATAATTATGTAAATTATATAATTATAATTATATAAAGTAGTTGAATTAATTAAAGGAGATTAGTAATTATATATATTGTACAATATTTAATTTCTTATATATGTACATATATATAAAGGGTTTAAATTAATTGAGAAATTTTAAATTGTAATTGAATATATTAAATGAATATATTCTATAATTAAATAAATCATTGTAAATGATTTATGAGAGTGAGAAATTGAATTATACAATTATTTGTGTAATATTAATTAAATAATTTAATAAATTATTTAAATAAGAAATTGAGTAAATATATTATTATTTTAATGTATTTTCGGGTAAATGGAATTATTTCCATAATTTATGAGAAATAAATTATTTAATGTAAATGTATTAAATAATTTAATTTATGGCCTAAATAATATATATTAAATTATATATTGTATTTATTTTAATTTCATAATTTATTGTGAAATTGTTTTGAGGTAAGGTAATGTGTATAAATAATATATATAGTTTATATATATTATTATTAGCGAACACACTCTAAAGTTTTAATATCAAAATAATTGACAAGTTGCCATTAATTAAATATTCAATTAAATTGAATATAATGAGTGAATTAAATTTTATAAATTAATTAATATGATAATTAATTAATGTAAATAATGTAAAATATTATTAATAATATTATTAGTCCATTTAGTAATTTAATACTTATGGGTTAGAATATTTAATTATTTATTCAATCTAATTATTTATTTAATCATGGATTGAATAATTAATGTGTAAATTATTAAATTAACCCAACATGGGTCAATTAGTAGCCCAAGTGGAGAATAATAAAATTTGGCAATTTAGTAGCCCAAACAATTTAATAGAAGCCCAATTGGTATTTTAAATTAAAGCCCAATGTTTGGCCCACTTGGAAAATACTTAAGTAAACTATTATTTATTAAAAAGTGGCATGTGACTAACATTTTGGGACAAAAGAAAGAGAGGTCAGCCGACCATGTAGGAGGAGAGAGAGAAAAGAATTGATTTGGTGTTTATTTTAGTTTATTTTGCATTTATTTAATTAATGGTTGCTTGTATTGATTTTTAAAGTACTTGGACCATCCCTCTTCCACCAACTAAGTTATGGGCTACTTTTCTTGTGCAAGTATCCAAGTGAGGAGCATCATAACTTATAGATATAATTTTGTATCTAAGAATTTTGCATGTATACTTGAAATGGTAGACATTATACTTCATTTATTTTCTAAGTTCCAAAAGAGAGAGTTTGAGGGAAATAGTTTGGGAGAGTAAGAATTTTGAGAGAGAGCATGGAGAAGGTAGAGAATGAGATCTTGGTGCATATCTTCAAGTTGCACAACCCATTTTGGAAGAAAAATGAAGATAACCATTAAAATGAGGTAATGGTTATTTTAAATGTAGTTTATTTTTTTTAAATAAACCAACATGTGAGTATAAACATGTTAATGTAGTTAATAATATGTGATAGTAATATTTATGCCATGCTTGAGTTTAATAGGCTTGGTTTGTATTTTGGTGTATTTTGTATGCTAAAATATGTGTTTAGTAGTGTATAATCAAGTCTTGAAATTTATGACCAAAGATAATTTTTATAATATTTAGATTTAATGTTATAATGTTATAGAACATTAAATCATGAGAAAAACAAAGTTTGAATCACTCAAAATGGAGTTATACATAAAAAGTTATGATTTTTGGTAGTTTATGTGATGTAAAAATTTTTATAAAAATTTTTTAATATTAAATCATGAAAAATTAAATTTTCATGTTATAAATTGATATTAAGTGATTGGTAATTTTTTTTGGATTTTTAAAGCTTACTTGAATGTATAATTTTTATTAAAGTGGTGTATAAAAATTACTGTTCACAATCTGCATGGAAGAAGGAAAAAAACACTGGCCGCGCAATGCGCGGACCACTGTTCATCGCCAGACGCGGGACGAAAAACGGCGTCGTTTTAGGCGAAGAAAATTTCATCCGCGCGTTATGCGCGAAAGCCAGCAACGGTGACCTTCAAACGACACCGTTTTGAGACCAAAGAATTACAGCGCGCGCAATGCGCGGTGCACCGATTTTTAGCGAAATTACATTTTTGCCCCTCCGGTTTTTTTTTCTGCGAAATTACGAAATTGCCCCTCCGTTCGTTTTTCGGCTTATTTACAGAATTGCCATTCTGGATAATTTTAATTAATTTAAATGTTTAAAAATTAATTTAAAATTATAACAAAAATAATAATAATACAAAAATGATATTTAGGTATTGAATATTATATTTTCCAAATATAATATGTATTTAGGATTAATATTTAAATGATTGTAAATATTAATCTAGTTAGTTTAATATTATATTTTTCAAATATAATAAATATTTAGGATTAATATTTAAATGATTGTAAATATTAATCTAGTTAGTTTAATATTATATTTTTTCAAATATAATAAGTATTTAGGATTAATATTTAAATATTATAAATATTAATCTAGTTAGTTTAATATTATATTTTTCAAATATAATAAATATTTAGGATTAATATTTAAATGTTTTAAATATTAATCTAGTTGGTTTAATATTATATCTTCTAAATTTATGATTAAATTAATTATTATTTAATTAATATTAAATAATAAACAAGGATGATAAATTAATTAATTATTATTTAATTACTATTAAATAATAATTAAAGACAACTAAGATTGACTACTTAATTATTTATTATTTGATTAACTTTAAATAATAAATAAATTTAGTTAGTTATTATTTATTATTAAATAATAACTAATGATATTTGGGTATTTACTATATAATTGTATTATTTATTATTTAATTTACTTTAAATAATAAATGAATCTAGTTAGTTAGTTATTATTATTTATTAAATAATAACTAATGATATTTGATTATTTTAATTATTTATTATTTGATTAACTTTAAATAATAAATAAATCTAGTAAGTTATTATTTATTATTAAATAATAACTAAAGGTAGTTAATTACTTACTATTTAATTAATGTTAAATAGTAATTAAATGAAATAAAGAAAGTGTCTTTTAACTCTTTTGTTTAAACAATTATAATAAATTGTTTAATAGTTTAATAAGTGTTTCACACATGAGAAAATTATTTTCTAACTTATTAAATTATTAACCTAATATGATTGAGGGTCTATAAGGTTAATGATATTGTTTTGACTGATGTATATCATGTGTTAGTACTTATGAGTGGTAGATAAGTTCCTTAATGAGCGTTTAGTTGTACAAATACGTTGTACTAATTATTAGACCAACTTTATTAATGTTAGGTCTTTCAAAGCCAGTTAGTTAAAGCTAGACATTTATTGTAGCTGAGCAGACAGGCAAGTTTCCTAAACCCTACTCAATTTATATTCGAGCAGGATATATTATTTTATTGTTCAAGTCCCTAACTCAAATTCAAGTTATTACGTTTCAAGCATGCTATGGTTTAATTTTGTATAATTATTCCACATCTTGAAATTATTGATTCGCACATAGTGCTTGTTGCATGTGTTCATCAGGTATGAAAGGCTGATCACCTTCATTACCATAAGGTTCAGTTAAAATTGTTCATGGTCATTATTGACACTCACATTACTTGATTCAGTCATTCAATTATTGAAATTATGATTCGTACTCTTTCACAATTATTATATTGTTGAAAATCCGAAAGCTTGTTCTTTCTTTCAATCATGATATATCGTTATTGTATTTAAACTTGCTGAGCAAAGTCGTTGCTCACTTTTGCTATATCATGATAACAAATTTCAGAATAATACAAATGTCCGAGGAGAGACGGAGACAGAAGCAAAAGACAAGATTATAGTGTTATTCATTATAACTAAATTGTTATATGATGTAAGTAATTTTGTAAACCTTTTTATGAATCTAAAGGTATATATGTAGGTTAAGGTTAGAAACCTTGGGAAATGTTGTAGAATAAACAATTTATGTTTATATATTCCGCATTAGTTATAGAACGTGTATGAAGATGATGTATAGTGATGAACCAGGTCCAGGGTTAAAGGAACCCGGATTTGGGGTCGTCACATGTAGACCTTGGGATTAGAAAGTCATTGTAATAGACAACATATGTTTATTAAAATTTTGCATTAGTATTAAATGTTATTTAGCAGTGATTGTTGTATTATTACGTGAGCACCAAATTTGAGGAAGTATCTGAATTTGGTGGTGTCACACAAATAAGACACTACTTCGGTTTTTATGTGTAGAAAATTACAAGGGACATACCTTAGGTAATGAAAAAAAAATATCTTGATACAATAGCTTAATAGCTCAACCAACTATAAATAAAACAATATTTTAGTTTTTCTGTGTAGAAAAAACTTCAGCATATGGCTTCGACACAAAAAACGGTGTCCTGTATAAAATCAGCCTTAACTCCCACTACTCAACCTTAACTTTCTCTAGTCACAAACCTTACGCCAAAGTAACCATCTATTTTCAGAGATGCATCAGAATTCAATTTTAGGATGTATCGAACTATGTCTTTATAGCTATGGGTATTCCTTAAGTTTAAATTTTATTCCCTTAAATATGACTCGTATGAGCCATAAGGTAGCCTTGAAAAGCATAATTTCTCATTTTGTAAAACAATATTAATCGTAAAAATAAAAGTTGAAATATATATATACACACAAAGAAGAAAAATTATACCTTTTTCATATTCTTTATGTTACTTGATTCAGACTTATTTTTATCACTTTTTTGCCCTTTCTATGAAATATTTAAACACTCAATCTAATTTCTTAGTACTTCTTTTAGTTACTCCAAATCCTTGTTGTGTACCATATTTCATGTAATACTCATAAACATCATCAATATTGTCAATCACCATAGGTAAACTGGGCTCTTTCACTATTTAATTGTTCCATTTTTTGTTCTCTTCTGCTTTATCATCCCTGTAATGACCACGAATTTCATTATACATTGTAATTATAATTATTATATAATTAGCAATGAATTTAAAATTTTTGTACTAATAAATTGTGCATTAGATAATAAAATAGATGTACTTGTTCGTGCATATATTTAATTAAAGAATTAAAGCAAGGGTATAATTAATTAAAACAAATCTAATTGGATTATATTTTTAATCCCAAATGAGTTGTTAAACTAGGTCCAAGATATTAACCTAGTAGCCCATGTAATTAATTTAATTACTAGCCCATATAATTAATTAAACAAGTCCAATGCTTATTTTAATTAAAGTTAGCATAGTTATTTAAATGCTAGCCCAAAGTGTTAATTAAATTGAGCCCAAACCAATTCAATGGATGAGCCCAATATATTAATTTCCTAAGTCCAACATGGAGCCCAATAGGAAGTCAAAATTGGTCAACAATTGAACCCATGTATAGATATATTTGTATATGCATAAATACACATTAAAAGCTAGAAAAATAAAGGAAAAATGGCATGGAAAATACCATTTTGCTGATTTTTTTTTTAGTCCCACTTGATGTTGCTTGATTTGCTAGATTGCTTCTCTTTTACACTAGATCAAAGTTGGCCAACAACTCTAGTCAATCAACTAGTCAATCACCATGTCAATCCATCAAATAGTAAGCTTGATTAGCCTTTAATTTGACCAACATAGATGAATTAGTGAGTTAATGGTGTGTTAGTAGATGGCTATAAAAGAAACACCCCACACTTGTTCTAGGTTGGTTAGTTCATTGCTAGAGAATTTCCTAGAGAGCAAAGTGTGAGCATTTGAGAGTGTGAGGAAATATTGAGAGCAAAATACTAAGAGAGAAGAAGGAGTTCTTGGTTCATGCCTTCAAACCTCATCACCTATTTTGGAAGAAAAAGAAAGATAGCCATTAAAACAAGGTAATGATTATTTTAAATGTAGTTTGTTTTTAAATTAAATAAATCATCATGTTAGTATAAACATGTTAATATAGTTATTAATGTGTAGTTGTAATCTTTATGCCATGCTTGAGTTTAATATGTTTGGTTTGTATTTTGGTATATTTTATATGCTAAAATATGTATTTAATCGTGTGTAAACAAGTTTTGGAATTTATGTCCAAAAATATTTTTATAAAACTTAGGTTTGATGTTCTAATATAATAGAACATTAAATCATGAGAAAAACAAAGTTTGAATCACTCAAAATGGAGTTATATACAAAAAGTTATGATTTATAGTAGTTTATGTGATGTAAAATTTTTTATAAAAAAATATGTTATTAAATTATGAAAAATTAATTTTTTCATGTTATAAATTAATATAAGGTGATTGGTAATTTTTTTGGATTTTTATTGAGGAGTTAAAGATTTATTGAAGGTATAATTTTAGTCAAAAATAGCACTGTTCACAATCTGCTAAAGGGAAAAAAATAGGAACAGTCCGCGCAATGCGCGGAAGGCATTCGGCAGAAAAAAAACGCGGAGCCAAACGACGTCGTTTGGCTTCTGCGGAAAATCACTCCGCGCGTACGCGCGGAAGCCGTTTCCCGGCTTCTCAAAACGATGTCGTTTTGGGACGAAGAATCAGAAACGCGCGCCATGCGCGGTAAGGAAAATTCCGGTGAAATTACCAGAATGCCCCTCCGTGTTTTTCTTGGCAGAATTACCATTCTGCCCTCGGTTCAGATTTCGACTTATTTACGGAAATGCCATTCGGGTTAAATTTAATTAATTTAAATATTTAAAAACTAAATTAAAATTATAACAAAAATAATTATAATACAAAAATAATATTGGGGAGGATATTTTTCATTAAGTTTAATATTTAAATATTTTAAATATTAATCTAGTTAGCTAAACCATGGTTAAGTTAAATAAATTTATTATTTGTTTATTATTTTAAATGTTAATAATAAATAAAGATGATAAATTAGCATTTATTATTTAATGCCCATTAAATAATACTTAAAGAGAGATAAAATTTATAAATTTATTATTTATTATTTAAATATTATTAAATAATAAATAAGGATAATTAGGTAATTAATTATTATTTAATTAGCATTAAATAACGATTAATGGAAATTAAGTTATTAGAGTAATAATTTATTATTTAATTTAAATAATAAATAAGAATGATTTGATTATTATTTAACCTTAAATAATAATTAAAATTAATTAAATAATTAATTATTATTTAATTGACATTAAATAATAATTAAAGAGGATTAAGATTAGTAAACTATTATTTAATTTCCTTAAATAATAAGTAAGGTTAATTACTTGGTTAATTATTGGTTGATTAACATTAAATTAAAGAAGGTTAAAACTAAGTTAATAATTATTTATTATTTAATTATAATTAAATAATAAGTAAGTACAATTAGTTATTAATTATTTTAAATAATAACTAGAGTTAATTAATTAATTTCTATTTAATCAATATTAAATAGTAATTAAAAAGAGATTGAGTTAATAAAATAAATTGAATTTAATTAAACAATTATAATAAGTTGTTTAAAGGTTTAATAAGTGTCCAACACTTAAGAAAAATATTTTCTAACTTATTAAATTATTAATCTAATATGATTAAGGGTTTATAAGGTTAATAATATTGTTTTGACTAATGTAAATTATGTGTTAGTACTTATGTGTGGTAAATAAGTTCATTATCAAGCGTATAGTTATGCAAATACGCCGTGCTAATTATTAGACCGACTTTATTAATGTTAGGTCTTTCAAAGCAAGTAGTTAAAGCTAGACATTTATTGTAGCTGTGCAGACAGACAAGTTTTCTACCCTTAAACTTGTATTTATTGTTGCAGATATTTTTCAACCGTATTTACATTTCAATTATTGTTGAGCAAGTATTCTACACCCGTAGTTACTTGACAGACCTTTGAGTGAATTAATTATCAAAAATTACTTCACATCATTATTGATTATTGTATTCGCACATAGTGCTTTTGCAAACTGTCTAAGAACGTCTAAGCTAATTGTTTCGGCTAGACAAATGCATGTTAAATTCATTTAATTGAATATTATAAAAGCTTATCCAAACCATTGGTTGGTGCGGATTCTTACAGTAAGACTGAGATAGAACAACCCTAGTTAAAGGGGATTTTTATTTGTCGGAGACCCGACAGCGCGCAAGAAAACTAAATGTGATGCATATACATAGGACATGAGAGAACTGATCCCCTCAAGTGTCCCGTTATTTTAACAAGGAGTCAGACATTGTATGTCTGTTCTACCTTAGTAGCAGTTCATGGTCATTAAAGACCACTCAGCAGTAAAGAGTCAATTCCTTCTTTTATTGAACATTGATTCTTGTTATCTTTCACAATTGCTATTGTTGAAACCTTGAAGTTATTTCCCTTCATCATGATATATCGTATGATTGTTGTTTATAAACTTGCTGAGCCATTTAGTTGCTCATTCTTGCTATATCATGACTATATTTCAGCCAATCCCGAAAGCTCTAAATCGAACAAAGGCAAGGGGAAAGCGAATGCTTAGTTGTAGTAATTACATGCTAGTTTAAATTGCGGTTATGTAATTACTGTTGTAAATCTTTTGTATTTCCCTTAAGATATGTAATGTTACAATTTAAGGTTAATAGACCTTGGGAAGTGTAGCCTTTATATAAGGAACCTTTTTTATTATTCCGCGTAGTTTGAATACAATATATGTATTTCATTGTTGTTAAGTATTGTACAGTGAGAACCAAACCCGAGGCTAAAGAACCCGGATTTGGGGTCGTCACAGGTTGGTATCAGAGCTGTAGGTTAGAAACGCTAGGATTTGCGAAACCTAGGTTATAACCTTAGTATTAAACTCTCATCGAGTGCGTTAGGAGATGAATCGGGGAGATTCATCATGTTGTGTATTTTTGGAGATGGATTGAGAAAATCCATCGAGCCGAGATGTACATGATAAAATATCATTTCATTTCATCAATGAATATATTTTATTGCTGTACTAACATGTGTTATTTGTGTTATTGTAGGATGGCAGAGATAGGACAGACGAGCACTGCTGTAGAGGAGGTGATTTTTACTGATATCCACATGGATACAGTACAGCCACGGGTGGCTGCACCGATCGAGGAGCCAGAGTCAGATCCCGAGGAGGGAGATAGAGAGGACGCTGTCTGGGGCGGAGTTATGGGGCAGTACAGCGAGGAGGAGGCTGGTACTGATGATGATGAGGAGGATGAGGAGCCAGCTGAGTATATTGATGGCATGGGCACTGTCGCCAGTGACATCATTGATACTCTCACTACGGCTAATGAGGAGCTAGAGGAGAGGGTTCAGCACCTTGAGGAGCAGAACCAGATCCACCAGCAGACAGAGGATCAGTACCGAGATACAGCTTATATGTTCTCTGGCGAGAACATAGAGCTGAAGGCGAGGATGGCCGAGATGGAGGTCAGGTTGATAGCCGCTGAGCTGAAGATTCAGCAGACAGAGGCAGAGAGGGAGGCCATGAGGGGCCAGATGCAGCAGGCAGTTGAGGATAGACTAGATATGGAGATTCAGCGTGATGCAGCTCACGGGCAGATGATGGAGCTGGAGGAGGAGGTTAGGGAGAAGAAGGTGAGGATAGATAGACTCAGTTACGTCTATCGCTCATCAGTTGGTAGGATCCAGAGTAGGGTGCACTATTACCCTGCCGAGGAAGGCCAGACCTTGCACACCATCAGTAGGGGTGTGGTCAGGGCTATTGGAGATGAGGAGTACGACGATGCGGTTCGTCGAGGGATGCGCCGTTAGTTGTATTTTCTTTATTTATGATGTATGTACATAGATGCAGTAGAAACCCAACTTTTGTTTTGATAGAGGGTTAGTATGTTGTAAATCCCAACTCTATGAAGTTGTGGGATATGTTAGATCCCGTCTTTTGTTTTAACTATCGGGGTTAGCAGCATTTATAGCAGTATGCATATGATGTAAAAGTGCTACGCACTGTGTTTTAGCATATGAATATAAATGCATTTTCGTTTATGTTTATATGTGTCAAGATGATTATTTGTGCTTTAGTTTAAAATACTTAAGCTACAAAACGAAAGTAAAAAGATTGAAACAACTTTAATTAATTAAATTTTCTTTATACAGAAAATGCCGCCACAGAGAAGAAATCAACGACTACCCCCACCACCAGTCGAAGAGTCAGTCAATGCCGGAGGGGTACCACCCAACCCTATCCAAGAGTTCGTAGAAATGCTAATGGGAGCATTTCGCGGACGCAACGCAGAGGCTACTGGACCAACAAACCCTGCCGCTCCACTAGCAACCTTTAAGGATTTCAAATTAATAGGACCACCCGAGTTCAAAGGGACCACGGATCCTATAGAAGCACAGACCTGGATAGAGGAGATGGAGAAAGTCTTCGAGGTCGCACGAGTTAGGGAGGAGCAAATGACCTCATTTGCTACCTTCATGATGAAAGGAGAGGCCAGCCACTGGTGGAAGGCCAATAAGAGTAGAGCAGGGGAGGGAACGATCGCGTGGGCGCGATTCAAGGAGGTATTTTTGGAAAACTACTTTCCAGAGAGTACAAAGGCTAGGATGGAAATTAAATTCCTAGAGCTGAAGCAAGGTAACATGTCGGTATCGGAATACGCCGCCAAGTTCAATGAATTGGCGAGATTTGCCACACACCAGGTGGATACTGAGGCGAGGCGCGCCAGAAGATTCGAACAGGGGCTGAAACCGTGGGTTTACAGTCGGGTAGCTGTTCTCCAGATTACAAACTTTGCAACGTTACTGGAGAAAGCTATCATAGCTGAGGGTGGAAATGAAGCTTTGAATAAGCACAACCAGGAGCGAAACAAGAAGAAAGGTGATGGAGGAAACCGAGAGGGCAGCAGTGGGGGTAGCAACTCGAACAAACGCAAATGGAATAACAACAGCAGTTCGGGGACACCCCAGGGCAGTGAATCGAAGAAAGCTAATAAATGCAGTCAGTGCGGAAAGAACCACACCGGGGAGTGCATGAAAGGAAGAAATGTCTGCTATAACTGTGGGCAAGAGGGGCACATCGCTCCTAATTGTCCCACACCAAAAAGGAAAGGAGGTTGTTTCGCCTGCGGGGCCATAGACCATCAATTTAAAGATTGTCCGAAGAAGAAGAACACCGGAGGGAGTTCGGGCTATAGGGGAAGCAACAACAACAACAACAACAACGCCAAACTGACCATTGGAAGGCCGGTGCCACAGAACAAACCAACGGCACGGACTTTCAACATGACGGTGCAGGACGCCGTCGAATCAAAAGACGTGGTGTCAGGTATTATTCCGATCAATGATATAAATGCTTATGTATTATTTGATTCGGGCGCTACCTGTTCATTTGTGTCTGATGAATTCGCTAAGCGGTTAGAATTGCCTAGACAAAAACTAGAGAACCCAATGAACATAGAAGTTGCAAATAAAGAAGTGATTCCTGTAGAGTATGTACATAGAAACTGTTGTGCTGAAATCAGGGGTCAGAAGTTGAGTGTAGATTTAATTCCAATACGTTTGGGGGAGTTTGACGTTATACTTGGAATGGATTGGTTGTTTAATCATGGAGCTTTAATTGATTGTCAAAAGAAGTGCATACACCTTAAGACACCAAATAAGTCTAAGGTCGTATTTTATGGCAGCAAATCGTCAAGACAGTCATCTTGTCTGACGATGATGCAAGCCAAGAAATTATTAAAGAAAGGTTGTGTAGGGTATTTGGCTCATGTGGTTGATACACAAGTGGTGAGTCCCGAGATGGAGCAAATACCAGTAGTTAGGGAGTTTATGGATGTTTTTCCAGATGTAGTGCCAGGCTTACCGCCGGACAGAGAAATAGAATTTGCGATTGATTTAGTACCGGGGACAGCGCCGATATCAAAGGCACCATATAGAATGGCTCCGGTAGAAATGAAAGAGTTGATGGTGCAATTACAGGAGTTGTTGGATAATAAGTACATCCAGCCAAGTGTTTCTCCATGGGGAGCACCGGTGCTGTTTGTAAAGAAGAAGGATGGATCGATGAGATTATGTATGGATTACAGAGAGCTGAATAAGGTAACAATTAAGAACAAGTACCCGTTGCCACGAATTGACGATCTTTTCGATCAATTGAAAGGGGCGAAGTACTTTTCAAAGATTGACTTGAGGACTGGTTATCATCAGTTGAAAGTCAGGAAGGAGGATGTACCCAAGACGGCATTCAGAACTCGATATGGGCATTATGAGTTTCTGGTGATGTCGTTTGGACTGACGAATGCGCTAGCCGCATTTATGGACATGATGAACAGAATATTCAAGCAGTACTTGGATAAATTTGTTGTTGTGTTCATTGACGATATTCTGGTGTATTCTAAGACGAAGGAGGAGCATGCTGAACACCTAAGAGTGGTGTTAGAGATTTTACGGAAGGAGCAGTTGTATGCTAAGTTTTCAAAGTGTGAATTCTGGTTGGAGAGAGTTCAATTTTTGGGTCATGTCATTGACAAGGAGGGAGTTTCAGTAGATCCAGCAAAGGTGGAAGCGGTAATGAATTGGGAACAACCAAGGACGCCGACGGAGGTAAGAAGTTTCTTGGGGTTAGCAGGTTACTATCGGAGATTCATTCAAGATTTTTCGAAGATAGCAACACCGCTGACAAATTTAACGAGGAAGACGGTAAATAATGTATGGACGGAGAAGTGTGAGGAGAGTTTTCAGGAGCTAAAGAAAAGACTTAGTGAAGCACCTGTATTGACTTTACCGGACGATACAGGAGGTTTTACGGTCTACAGCGATGCATCGCACAAGGGACTTGGCTGTGTGCTTATGCAAAATGGCAAGGTCGTTGCGTATGCGTCCAGACAGTTGAAGGACTACGAGAAGGGATACCCTACCCACGACTTGGAGCTGGCAGCGGTAGTGTTTGCCCTTAAAATTTGGAGACATTATTTGTATGGAGAGAAATGTGAGATATTCACGGACCACAAGAGTCTGAAGTATATCTTCACACAGAAGGAGTTAAATATGAGGCAACGGAGATGGTTAGAATTGATCAAAGACTATGATTGTGAAATTCTATATCATCCCGGCAAGGCCAACGTAGTAGCAGATGCTCTAAGTAGAAAGAGCAGGGAGAAATTGTTCATCTTGACAGATCAGGAACAATTGGTTCAAGAAATGGCTCGAATGGAGTTGGAGGTGAGAAATCCAAATGAGTCAATGGAAGTAGAAGCGAGCCCAACCTTACTAGATAGGGTAAAAGAGGCTCAAGACAAAGATGAAGAATGTGTCAGAATAAGGATGAGAATGACCGAAGGGGAAGAGGTCAAGTTCAAGGAAGATAGCATGGGATTGCTAAGATTTGAAAATCGTGTTTGGGTGCCGCTAGTGCCCGAACTACGAGAAGAGATCTTGCAAGAGGCCCACAGTACGAGATACTCGATACATCCGGGAAGTACGAAGATGTATCAAGATCTGCGTCAGCATTTTTGGTGGCCGAATTTAAAAAGGGAGGTCGCAGAATGTGTCAGCCGATGTCTAACTTGTCAAAGGGTAAAGGCTGAACATCAGAGACCAAGTGGATTACTACAGCCGTTAGAGATTCCTGAGTGGAAATGGGAGCATATCACAATGGATTTTGTGGTAGGACTTCCAGCAACACAGAAGGGATTTGACGCAATATGGGTGATTGTGGATCGACTAACAAAGTCAGCGCACTTTTTGCCGATCAAGATTAGGTTCAGTTTGGATCAGTTGGCCAAATTGTACGTCAAAGAGATAGTTTCAAGACATGGGGTGCCGGTATCGATTGTGTCAGACAGAGATCCGCGCTTCACGTCAAAATTTTGGAGGAGTCTTCAAGAGAGATTGGGGACACAGTTGAGAATGAGTACAGCGTATCATCCGCAGACCGATGAGCAAAGTGAGAGAACAATTCAGACGTTGGAAGATATGCTCAGGGCCTGTATGATGGATTTCAAGGGCAGTTGGGAAATCCATCTACCACTAGTTGAGTTTGCATACAACAACAGTTATCATGCGAGCATAGGTATGCCGCCTTACGAAGCTTTATATGGCAGAAAATGTAGAACACCTCTATGTTGGGATGAGGTAGGAGAACGCCGACTGTTGGGGCCAGAATTGGTTCAACAGACTGTAGAAATTATCAAGGTAATAAGAGCTCGGCTAGTAGCAGCTCAGGACCGTCAGAAGAAATACGCCGATTTACATCGACAAAAGCGAAACTTCGAAGTTGGGAGTTTTGTGTTCATGAAGGTATCTCCCTGGAAGGGGAAGATCCGATTTGGAAAGAAGGGAAAGCTGAGTCCGAGGTTCATAGGACCGTTCGAGATATTAAAGAGAGTGGGTGAAGTGGCGTACGAGGTAGCTTTACCTCCTGAACTGGAGCATATTCACAATGTGTTTCACGTATCAGTGTTGCGACCATACAAGCCAGACCACAAACATGTGATATCCTATGAGCCAATACAAGTCGAGAAAGACTTATCGTACGAGGAAATTCCTGTACAAATACTAGATAGGAAAGAGCAGAAATTACGGAATAAGATTATACATTCTGTCAAAGTCCTATGGAGGAACCACAACGCTGAGGAAGCTACGTGGGAGCTTGAAGAAAAGATGAGGGCTAACTATCCGAATCTTTTTGAGTAGTTTAAATTGTAATTCCGGGGACGGAATTCTTATAAGGGAGGGAGAATGTAATGACCACGAATTTCATTATACATTGTAATTATAATTATTATATAATTAGCAATGAATTTAAAATTTTTGTACTAATAAATTGTGCATTAGATAATAAAATAGATGTACTTGTTCGTGCATATATTTAATTAAAGAATTAAAGCAAGGGTATAATTAATTAAAACAAATCTAATTGGATTATATTTTTAATCCCAAATGAGTTGTTAAACTAGGTCCAAGATATTAACCTAGTAGCCCATGTAATTAATTTAATTACTAGCCCATATAATTAATTAAACAAGTCCAATGCTTATTTTAATTAAAGTTAGCATAGTTATTTAAATGCTAGCCCAAAGTGTTAATTAAATTGAGCCCAAACCAATTCAATGGATGAGCCCAATATATTAATTTCCTAAGTCCAACATGGAGCCCAATAGGAAGTCAAAATTGGTCAACAATTGAACCCATGTATAGATATATTTGTATATGCATAAATACACATTAAAAGCTAGAAAAATAAAGGAAAAATGGCATGGAAAATACCATTTTGCTGATTTTTTTTTTAGTCCCACTTGATGTTGCTTGATTTGCTAGATTGCTTCTCTTTTACACTAGATCAAAGTTGGCCAACAACTCTAGTCAATCAACTAGTCAATCACCATGTCAATCCATCAAATAGTAAGCTTGATTAGCCTTTAATTTGACCAACATAGATGAATTAGTGAGTTAATGGTGTGTTAGTAGATGGCTATAAAAGAAACACCCCACACTTGTTCTAGGTTGGTTAGTTCATTGCTAGAGAATTTCCTAGAGAGCAAAGTGTGAGCATTTGAGAGTGTGAGGAAATATTGAGAGCAAAATACTAAGAGAGAAGAAGGAGTTCTTGGTTCATGCCTTCAAACCTCATCACCTATTTTGGAAGAAAAAGAAAGATAGCCATTAAAACAAGGTAATGATTATTTTAAATGTAGTTTGTTTTTAAATTAAATAAATCATCATGTTAGTATAAACATGTTAATATAGTTATTAATGTGTAGTTGTAATCTTTATGCCATGCTTGAGTTTAATATGTTTGGTTTGTATTTTGGTATATTTTATATGCTAAAATATGTATTTAATCGTGTGTAAACAAGTTTTGGAATTTATGTCCAAAAATATTTTTATAAAACTTAGGTTTGATGTTCTAATATAATAGAACATTAAATCATGAGAAAAACAAAGTTTGAATCACTCAAAATGGAGTTATATACAAAAAGTTATGATTTATAGTAGTTTATGTGATGTAAAATTTTTTATAAAAAAATATGTTATTAAATTATGAAAAATTAATTTTTTCATGTTATAAATTAATATAAGGTGATTGGTAATTTTTTTGGATTTTTATTGAGGAGTTAAAGATTTATTGAAGGTATAATTTTAGTCAAAAATAGCACTGTTCACAATCTGCTAAAGGGAAAAAAAATAGGAACAGTCCGCGCAATGCGCGGAAGGCATTCGGCAGAAAAAAAACGCGGAGCCAAACGACGTCGTTTGGCTTCTGCGGAAAATCACTCCGCGCGTACGCGCGGAAGCCGTTTCCCGGCTTCTCAAAACGATGTCGTTTTGGGACGAAGAATCAGAAACGCGCGCCATGCGCGGTAAGGAAAATTCCGGTGAAATTACCAGAATGCCCCTCCGTGTTTTTCTTGGCAGAATTACCATTCTGCCCTCGGTTCAGATTTCGACTTATTTACGGAAATGCCATTCGGGTTAAATTTAATTAATTTAAATATTTAAAAACTAAATTAAAATTATAACAAAAATAATTATAATACAAAAATAATATTGGGGAGGATATTTTTCATTAAGTTTAATATTTAAATATTTTAAATATTAATCTAGTTAGCTAAACCATGGTTAAGTTAAATAAATTTATTATTTGTTTATTATTTTAAATGTTAATAATAAATAAAGATGATAAATTAGCATTTATTATTTAATGCCCATTAAATAATACTTAAAGAGAGATAAAATTTATAAATTTATTATTTATTATTTAAATATTTAAATAATAAATAAGGATAATTAGGTAATTAATTATTATTTAATTAGCATTAAATAACGATTAATGGAAATTAAGTTATTAGAGTAATAATTTATTATTTAATTTAAATAATAAATAAGAATGATTTGATTATTATTTAACCTTAAATAATAATTAAAATTAATTAAATAATTAATTATTATTTAATTGACATTAAATAATAATTAAAGAGGATTAAGATTAGTAAACTATTATTTAATTTCCTTAAATAATAAGTAAGGTTAATTACTTGGTTAATTATTGGTTGATTAACATTAAATTAAAGAAGGTTAAAACTAAGTTAATAATTATTTATTATTTAATTATAATTAAATAATAAGTAAGTACAATTAGTTATTAATTATTTTAAATAATAACTAGAGTTAATTAATTAATTTCTATTTAATCAATATTAAATAGTAATTAAAAAGAGATTGAGTTAATAAAATAAATTGAATTTAATTAAACAATTATAATAAGTTGTTTAAAGGTTTAATAAGTGTCCAACACTTAAGAAAAATATTTTCTAACTTATTAAATTATTAATCTAATATGATTAAGGGTTTATAAGGTTAATAATATTGTTTTGACTAATGTAAATTATGTGTTAGTACTTATGTGTGGTAAATAAGTTCATTATCAAGCGTATAGTTATGCAAATACGCCGTGCTAATTATTAGACCGACTTTATTAATGTTAGGTCTTTCAAAGCAAGTAGTTAAAGCTAGACATTTATTGTAGCTGTGCAGACAGGCAAGTTTTCTACCCTTAAACTTGTATTTATTGTTGCAGATATTTTTCAACCGTATTTACATTTCAATTATTGTTGAGCAAGTATTCTACACCCGTAGTTACTTGACAGACCTTTGAGTGAATTAATTATCAAAAATTACTTCACATCATTATTGATTATTGTATTCGCACATAGTGCTTTTGCAAACTGTCTAAGAACGTCTAAGCTAATTGTTTCGGCTAGACAAATGCATGTTAAATTCATTTAATTGAATATTATAAAAGCTTATCCAAACCATTGGTTGGTGCGGATTCTTACAGTAAGACTGAGATAGAACAACCCTAGTTAAAGGGGATTTTTATTTGTCGGAGACCCGACAGCGCGCAAGAAAACTAAATGTGATGCATATACATAGGACATGAGAGAACTGATCCCCTCAAGTGTCCCGTTATTTTAACAAGGAGTCAGACATTGTATGTCTGTTCTACCTTAGTAGCAGTTCATGGTCATTAAAGACCACTCAGCAGTAAAGAGTCAATTCCTTCTTTTATTGAACATTGATTCTTGTTATCTTTCACAATTGCTATTGTTGAAACCTTGAAGTTATTTCCCTTCATCATGATATATCGTATGATTGTTGTTTATAAACTTGCTGAGCCATTTAGTTGCTCATTCTTGCTATATCATGACTATATTTCAGCCAATCCCGAAAGCTCTAAATCGAACAAAGGCAAGGGGAAAGCGAATGCTTAGTTGTAGTAATTACATGCTAGTTTAAATTGCGGTTATGTAATTACTGTTGTAAATCTTTTGTATTTCCCTTAAGATATGTAATGTTACAATTTAAGGTTAATAGACCTTGGGAAGTGTAGCCTTTATATAAGGAACCTTTTTTATTATTCCGCGTAGTTTGAATACAATATATGTATTTCATTGTTGTTAAGTATTGTACAGTGAGAACCAAACCCGAGGCTAAAGAACCCGGATTTGGGGTCGTCACAATCCCTTTCGTTTTTAAATGAAATATCTATGTCAATATCTATATTTGTAGAGCTAATATTTAATTTTGATTCCATTGGCAGAAATTGTACACAATTGTAGAATTTGAAAGCCCAATTTTTTTTAAACAATTGTTAATGTATTTATTTTAAGAAAAATATCAATAACAAATGAAATATCTCATATTTTAAATATTGGGTATCAACTAGGAATAAACCAAAATCATTTAACTAAAATAAGCATTGTATGAGTGATCAATTTCCAAAAAAAAAATAATAATAATAACTTACTGAAAAAAGGTGTCAATGATAAAAACTTTATTTTAATTTGTTGTTTTTCTTTAATAATTTGTCTCTTTCACATTTGTCTATAAAACCAAATCATCAATCACCCAATGCAAAAATTAAAACATGAATAAATAAATATACTTGAAAATACAACTTCAGAAAATATGTGTATATAAAAATTAAACAAATAATTTTGAACAACCATAAAACAATTATAAAGATTACAATTTGTGTAAATAATTAAAAATGTATACTATGGTATATACAAGAACTTACACCATAATTTGAACAACCATAAAACTTTCTCCTTACAGTTTTTTCCTTTGAAGTTGTACAAATTCTTACTTGTATCTCACACCCACAATACTTTGGGGGTGAAATTCCACTAACTCTGGTGGATATTAATTCAACCGTCCCTAACCAACTTTTAGGTTACTTTCCCCTTTCCATTCCTCACATATTTTTGAGATGGTGGCTTTTATACGTGAAAGATGATGATGTTGAAAGTTTATGAGATGATCAAGATGCTGTAATTTGGAACATTCTCCTCAATTTTGCATAATTTTTACTCTCAATTTAGCAAACCCTAAATTATAACGATCTTAAAATACTAAAATAGAGAAGAGAGAACCATGGAGATGTTTTAAATTAACATGGGTATGTTTGTCTTTTAATGTTCTGTTGGGAGAAAATCTTAGTATATAATTTATTCTTTGGGTAATCTAAGTAGTTAGGCCTGTGGCGCTTGGGTGGTCTCATGGTCATTAAATAAGGGCTCAATACCCAAAAAAACCTAGGCAAGTTAACGCACCATATCTTCTTTTCTCACCATATTTTTCATAGAACTTGATTTTGATTGTCATAATTTGGCTATAATAAACAATCTTAAAGTTTACTTAGTCTTTGTATAGTAGATTATGATAATCAAATTATACGAGAAACAACTAGTTATCCTATTAGTCTATTATAACAATGACTAATTAATACTAGTGCCTCCTAATTTGACTGTGTAACACCCCCGAGAATTCCCGTACTGGCTACAGGCAACCTCGTGCGTTAATACACAATCTTCTCATAAAATCTAAAACATTATATAATACAATGCTGCTAAAAACTCAATAAATTTAAATTTTTTATAACATCTTTATCCTTTTTGATCTTTTGTCTCAGAATCGCAATCTTTACGATTTCTTATTACATCTTCATATCATACATGATATGAATTCCTTCTATTACAAACATTATGAGTATCAAAACACTCAAGATACCTATTAACTATTACATTAATACGTAATCATCTTTACTTGTCCAACTGGACTCATAACTATAATAAGTGTTTAGACTTTCGGGTGAAAGTAATTTGCATTCTAGTTTCTTGGCCTTTATTAAAAAAAATTGGATATCTCGCACTTATCTGAAAGTATTGGTTTCAAGTAATAGTGAGCACGACGGCTCAGCAAGTCTAACGGTTTAACATATAACACATAGTTCATGCATCATGCGTGCTTTACAATATGTCCATGTATGACATTGCATACATGTTTCTCTTGTCTCAAGCATTACATTTTTTATTCATGCATCATACTTTCCATAATTCGCATTTATATAGGTTTCATACCAATTATGCATTATAATTAAGACATGTCATGTAGCTCAACTTCAACAGTTAACTAATGTCAACAATTCCATATCAATAATTTATATCCCATGAATGCAATGTTATTAAAACCGGTTCGGAACCGGCAGTTCGACCGGTTGAACCGGGAACCGGTTCCTTTTCCGGTCCGGTTAACCAGTTTTGGTCAATAACCGGTTGACCACCGGTTTAACCGGTGGTTCAACCGGTAAAGCCGGTTAATTGACCCGGTTGAACCGGTTTTGAAGTATTTTTTTTTTTTTTACCAATAATATAACATAATTTCACTATATTTTAGCTTACAAAAAATTAGATGTTTTAAAATTTTATTAATTATTAATGATATATCTTTTTATATATTTATGACGTCACTGGTTCAATAACGGTTCGACCACTGGTTGAATCAGTGACACATCCATCCGGTAACTTTTCTGATTCGCTGAACGAACCGGTTCTGAGAACATTGTATGAATGCACAAAGGCACATCAACACATATTAACACATAACAATAGTTTACATTTAACATCAATGTACACATATATCAGGTGCACACATAACAGCTCAACTAACTACAAATAAAATAATATTTTAGTTTTCCTGTGTAGAAAAAACTTCACCATATGGCTTCGGCACAAATAATTTTGTCATGTATAATATCAACCCCAACTCCCACTACTCAACCTTAAGTTTCTCTAGCCACAAACCCTACGCCAAAGTAACCAACTATTTTCAGAAATGCATCACAATTCAATTTCAGGATGTCCCAAGCTATATCTTAATAACTATGGGTATTCTTTAAACTTAAATTTTAGTCCCTTAAATATGAATCATATGAGCCATAAGGTAGCCTTGAGAAACATAATTTCTCATTTTATAAGACAATATTAATCACAAAAATAAAAGTTGAAACATATATACACATAAAGAAGAAAAATCATACATTTTTCAAATTCTTTGTGTTACTTGATTCAGACTTATTTTTACCTCCCTTTTGCGCTTTTTGTGAAATATTTAACCACTCCATCTATTTTTTTAGTACTTCCTTTAGTTACTCCAAATCCTTGTTGTGCACCATATTTCCTGTAATACTCATAAACATCATTAATATTGTCACACACTATATGTAACTTGGGCTCTTCCACTATTTAATTGTTCCATTTTCCGTTCTCTTCTGCTTTATCATCCCTTTTGTTGTTAAATGAATTATCTACGTCAATATCCATATTTGTAGAGCTAATATTTAATTCTGATTCCATTGGCAGAACTTGTACACAATTATAGAAATTGAAAGCCCAATTTTTTAAATTATTTTTAAGGTATGTATTTTAAGAAAAATATTAATAACAAATGAAATATCTCATATTTGAAATATTGGGTATCAACTAGGAATAAACCGAAATCACTCGACTGAAATAAGTATTGTAGGAGTGATAAAATCCAAAAAAAAAACTTACAAAAAGAAGGCGTCAATGATAAAAACTTTCTTTTAATTTGTTGTAATTTCTCTAACAACTTTATCTCTAATATTTGTCTCTTTTCACATTTGTCTATAAAACCAAATCATCAATCAACCGTGCAAAAATTAAAACATGAATAAATAAATAAATAAATATACTTGAAAATACATCTTTAGAAAATATGTGTAAATAAAAATTAAGCGAACAATTTTGAACAACCATAAAATAATTATAATGATTACAAATTGTGTAATTAATTAAAATTTTATACCATGGTAAATATAAGAACTTACACAATAATTTGAACAACCATAAAACTTCCTCCCTACATTTTTTCCTTTTGAAGAGGTACAAATTCTTACTCATATGTAACGACCCCAAATTCGGGTTTCTTTAACTCTAGACTTGGTACGTCACGATACATCATCTTCATACACGTTCTATAACTAATGCGGAATATATAAACATAAATTATTTATTCTACAACATTTCCCAAGGTTTCTAACCTTAACTTACAACATATATACCTTCTGATTCATAAAAAGGTTTACAAAATTACTTACATCATATAACAATTTAGTTATAATGCATAACACTATAATCTTGTCTGTTGCTTCTGTCTCCGTCTCTCCTTGGACATTCGTATTATTCTGAAATTTGTTATCATGATATAGCAAGAGTGAGCAACGACTTTGCTCAGCAAGTTTAAATACGATAACGATATATCATGATTGAAAGAAAGAATAAGCTTTTGAATTTTCAACAATATAATAATTGTGAAAGAGTACGAGTCATAATTTCAATAATTGAATGACTGAATAAATAAATGTTGAGTGTCAATAATGACCATGAACAATTTAACTGAACCTTATGGTAATGAAGGTGATCAGCCTTTCATACCTGATGAACACATGCAACATGCACTATGTGCGAATCAACAATTTAAAGAGGTGAGATAATTATACAGAATTAAACCATAGCATGCTTGAAACATAATAACTTGAGTTTGAGTTAGGAACTTGAACAATAAAATAATATATCCTGCTCGAATATAAATTGAGTAGGGTTTAGGAAACTTGCCTGTTTGCTCAGCTACAATTAATGTCTAGCTTTAACTAACTGACTTTGAAAGACCTAACATTAGTAAAGTTGGTCTAATAATTAGTACAACGTATTTGTACAACTATACGCTCATTAAGAAACTTATCTACCACAAATAAGTACTAACACATAATTTACATCAGTCAAAACAATATTATTAACCTTACAGATCCTCAATCAAATTAGGTTAATAATTTAATAAATTAGAAAATATTTTTCTTAAGTGTTGGACACTTATTAAACTATTAACCAATTTATTATAATTGTTTAAACAAAAGAGTTAAAAGATATTTTCTTTATTTCATTAAATCTAATTTCATTTAATTACTATTTATCATTAATTAAATAGTAAGTAATTAACTACCTTTAGTTATTATTTAATAATAAATAATAACTTACAAGATTTATTTATTATTTAAAAATAATCAAATAATAAATTATTATATTATATTAAAAATAATCAAATATCTTTAGTTATTATTTAATAATAAATAATAACTAATTAACTAGATTCATTTATTATTTAAAGTTAATTAAATAATAAATAATAAAATTATATAGTAAATACTCAAATATCATTAGTTATTATTTAATAATAAATAATTACTAACCAAATTTATTTATTATTTAAAGTTAATCAAATAATAAATAATTAAATAATCAATCTTAGTTGTCTTTAATTATTATTTAATAGTAATTAAATAATAATTAATTAATTTATCATCCTTGTTTATTATTTAATATTAATTAAATAATAATTAGTTTAATCATAAATTCAGAAGATATAATATTAACTAGATTAATATTTACAACATTTAAATATTAATCCTAAATACTTATTATATTTAAAAAAATATAATATTAAACTAACTAGATTAATATTTACAACATTTAAATATTAATCCTAAATACTTATTATATTTGAAAAAAAATATAATATTAAACTAACTAGATTAATATTTACAACATTTAAATATTAATCCTAAATACTTATTATATTTGAAAAATATAATATTAAACTAACTAGATTAATATTTACAACACTTAAATATTAATCCTAAATACTTATTATATTTGAAAAATATAATATTAAACTAACTAGATTAATATTTACAACACTTAAATATTAATCCTAAATACTTATTATATTTGAAAAATATAATATTCAATACCTAAATATCATTTTTGTATTATTATTATTTTTGTTATAATTTTAAATTAATTTTTAAACATTTAAATTAATTTAAATTATCTAGAATGGCATTTCCGTAAATAAGCCGAAAAACCGAACGGAGGGGCAAACCCGTAATTTTGCCAAAATCTGTATCCCGTGCATTGCGCGCTGACAAATTCTAATGTTCCAAAACGGTGCCGTTTTAAGTCACCGTAGCTGGCTTCCGCGCATTGCGCGCGGATGAAATCTTTATTCGCCAAAACGACGCCGTTTTGGCTCCGTGTCCGACAGTAATAATTGCTTGCGCGCATTGCGCGACAACCCTCTTTTTTTTCTCTTTCAGCAGATCATGAACAGTGCTATTTTAATACACAACTTAATAAAATTTATACCTTCAAGAAATCTTTAAGTCCTCAATAAAAATCCAAAAAAATTACCAAACACTTAATATCAATTTATAACATGAAAATATAATTTTTCATGATTTAATATTAAAAATTTTTATAAAAATTTTTACATCACATAAACTACCACAAATCATAACTTTTTGTGTATAACTCCATTTTGAGTGATTTAAAATTTGTTTTTCTCATGATTTAATGTTCTATAATATCATAACATTAAATCTAAATTTTATAAAAGTTATTTTTGGACATTATCTTGAGATTTGATTTAACACCACCAAACACATGTTTTTAGCATACAAAATTATACCAAAACACAAACCAAGTATATTAAACTCAAGCATGACATAAATATTACTATCACATATTATTAATTACATTAACATGTTTATACTCACATGTTGGTTTATTTAACAAAAATAAAAATAAATAAACTACATTTAAAATAACCATTACCTCATTTTAATGGCTATCCTCATTTTCCTTCCAAAATGGATTGTGAATGGCATGAACAAAGTTAACTTCTCCTTCTTCCTCCTTAGTCTCTCACATATTATGCTCTCCCAAGCTATTTCTCTCAAACTCTCTCTTTTGAAACTTGGAAAATAAATGAAGTGAAATGTTTACCATTTCAAGTATACTTGTAAAATGCTTAGATATAAAAATTATATCTATAATTCATGATGCTCTATACTTGGATACTTGCTCAAGAAAACTAGCCCATGACTTAGTTGGTGGAAGAGGGATGATCCAAGTACTTTAAAAAATCAATACAAGTAACCTTAATTTAATTAAATGAAAAATAAAAGATTTCAAAATCAATTCACCCACTTTTACTCCTTTGCCGGCAACATCTATGATTCTTGTCCCAAAAAGATTGACCAAAGTCACTTTTTAAGAATTAATAAGTTGAATAATTATTTTTCAAGTGGGCTCAAGCTTTGGGCTTTATTTAAAATACCAATTGGGCTCCTATTAAATTGTTTGGGCAACTAGTTAGTCAAGTCCATTTAATTTATCATTGGACTATTTAATTATAACCCAAATAATCAATTATAAATTTTGTTACACATTAATTATTCAATCCATAATTAAATAATAATTGAATTGATTAATTAATTAAATACTCTAACCCATTAATATTAAATTACTAAATGGACTAATAATATTATTAATAATATTTTACATTATTTACATTAATTAATTATCATATTAATTAATTTATGAAATTTAATTCACTCATTATATTCAATTTAATTGAATATTTAATTAATGACAACTTATCAATTATTTTGATATTAAAACTTTAGAGTGTGTTCGCTAATAATAATATATATAATTTATATATATTATTTATACACATTACCTTACCTCAAAAATAATTTCACAATAAATTATGAAATTAAAATAAATACAATATATAATTTAATATATATTATTTAAGCCATAAATTAAATTATTTAATACATTTACATTAAATAATTCATTTCTCATCAATTATGGAAACAATTCCATTTACCCAAAAATACATTAAAATAATAATATATTTACTCAATTTCTTATTTAAATAATTTATTAAATTATTTAATTAATGTTACACAAATAATTGTATAATTCAATTTCTCACTCGCATAAATCATTTACAATGATTTATTTAATTATAGAATATATTCATTTAATATATTCAAATTACTATTTAAAATTACTTAATTAATTTAATCCCTTTATATATATGTACATATATATGAAATTAAATGTTGTACATATATACCATTACTAATCTCCCTTAATTAATTCCACTACTTTATATAATTTATAATTATATAATTTACATAATTATTCCTCACAAATAATTTATCAACAATTTGCATAATTGTTGATTAATGAATAAATTAATTCCACAATAAACCTTTTTAATTCAATTCGGATTAATTTAATATTAATCTGTCTATTTATCACAATTTAATTAACCATTAAATTATGTTACTAAATATGCACGCATATATATATATATATATATATATATATATATATATATATATATATATATATATATTCATATAAATATATATTTAATTTACATGCAACCACGTCGCATAATTACATAACTCCACTAATTAATTCTCTTAATTTAATTAGACTTGCTGTTAGTCAAGTTTATTGAATTATCACTTTACTTGCTAACTTATCAAAAATTTTAATATCACCATATCTAAGTTAGTCCGTTAAATTTAATTTGGACCTCTATTTATCTATCACTACTAGGTTATCAAACTCCAACCTTTATTAAATATTAAATATTTTATTTCTAATTCATTTAAATATCCGGGATATTACATTCATCCCTTCTTCTAAAAATTTCATCCCCGAAATTATCTCATACACATTTCTACCAATTTTCATCTCTGAGTATAACTCTTTACTCATCAAAGTCTATGACCACCCTTTTCTAGGAAGTTCATACTTCTAAACTCATAATTCTAGAACAATGGAATATCTTGCAGAAGAATAAATTGAAAATCAATATCTTACAGAAGAATAAATTGAAAATCAAAATATTCATTAAAACTTTCATAATATGCTGAGGGGTCATCAAGACTGTGAACATGGAATTAACTGAATTCCGAATAAATAGTATTTATCTCTGTAAATACTTATAAACAGAGTGTTTATCAATCACAAAGACTGAAAACATTCCATAGGTGTACGCTAGGTGATCAACCTATCGTACTTCTGCGTTGTGCACAACGACTTCTCACGGGGTCGAACTCTTTGGATTTACCAACCCATATCAGCATGCCACCACTGTTGGGCGCCCCCTCGCGGGTTCTTTATTCATGGCTCTGACATATCCCCCATTACGGGGTTGTTCACCTCAGACTTACTACAAAATTCCGCTCCAGCATAAGTTGGATTGAAAAATAAAACTTGAGTCATTTCTGACCAAAAGTGTCCAGTCAAAATAAATGACATAGACTCACATCATTGAACTGTTCGTATATTACGATTCAAAAAAAATCATTTCAGATTAGTTAAAATACTAAAATTCATTTATAGGACTTCATGATACCGCACCGTTGCAACAGTGCGTTGAGGATTCCGTCTTTTTCATCTCTGCACCATGGCTTTTGTAAGACCCCGAATTTTATGAAATACAAAATTTAATTTTTCTTCATATATATTTTTTTTGAAACAGTAAGTGGTTAAATCGATAAAGTTAAAAGTTAAGGATGTTATGTGCAAATTTTATTTTGTCGGACAATATTCGCTTTGTCGGGGAATATTCGTTTGGTCGGGGAATATTCGTGCCGTACGACGGCGCCGAAATAATAAATTATTGGTGGACCCCACAACGGAATATTTGTCGGATATAGAAAACGACAGAAGTAACCTTTTTAAATAAAAATAGTCAACGGAACTGTTAAAATACCGGTGATAAAAGAATAGTAGCATACGGTAGTTTATGGTATTTTCTGTAGCACACGGTACTCTACAGTAACACACGGTATTGCATAGTGTCTCATATTATTGGTCTGATAATTGACACCGTAACTGTTATGCATCATTTCATCGATAATTGTCACTGCATAATATTTTATATTATCAATTCAATAATTGTTGTTGCACTGTTTTTAAAATTATTGAACCTAATAATTGTCACAGTAACATATGCACAGTAATTCACATTATTGAATCAATAATTGTCATTACACAGTAACGTATGCTTTATTTTACATTATTGTTATCTCTATTATGATGTTATTTAAACAGTTGTATTTCATTAATTTATTGACTTGATATCTAAGAGCTAACTATACTGTATTTATAACAATTAGTCATAATAATTGAATTGATAAAGTTATTTGTTTATAATATAAAGTTAGGTGATTATTAGGTGATATGAAATGAATGGTGTAGATTAAAGTGTGAATTATTGTTGAATAATTGAATTGATTTGTTTATAATATAAAGTTAGGTGATTATTAGGTGATATGAAATGAATGGTGTAGATTAAAGTGTGAATTATTGTTGAATAATTAAATTGATTTGTTTATAATATAAAGTTAGGTGATTATTAGGTGATATGAAATGAATGGTGTAGATTAAAGATAATATAATATTTGAAATGGATGGTGTAGATTAAAAGGTGATCTTTAAATGAATGGTTTAGATTAAATGAATGATAAGATTTTTGGCTATAAATAGAAGCATTAACTTAAGGATTTTTCATAAACTTCCTTACTTGTTCTTTCTTTCTCTCTCTAAATACTTCTTGTGAAAGTTCTCTCTAAGTGTGCTTAAGTCATCTTGAGTATTTGTGAAGATCTATAAGTATACGTGTACTGTTCAAGTTAATCAACCTCATTTAAATCAATATCCAGTCACGTGTTACGGTAAGGGATACCATCTTTTTCATCTTCCATTATTCAAACATACTATGGTAAGGGATTATCATTATTTGATTCTCGATAATAATATTGTTTCTTCCTTACTCATAAGACGTGCCTTTTATTTCCATGTATTAAATTGTGGGAATAACCTTACGGAGCGGATTGCCGCCTGTTGGTGAATAACCTTTCGTATTCATTCATTATTAATCTCTGAGAATAACCTTACGGAGCGGATTGCCGCCTGTTTGGTGAATAACTCTTTGTACTCAAATTCTATTAAATTGTGGGAATAACCTTACGGAGCGGATTGCCGCCTGTTGGTGAATAACCTTTCGTATTCATTCATTATTAATCTCTGAGAATAACCTTACGGAGCGGATTGCCGCCTGTTTGGTAAATAACTCTTTGTACTCAAATTCTATTAAATTGTGGGAATAACCTTACGGAGCGGATTGCCGCCTGTTGGTGAATAACCCTTTGTATTAATTTCCTTCACCTTTTGTTAATCAAACCTGCTACGGTAAGGGATATTATTTTCTTTCATACTCCTAAATCGAAATTTATTATGGAACTATTGCTTCTATAATTCCTGAAAATATTATATGTTCCATAATAGTTGAACTTCATTATTTCAACTGAACCTTCCTATTTACGTGAACCTTTCTATTGAATTGTAACCGTTATTCTGAACTGTGGATCTTGAATTTCACTCCACATCATGTTGACAATTTGGACATTATTTGAATCTGTACAAAGTAAACTTCCGATACTTATTGTTATCCTATTTCTTCTGTTCATCATTTACATCATTCTAATCATTCAAAAAAATCAAGCTGTTGTGAATATCTGTGGCCGGGGGCACAGATGTGATATATTTGTTGAACAGATGATAGGTTAAAGGCGATATAATAGGTTAAAGGCGATACATCTGTTCGGTGTCTTTTATGGCACGTGGTGAATGTTCTCTTTGGCCCGTAGTGTAAAGATGAACTGTTGTTTGGTATGATTATGACCAAAGGCTGAATCTGGTATAATCATGACCGTTGGTGCTATATTGAATATCTTTGGCCCGTAGTACAAAGATGAACTGTTGATGTGCATGATTATGATCAGGAACTGTGAATTTGTATTATCTTGACTAATGATATTTCAGATGATAAAAGTTGATGATGTTTTTCCTAAAAAGAGAACCGAGTGAACATTATAGTCTGCATTATTCTTCTAATAGATTACTCATTCCGCTGCTATTATTGATCTGAACGTTGTTTAAGAATTTAACTGCAGTTTTTGATATAAACCTTGTAGTCTATTGTATTCTATCAAGAACTCAACTGTTGAAGACTAATGATAATTTATTCGTCATTATCTTAGTCATGATATTCTTTACTGGGCTATTTGAGCTCACCCTTTCTTTTGTTCCATTGTTTTTCAACAGGAGATGAAAACATAACAGGGTCTAGCCGGGGAATGGAGTGAGGGTCCGAGGAATAGTTATCATAGTCTTCACGTTTTGTAAAATAGTGTGGCAATAATAGTGAAGACTTAGTTGTGTATTATTATACACTGTATTGTTGTACGTTGTGCTTTGTTGTAATAATTTTGTTGTAGTATTTTGACGACTCAAGTTTGGGCTGTGTGGGCCCAGATTTGGGGGCGTCACAGTTGGCATCAGAGCTTAGGGATATGGTCTTTAATGGAGATCTGGGGTTAGAACTAGGAGGGGAGAGACGAATAGAATCAATCACTAGTGTGTCCTACCTAAATTAGATTTATTTTTTATCTAATGAATCGATTTGAATGTAGGAACATGAAGAGATGAGTCAGTTTATTTGAACTAACATTTATTTTGTGACCACAGTCAATTATGGCATCTGGAAATCAGGAGGTTAACTATGAAATTACCGAAATAAATGTAGCTGCAAAACAAGAGGCGACGAATAATCTTCTTACAAACTCAGAGTTGAATCATTTGCCTAAGGCAAAAATTATGCGTGTTCTATCCAGTAAGGATGAAGGTGAAAGCTCTGCTACAGTCGTTCCAGATCCATTCTTAGAAGCAATTAAAGGAAGTAACGAACTTGCGGAAATTATTGCCTTTAATTTACTCACTAATTGGGAGAGTGATATCACATGGTTATGCTCTATAACAAAGGATCAGAATATATGGACTTTTCATATTAGTCTTTGGGATTTATGGTGTTCCAGCTATGATTTTCAAGATTATTTAAAAATGATGTTTCTATACTTTTGGGCGTTACAATTTAGAGGAATTCAGGTTAAGTTAGTCACTATCGTGGAAACTGCAGTCTATCGAAAATACTATTTTAATGAAAATCATTGGTACCTTACTACTGATGAAGTTGATGAACCCGAGAAACAGTTTGCTAGAAAATTATTCAGTGGTATTCCCATGGTTGAAATACGTGAAGATCCGAATGAAGTATTCGGGATTCGATTTGACGATAACAGTCAAGAAACAGAATGAGGTGATAACCGGTAAGCTATTCATAAATTCTCGTGAAGTCTATGCCATATTAGATACTGGCTCTATCCACTCTTTTATCTTACCTATATGTACTCAACGTTTAAATTTGACTATTGAAAACTTAAATCTTGTCTTATCAGTTGAAACCTCATTGGGAGAAATACCTATTACATTTACTATCTATAAATCTTGCCTAGTTCAAATCAACAACCTCACATTACCTGTTGACCTTATTTCTTTGGAGATGCGTGAATTTGATGTGATTTTAGGAATTGATTGGTTGACTACCCATCATGCTAAAATTGATTATTTTCATAAGATTATTAGTTTTCATATTCCTAATCAACCTGTCATGCAAATTCAAGCAACTAAACCATTGAAATCTATAACTGTTATTTCTAGCCATAAAGCCATTCGTTTATTGAAAAACGGATGTCAAGCCTTTTTAGCTCATGTCACTGATTTGAACAAAAACACGTCAAACTTGAATGATATTCCCATTGTTAATGAGTTTCCTGACGTTTTTTCTGAGGAACTTTCTGGCTTACCCCAAACCGTGAAATTGAATTCTGTATCGATCTTGAACCCGGCACTAAGCCCATTTTTAAAGTCCCATACCAAATGGCTCCCATAGAACACCAAGAGTTGAAAGTTTAATTACTAGATATCGGTATCATTCATTCTAGTACAAAACTTATATCGAGCGAGGAATGCGAGAAGAGTTTTCAAGAACTCAAGAGGAGACTTGTTTCAGCTCCTGTTCTGACCATACCATCAGGATCAGGAGAATTTGTTATCTACAGCGATGCTTCTGGCAAAGGTCTAGGCTGTGTCCTTATGCAACATGGAAAGGTTATAGCCTACGCCTCTCGACAACTCAAAGATTATGAGAAAAATTATCCTACTCATGATCTAGAGTTGGCAGCAGTCGTTTTCGCGTTGAAGATCTGGAGACACTACTTGTACGGAGAAAAAGTGGATATCTATACGGATCATAAAAGTCTCAAGTATTTCTTCACCCAGAAGGAACTCAACATGCGACAACGACGTTGGCTTGAGCTGTTAAAGGATTATGACCACACAATCCAGTATCACCCGGGAAAGGCGAACGTTGTAGCTGACGCTTTGAGCAGAAAATCTTATGCAAGTACAAGTGCACTGCTGACAACACAAAAGTGTATTTTGTACGACTTGCAAAAGATGGAGATAGAGCTAAAGACACCAGGGACCCGCTCGAAGATTGCTCACGTGCGAGTAGAACCAACTTTAATCGATAAAATTAAAGCTGCTCAAGCTACCGATCCGGAACTGATAAACATGATAAAGAAAGTACAAGAAGGTGCCATTCCCGAAGCAAGAATCGACGAGAAAGGAATACTTCGAGTCAACTCTCGACTCTGTGTTCCTAACGATCCTGAATTAAAGCATAAAATCATGATGGAGGCACACAACACGCCGTTTGCAATCCACCCAGGAGGTACCAAGATGTATCGAGATCTTCGACATACATTTTGGTGGAACAATATGAAAAGAGAGATTGCAGAGTTTATCTCAAGGTGCCTAACTTGTCAACGTGTCAAGGCAGAGCATCAAGTTCCTAAAGGTCCATTACAATCACTTGAAGTTCCCGAATGGAAGTGGGAACACATCAATATGGACTTCGTGACGGGTCTTCCAAAAGTTTCTCAAGGCTTAGATGCAATTTGGGTGATCGTAGATAGATTGACCAAATCTGCTCATTTCTTGCCTATACGAGAAAACTTTTCACTTGAACGTCTTGCCGGTATGTACATAAATGAGATCGTGAGATTGCATGGCATACCAGTTTCCATAGTTTCTGATCGAGATCCTAGATTCACTTCACGCTTTTGGATCAGTCTACAAAAAGCTATGGGCACTGAACTACGTTTTAGTTCTGCATACCATCCTCAAACGGACGGACAATCGGAAAGGACGATCCAGACCCTCGAAGATCTTTTGAGACTTTGTGTATTAGACTTCAAAGGAAGTTGGGATAAGTACTTGCCGTTGGTGGAATTTTCTTACAACAACAGTTACCAAGCAAGCATAGGCATGGCTCCATTCGAGGCATTGTATGGAAGGAAGTGTCGCTCTCCAATATGTTGGAATGAAGTAGGAGAAGCAAAATTATTGGGACCCGAGTTGGTACGCTTGACGACCGAAAAGATCCAAATGATCCGACAACGAATACAGACCGCACAAGAACGACAAAAGAGTTATGCTGATCTTTATCGGAGAGACGAAAGTTTCAACGTCGGAGATCATGTATTCTTACGTGTTTCTCCATGGAAAGGGGTTACGAGATTCGGAAAGAGAGGAAAGCTCAACCCTCGATTTATTGGCCCATTTGAAATCCTCGATCGAATAGGAACCGTAGCCTACAGACTAGCCCTACCACCAAGTATGTCTCGCATCCATAACGTTTTTCACATATCTATGTTACGTAAATATGTGAAGGACCCAAACCACGTCATTGAGTTAGAACCAGACGTTATAGCAGAGGATTTAACATACGAGGAGGTACCTGTTAAGATCCTGGATAAGAAGGAGCAGATCCTACGCTCAAAGGTTATACCTCAAGTTAAGGTTTTATGGAGGAACCAAGATACTGAGGAAACGACCTGGGAGCTAGAATCTGAGATGAAATCTAAGTATCCTTACCTCTTCGATATGTCAGGTACGTCAATTTCGGGGACGAAATTTCATAAGGAGGGGAGGTTGTAAGACCCCGAATTTTATGAAATACAAAATTTAATTTTTCTTCATATATATTTTTTTTGAAACAGTAAGTGGTTAAATCGATAAAGTTAAAAGTTAAGGATGTTATGTGCAAATTTTATTTTGTCGGACAATATTCGCTTTGTCGGGGAATATTCGTTTGGTCGGGGAATATTCGTGCCGTACGACGGCGCCGAAATAATAAATTATTGGTGGACCCCACAACGGAATATTTGTCGGATATAGAAAACGACAGAAGTAACCTTTTTAAATAAAAATAGTCAACGGAACTGTTAAAATACCGGTGATAAAAGAATAGTAGCATACGGTAGTTTATGGTATTTTCTGTAGCACACGGTACTCTACAGTAACACACGGTATTGCATAGTGTCTCATATTATTGGTCTGATAATTGACACCGTAACTGTTATGCATCATTTCATCGATAATTGTCACTGCATAATATTTTATATTATCAATTCAATAATTGTTGTTGCACTGTTTTTAAAATTATTGAACCTAATAATTGTCACAGTAACATATGCACAGTAATTCACATTATTGAATCAATAATTGTCATTACACAGTAACGTATGCTTTATTTTACATTATTGTTATCTCTATTATGATGTTATTTAAACAGTTGTATTTCATTAATTTATTGACTTGATATCTAAGAGCTAACTATACTGTATTTATAACAATTAGTCATAATAATTGAATTGATAAAGTTATTTGTTTATAATATAAAGTTAGGTGATTATTAGGTGATATGAAATGAATGGTGTAGATTAAAGTGTGAATTATTGTTGAATAATTGAATTGATTTGTTTATAATATAAAGTTAGGTGATTATTAGGTGATATGAAATGAATGGTGTAGATTAAAGTGTGAATTATTGTTGAATAATTAAATTGATTTGTTTATAATATAAAGTTAGGTGATTATTAGGTGATATGAAATGAATGGTGTAGATTAAAGATAATATAATATTTGAAATGGATGGTGTAGATTAAAAGGTGATCTTTAAATGAATGGTTTAGATTAAATGAATGATAAGATTTTTGGCTATAAATAGAAGCATTAACTTAAGGATTTTTCATAAACTTCCTTACTTGTTCTTTCTTTCTCTCTCTAAATACTTCTTGTGAAAGTTCTCTCTAAGTGTGCTTAAGTCATCTTGAGTATTTGTGAAGATCTATAAGTATACGTGTACTGTTCAAGTTAATCAACCTCATTTAAATCAATATCCAGTCACGTGTTACGGTAAGGGATACCATCTTTTTCATCTTCCATTATTCAAACATACTATGGTAAGGGATTATCATTATTTGATTCTCGATAATAATATTGTTTCTTCCTTACTCATAAGACGTGCCTTTTATTTCCATGTATTAAATTGTGGGAATAACCTTACGGAGCGGATTGCCGCCTGTTGGTGAATAACCTTTCGTATTCATTCATTATTAATCTCTGAGAATAACCTTACGGAGCGGATTGCCGCCTGTTTGGTGAATAACTCTTTGTACTCAAATTCTATTAAATTGTGGGAATAACCTTACGGAGCGGATTGCCGCCTGTTGGTGAATAACCTTTCGTATTCATTCATTATTAATCTCTGAGAATAACCTTACGGAGCGGATTGCCGCCTGTTTGGTAAATAACTCTTTGTACTCAAATTCTATTAAATTGTGGGAATAACCTTACGGAGCGGATTGCCGCCTGTTGGTGAATAACCCTTTGTATTAATTTCCTTCACCTTTTGTTAATCAAACCTGCTACGGTAAGGGATATTATTTTCTTTCATACTCCTAAATCGAAATTTATTATGGAACTATTGCTTCTATAATTCCTGAAAATATTATATGTTCCATAATAGTTGAACTTCATTATTTCAACTGAACCTTCCTATTTACGTGAACCTTTCTATTGAATTGTAACCGTTATTCTGAACTGTGGATCTTGAATTTCACTCCACATCATGTTGACAATTTGGACATTATTTGAATCTGTACAAAGTAAACTTCCGATACTTATTGTTATCCTATTTCTTCTGTTCATCATTTACATCATTCTAATCATTCAAAAAAATCAAGCTGTTGTGAATATCTGTGGCCGGGGGCACAGATGTGATATATTTGTTGAACAGATGATAGGTTAAAGGCGATATAATAGGTTAAAGGCGATACATCTGTTCGGTGTCTTTTATGGCACGTGGTGAATGTTCTCTTTGGCCCGTAGTGTAAAGATGAACTGTTGTTTGGTATGATTATGACCAAAGGCTGAATCTGGTATAATCATGACCGTTGGTGCTATATTGAATATCTTTGGCCCGTAGTACAAAGATGAACTGTTGATGTGCATGATTATGATCAGGAACTGTGAATTTGTATTATCTTGACTAATGATATTTCAGATGATAAAAGTTGATGATGTTTTTCCTAAAAAGAGAACCGAGTGAACATTATAGTCTGCATTATTCTTCTAATAGATTACTCATTCCGCTGCTATTATTGATCTGAACGTTGTTTAAGAATTTAACTGCAGTTTTTGATATAAACCTTGTAGTCTATTGTATTCTATCAAGAACTCAACTGTTGAAGACTAATGATAATTTATTCGTCATTATCTTAGTCATGATATTCTTTACTGGGCTATTTGAGCTCACCCTTTCTTTTGTTCCATTGTTTTTCAACAGGAGATGAAAACATAACAGGGTCTAGCCGGGGAATGGAGTGAGGGTCCGAGGAATAGTTATCATAGTCTTCACGTTTTGTAAAATAGTGTGGCAATAATAGTGAAGACTTAGTTGTGTATTATTATACACTGTATTGTTGTACGTTGTGCTTTGTTGTAATAATTTTGTTGTAGTATTTTGACGACTCAAGTTTGGGCTGTGTGGGCCCAGATTTGGGGGCGTCACAGCTTTAATGGCGTGTGATGATTTTATAAATACATTTTGATATTTTCAAATCAATTTGTCTTGCCGAAACAATTAGCATAGACTCTTCTTTAAACGTTTCAAAATACTAAAAATTATTTTGACTTTGTCATATTACATCATACCATAGTGGGCTTAAAATACATCCAACACTAGGTTACTCTGCATTGATGACTACATCGGTTATCATCTCTGCACTAAATGCATTAATGATTTCAAAAATACATTTGTCTTTTCAAAAGCACAAAAGTGCGAATTTGGCACGATTTTTAAGAATTTCAAAGTCTAGCATAGCTAGAAGATTTGGAATATCCTAAAACCTCAAACACCTCAAATTTTTCCTCCACATTCTTTTCCAGCTTAATAACTATATCTATTATAGCCTTAACCTGACTACTTAACTCTATCCATATCTACTGTTCATCAAACTTACCACGTATTTGGGCTCATCAACTTACCACAATCATATGGTTTGAGGAACTTGTCCTAGTCAGGCCAAAGTTGCCCATTCGCTGAGGGGCTCCACCACATGACTATGAGTCACGAACTTACTATGCGTGTCAGTTCTCAGAACACGAACTTATCTTAACATCCTCTACCTATCCGTTATACACATGAGAAAAGAATCACCTTCTCAACATACATATAGTGAATAGCGCGACACCAGGTTTCAGTTGATTATCATTATAGGAAGCCAAGTGGTCGTCAAACCAAACACAATCTCCTGCCCATACAAGAAATTGGTCAACTCAGCCACTAATCAATATAGGAAGTTAAGCGGTCGTTAAACCAAGAACAAATCCCCTGCCCATACAAATGACTGTTCAACTCAACCACTGTATCAATATAGAAAGCTAAGCGGTTCTAAAACCAAGCACTAATTCCCCGCCCATACAAGGAATTGTACAACTCAGCCACTAATATGAGTCCTCAATTAAAAACCTACAAACCTCTAACTTCTCTTAACTTGATATGAATTTTGTCAATTCATACCTTATCACACTCAACACTTCAAGAGTCCACTTATTACTATTTCACAGTATCTTCATTGTTATAGCACCATGCTATCAACACAACCTCTTAATCATTTAACAGACCATTTGTCATTCCATGATCTTACTATGATCATCGTGATCTTATAACACAATTGATTTTACTGTACTATTTCTCCTTTATTCTAGGATCGTTTATTTCTATCATCTTATCATTCATCTCTGGTCATTTTACTGTACGATCCTTCTCTTTTTAAATTCTTGAATCAAGTGTTCCCTGATTCTTATTCCATTTATTTGGATTACACTCATTAAAGATCCTTCTTTGAATCTTTTTATATATCTATGTATCTATATAGATTTATTTCCTCATTTATGAACTGTATATGTTCATTTCTAAACTCTATCTGAGTTTATCCTTTCACTGTCTTCATTATCTTTCCATGATTATAGCCTAAGGTACTGCTACCTAAGAACTATAACCTATCAGCTCTGATACCAACTTGTAACGACCCCAAATTCGGGTTTCTTTAACCCTAGACTTGGTACGTCACGATACATCATCTTCATACACGTTCTATAACTAATGCGGAATATATAAACATAAATTGTTTATTCTACAACATTTCCCAAGGTTTCTAACCTTAACTTACATATATACCTTTCGATTCATAAAAAGGTTTACAAAATTACTTACATCATATAACAATTTAGTTATAATGCATAACACTATAATCTTGTCTGTTGCTTCTGTCTCCGTCTCTCCTTGGACATTCGTATTATTCTGAAATTTGTTATCATGATATAGCAAGAGTGAGCAACGACTTTGCTCAGCAAGTTTAAATACGATAACGATATATCATGATTGAAAGAAAGAATAAGTTTTTGAATTTTCAACAATATAATAATTGTGAAAGAGTACGAGTCATAATTTCAATAATTGAATGACTGAATAAATAAATGTTGAGTGTCAATAATGACCATGAACAATTTAACTGAACCTTATGGTAATGAAGGTGATCAGCCTTTCATACCTGATGAACACATGCAACATGCACTATGTGCGAATCAACAATTTAAAGAGGTGAGATAATTATACAGAATTAAACCATAGCATGCTTGAAACATAATAACTTGAGTTTGAGTTAGGAACTTGAACAATAAAATAATATATCCTGCTCGAATATAAATTGAGTAGGGTTTAGGAAACTTGCCTGTTTGCTCAGCTACAATTAATGTCTAGCTTTAACTAACTGACTTTGAAAGACCTAACATTAGTAAAGTTGGTCTAATAATTAGTACAACGTATTTGTACAACTATACGCTCATTAAGAAACTTATCTACCACAAATAAGTACTAACACATAATTTACATCAGTCAAAACAATATTATTAACCTTACAGATCCTCAATCAAATTAGGTTAATAATTTAATAAATTAGAAAATATTTTTCTTAAGTGTTGGACACTTATTAAACTATTAAACAATTTATTATAATTGTTTAAACAAAAGAGTTAAAAGATATTTTCTTTATTTCATTAAATCTAATTTCATTTAATTACTATTTATCATTAATTAAATAGTAAGTAATTAACTACCTTTAGTTATTATTTAATAATAAATAATAACTTACAAGATTTATTTATTATTTAAAAATAATCAAATAATAAATTATTATATTATATTAAAAATAATCAAATATCTTTAGTTATTATTTAATAATAAATAATAACTAATTAACTAGATTCATTTATTATTTAAAGTTAATTAAATAATAAATAATAAAATTATATAGTAAATACTCAAATATCATTAGTTATTATTTAATAATAAATAATTACTAACCAAATTTATTTATTATTTAAAGTTAATCAAATAATAAATAATTAAATAATCAATCTTAGTTGTCTTTAATTATTATTTAATAGTAATTAAATAATAATTAATTAATTTATCATCCTTGTTTATTATTTAATATTAATTAAATAATAATTAGTTTAATCATAAATTCAGAAGATATAATATTAACTAGATTAATATTTACAACATTTAAATATTAATCCTAAATACTTATTATATTTAAAAAATATAATATTAAACTAACTAGATTAATATTTACAACATTTAAATATTAATCCTAAATACTTATTATATTTGAAAAAAAATATAATATTAAACTAACTAGATTAATATTTACAACATTTAAATATTAATCCTAAATACTTATTATATTTGAAAAATATAATATTAAACTAACTAGATTAATATTTACAACACTTAAATATTAATCCTAAATACTTATTATATTTGAAAAATATAATATTCAATACCTAAATATCATTTTTGTATTATTATTATTTTTGTTATAATTTTAAATTAATTTTTAAACATTTAAATTAATTTAAATTATCTAGAATGACATTTCCGTAAATAAGCCGAAAAACCGAACGGAGGGGCAAACCCGTAATTTTGCCAAAATCTGTATCCCGCGCATTGCGCGCTGACAAATTCTAATGTTCCAAAACGGTGCCGTTTTAAGTCACCGTAGCTGGCTTCCGCGCATTGCGCGCGGATGAAATCTTTATTCGCCAAAACGACGCCGTTTTGGCTCCGTGTCCGACAGTAATAATTGCTTGCGCGACAACCCTCTTTTTTTTCTCTTTCAGCAGATCATGAACAATGCTATTTTAATACACAACTTAATAAAATTTATACCTTCAAGAAATCTTTAAGTCCTCAATAAAAATCCAAAAAAATTACCAAACACTTAATATCAATTTATAACATGAAAATATAATTTTTCATGATTTAATATTAAAAATTTTTATAAAATTTTTTACATCACATAAACTACCACAAATCATAACTTTTTGTGTATAACTCCATTTTGAGTGATTCAAATTTTGTTTTTCTCATGATTTAATGTTCTATAATATCATAACATTAAATCTAAATTTTATAAAAGTTATTTTTGGACATTATCTTGAGATTTGATTTAACACCACCAAACACATGTTTTTAGCATACAAAATTATACCAAAACACAAATCAAGTATATTAAACTCAAGCATGACATAAATATTACTATCACATATTATTAATTACATTAACATGTTTATACTCACATGTTGGTTTATTTAACAAAAATAAAAATAAATAAACTACATTTAAAATAACCATTACCTCATTTTAATGGCTATCCTCATTTTCCTTCCAAAATGGATTGTGAATGGCATGAACAAAGCTAACTTCTCCTTCTTCCTCCTTAGTCTCTCACATATTATGCTCTCCCAAGCTATTTCTCTCAAACTCTCTCTTTTGAAACTTGGAAAATAAATGAAGTGAAATGTTTACCATTTCAAGTATACTTGTAAAATGCTTAGATATAAAAATTATATCTATAATTCATGATGCTCTATACTTGGATACTTGCTCAAGAAAACTAGCCCATGACTTAGTTGGTGGAAGAGGGATGATCCAAGTACTTTAAAAAATCAATACAAGTAACCTTAATTTAATTAAATGAAAAATAAAAGATTTCAAAATCAATTCACCCACTTTTACTCCTTTGCCGGCAACATCTATGATTCTTGTCCCAAAAAGATTGACCAAAGTCACTTTTTAAGAATTAATAAGTTGAATAATTATTTTTCAAGTGGGCTCAAGCTTTGGGCTTTATTTAAAATACCAATTGGGCTCCTATTAAATTGTTTGAGCAACTAGTTAGTCAAGTCCATTTAATTTATCATTGGACTATTTAATTATAACCCACATAATCAATTATAAATTTTGTTACACATTAATTATTCAATCCATAATTAAATAATAATTGAATTGATTAATTAATTAAATACTTTAACCCATTAATATTAAATTACTAAATGGACTAATAATATTATTAATAATATTTTACATTATTTACATTAATTAATTATCATATTAATTAATTTATGAAATTTAATTCACTCATTATATTCAATTTAATTGAATATTTAATTAATGACAACTTATCAATTATTTTGATATTAAAACTTTAGAGTGTGTTCGCTAATAATAATATATATAATTTATATATATTATTTATACACATTACCTTACCTCAAAAATAATTTCACAATAAATTATGAAATTAAAATAAATACAATATATAATTTAATATATATTATTTAAGCCATAAATTAAATTATTTAATACATTTACATTAAATAATTCATTTCTCATCAATTATGGAAACAATTCCATTTACCCAAAAATACATTAAAATAATAATATATTTACTCAATTTCTTATTTAAATAATTTATTAAATAATTTAATTAATGTTACACAAATAATTGTATAATTCAATTTCTCACTCTCATAAATCATTTACAATGATTTATTTAATTATAGAATATATTCATTTAATATATTCAAATTACTATTTAAAATTACTTAATTAATTTAATCCCTTTATATATATGTACATATATATGAAATTAAATGTTGTACATATATACCATTACTAATCTCCCTTAATTAATTCCACTACTTTATATAATTTATAATTATATAATTTACATAATTATTCCTCACAAATAATTTATCAACAATTTGCATAATTGTTGATTAATGAATAAATTAATTCCACAATAAACCTTTTTAATTCAATTCGGATTAATTTAATATTAATCTATCTATTTATCACAATTTAATTAACCATTAAATTATGTTACTAAATATGCACGCATATATATATATATATATATATATATATATATATATATATATATTCATATAAATATATATTTAATTTACATGCAACCACGTCGCATAATTACATAACTCCACTAATTAATTCTCTTAATTTAATTAGATTTGTTGTTAGTCAAGTTTATTGAATTATCACTTTACTTGCTAACTTATCAAAAATTTTGATATCACCATATCTAAGTTAGTCCGTTAAATTTAATTTGGACCTCTATTTATCTATCACTACTAGGTTATCAAACTCCAACCTTTATTAAATATTAAATATTTTATTTCTAATTCATTTAAATATCCGGGATATTACACATGATCTAATTCAGATTTTAGTGTTCTATAGTACACTAAGTTTCAATTTTGGGGGTTAGTAATTTCTAATTTGGTGTTTGACGGTTTAATTCTAGAGTTGTGTATTTCAATTTTGGGATTTCAATTCTGAGATTGTTGTTATTTTCTATTTTCATCAAAGTGTTATGGTGTTTTACATTGTTTTTGAATTTTAGTAAATTGAATTTGTTTGAAGTTTAAATTGAAGCTTTGTTCATGGAGTGCCATTGAAACTAATTGAACAATTTACTTGAGCTAACTAAACTACTAATGGCTAGACCAAAATCTTGAAATTATGAACAATTAGAATATTAACCCAAAAGATGAATTGTCCCTTTCTTTACATAGGCCAAATTATTTAGGTCTTATATATCGGTTTCACCAAACTGTTAATAGGTTGGTACGTTGATTATATAACACTATAATATGTAACATCAATCAAGAAAAAATGGTATGTGAAAATTGTTGACTCATTGTGTACTTCAATTGAATGGTTGAGAATTGAATTTGTATAAGACAACTTTTCTTTATCATTTTATGTCATTTTATCTTTTGGTATGTTGATTAAATAACACTATAATATAACAAAATACAATATAATAAATAAAAATAATACAAAATAATATAATATAATATAATATAATATCATATCATATCATTCAAAATAATATAAAATAATATTATAAAATAAAATAAAATAATATAATATAATATAATAAATCAAAATAATACAAAAAAAACATAATATAATTTGAAATAATATACTATAATATTATAAAATAAATAAAAATAATATAATATAAAATAAAATAAAATAATATAAAAAATAATTTATAATACAAAATAATATAATATAATATAATATAAAACAATATAATATATATAATATGTGCAGCTTAGAAACCCATTCATAATTCACTTACTATGAGTAAATCTTGAATAGTCCCCGTTTTGGGACTGTCCTTGTATGTCAATGACTTAAGCACATGTATTTGCTTGTTCTGCAGAAATTTTGGTTTGTTTATCTTCCGTCGTTATCCGGGTGCATACTTTGACTAGATAAATCATAGTCTATTTCATATACTTAGAGGGCGCCGATGAGAGATGCTGCTATTTTTTTTTTAAACAACAGATGCATTTGTTTAAGTTGTTGACATTAGTGGGACGTCGCATACTTGAATGAGATAGAAGCCTAACTGGTGTAATGATGGTGGAGATAGGAAACATGCATTATACCTAAAGATAACACAGTTTAATTAAGACATTAACTCTTGTTAAAATAGGTACCATATTATCATGGATTTCTATTCAGACCGTAGTTGGATGAGGCGACAAAGTTTAGTGGCCAGATAGGTGCTACAGCTGAATTTATTACTAGTTGTGAAGTATTTTTGGATTGTGCGTATGGTCGCAAAGAATATGTCAATGCTCAAAACAAAATAAGATGCCTTTGTTTGAAGTGTAAGAATGTAAATTATGTGGACAGAGACCTGGCCTCCTATCATTTACTTGTTAAGGGGTTCATGAATAATTACGAAGAATGTTAATGGGCACATGGGTAGAAAAGAGAGAGTGTCATCGCACAGGTACATAATCCAAGCAGTATTACCCATCGTATGAATGACATGATTCATAATATTGCAGGGCCAAATTTTTATTGGGAACAAGACAGAGATCAACTTATGAATTCGGATGCTAAAACGTTCTTTAAGTTATTAGAGAAAGGTAGTGAGCCATTGTGGCCTGGTTACACCAAACAAACTACGTTGTCTGCAATGACGACATTACTTAACATCAAGGTTGATCACAACATGAGCAATGAGTGTTTTGAGTCGCTCTTAAAGGTTATTAAGAGTATGTTGTTTGACGGTAAAAAAATGTCCAAATAGCTATAAGTTTTTATTTACGTTATATGTTTATAATTTTTTGGCGTCATTCTTAAGCTTGATTAATTACTTTTAACTATTCAATGTTTAACTTGATTACATGATACTTATAAACAATTAATGGATAAGCAGTATCCCTTTGGCAACCTTCGCCCGACTATTGATCAAATGTTGTGAGAAAGGCCTTCAATTGCTAAGAAGAATTTTCTCAAGGGTCAAGGACAGCGAAGATGATCGAGTATTAGTACTTCTGGCAGCTCGGGTAGCCAGTCAACGCAGACATCATACAGTATGATGCCACATAATGTTGCGGAGTATGTTAGGGCCATATGTAGAGATCGTGCACTTTTGGGTGAACTGTAAGCTCATTTGAAGGCGTTGATTCCTGATGACTTAGTTACTGTGGTGACGACAGCAGCACGTCAACAGGAGGAGAAGGAGGCTGAGCATGACGAGGTAATCTTAGTAATTAGTACAATTAAATTAAGCACTCAATAATACTATATATATTGAACATGATATTTCATTTTTTTATAACAGGAATGTAGTAGTTATATGATGCTTGAGGAGTTACATCGTTCTTGTATTGTTTTTATCTTCTCATTTAATTTTGTACCACATGCACAGTCAGATATATGATTGTAATTTTTGTTTTATTGTATATATATGTATTAAAAATGGATGTTGGTTTTATGTGTATATAAAAATGCAATTTGACTTGACTTGAATTTGGTATTTGGTTGGAGATCTAGATGAGATCTTATATATATCTGTGATGCTGTGTTGAGATGTTAATACAAGTAAAATATTTTTGGGAATTCCATAAAAAAAAATTTATATTATCAGCGATCGATTTGGTCGCTGTTGGATTTTTTGCAATTTTATTTTTTTTATAAAAAAAATAGCGACCGAATCAGTGACTGATATTTTTTTGTCGCTGATTCCAGTCGCTAATAAATCTAGTAGTCTGACACGTGGCAACACGTCAACAGAATGTTAACTCGGCTTAGCGACCGACTCGGTCTCTGATGTCGATTGTTGATACTGCGATCACTGTTGTCGGTTGCTAACATGCCATCTAGTGACCAAACCATCGACGACAGGTATTAGCAGCCGAAAATGGTCGCTAATACCTATCAACTATCGAAATCGATTGCTGATAGCCCTTTTTTTGTTGTAGTTCTTTGAGGATGAAATTTCATTAACTCTAGTAGATATTCAAACGGATGAAATTTCATTAACTCTAGTAGATATTCAAACGTCCCCAACCTTTAGGTTGCTACTTTTTTTAGGTGGCTTTCCCCTTTCCCCTTTCCCTTCCTCACAAATTTCTGAGATGATACCTTTTATACACGAAATTAAGATGATGATGTTGATAGTTTATGAGATGATCAAGATGCCGTAGTTTGGAATGTTCTCCTCAATTTTGCATAATTTTTACTCTCAATTTAGCAAACCCTAAGTTCTAACGATCTGAAAACACTTAAATAGAGAAGAGAGACGACCATGGAGATATTTTAAATTAACATGAGTACGTTTGTCTTTTAATATTTTGCTGGGAGGAATCAATTGATTTTGTATATAATTTATTCTTTGGGTAATCTAAATAGCTAGGCATGTGCTGCTCATGTGGTCTCATAGTCAAAACCTCAAACATGAGGTTTTGGGATTCTTTTCTCACTATTTTTTTTCATATAACTTGATTTTAATTGTCATAATTTGGCTATGATAAATAATCTTAAAGTTTACTTGGTCTTTACATACTAGATTATGATTATCAAATTATATGAAAAACAACTAGTTATCCTATTACAACAATGACTAATATCAACGCCTCCTAATTTGAATGCTTCTTTGATTTTTCACATGAATACAAAGAATTGACCCACATACAATTTAACTACTTCCAGGGGTGGATCCAACCCCTCGTCCAGTTGAGTCAATTTTTTTAAAAAAATAAGAAAAATATATATATATATAATAAAATAAATTACAAAATTAAATAATGCTCGTATTCGACTCGCCAGGAGAAAAAAGGTACTTGAATTCAACTCGAACAAATGTTCGAACTATAACTCAACAGAAAAAAAAAGGTCGAAGTATATGTTTTGATTCGAACTCGGGTAAACAAATTATTTGAATATTAGGAAATAATTTTTTTATTTGGATATCCGATTTAACAAAGAAAACAACAAATTGGAGAAGAAAATCAATATAAAATCATAAATCAACCTCAACCTACATCAGAATAAAAAAATTCATAAAATCAAATCGAAAACGTAGTTTTGTCACTTGAGAACAAGAGATCCAGTAACTTTAAAGATCTTTCCCCCAAAATTAAAAAGATTGATTTATCAAAACATAAGAGATAGAAGAGATAGACTACCGATTGGGAGAAGGGAAAGAGGAGAAAGAGTTTTGGGTTTAGAAAGAGAGAAAAAGTGCGAACCAGCTGGACTGGGAGGCTGCCAGAAAGAGGAAAAGAAAAAGAGGTGAAAGATTTTGGGTTTCGAGTTTTAGGAAAATGGAAAGGTCCATGCCTTCACAGCACCAAGGGAAAAGGGAAGGGAACAAGAAAGTGAAAATGAAAGAAAGAAAGGATAACAGTCTAATGAATTTTGGTTTGACAAGCTTAAACATCATGCCCCTCCCACCAAAAAAGGCATCCATCGTCTTGAATAAAGGAAAAGAAAAAAAAAAGAAAAAAATGGAACAGTTTAGATGAAAAATCTTTACTTTTGAATGTTGACATTTGAACAAATACCACTATAGAATCATAATTTATTATGCCCATTTAATTACATATAAAAAAATTCCGGCATTCCCATGGCTTTGTCTATCTACTCGGCACTAGCCCGTGCTCCGAAGTCTCCAATACAAATATTTTAAATAAATTTCATAATCCCTCCAATATAATATTTAAAATTGTATTTAGATGCCTCTAACAACCTACTATTCTTCAATATCTAATTATATTAAGATGCCTCTAGCAACCTACTATTCTTCTTTATGCCACTTTTTCAATGATCCGCAAAAAGAAAAGAGAAAAATTGAATCGTGGGAACATAATGACTGACCTCTTTTGTTTAATGCCCGGGTGCAGACTGGATAATTTATTGGAAATTTCGTCGAACTTTACACTCTACTTCTGAATTTTCCACTATGTATTTATTTTAATAGGATCTAGCAAGTATACCGTCATCATACACTTGTTCTTCTGGTGTTATAAGCTCTGTTCAATTTCTCTCCTTTTGATCATTTTCGACTTCTTGCTGTCAATGGCTTCTACTAGTAACCAAACTGACTCCTCTTCTTCTTCTTCAACTCCTTGTTGGAGTGTCTTCTTGAGCTTTAGAGGTGAAGATACACACGATTACTTTACCAGTCATCTATACATGGCTTTGAAGCAGGCCGGAATTCTAACCTTTAAGGATGATCCTGAACGACGAAAAGGAGAAGGGATTTCACCTCAACGACTACAAGCAATCAAAGAATCAAAGGTTTCCGTTGTTGTTTTCTCAAAAGAATATGCTTCTTCAAGACGGTGTCTTGACGAGCTAGTCGAGATACTTGAATGCAGGCGAACAAATAAACAATTTGTTCTTCCTGTATTTTATGATGTTGAGCCATCTGTCGTACGTTATCAAATTGGGAGTTTTGCAAATGCGTTTGAAAGTCATGCAACAAGATATGCAAATAAGGTGGAGAAATGGAAAAGTGCGCTAACTGAAGCTTCAGATATATCGGGTTGTGATCCGAAAAATGATGCAAATGGGTAAACCCTCCACCTCCATGCACCTCCTTCCTTTTTTAGTTTATGGTAGTTTTATTTTTATTTAATTTGGGGTAAGGGAAGGGTAAAATTGGATATGGAGTCTCTAACTTTTCTTTCCTTTCCTTTTCCCAAAGCTAGCTAGCTGAACTCATAAACAAGCCAACCAGCCGTTAGTGAAGAAACGTTTGGTTAAGCGGAGGGTCTCTTTCCTATATATTTTGATGATAAACTACTCCCGCGGGTGGATCGTTTTGTTATCATTAATTGATCTCTCTTTACATTGTTATTTTGTTTGTTGCCCCCTTTCGTGAGCTAGCTAGCTTTTGTTTTCTGCTAACAGTAATTTGGGTCCAGATTTCTCCTTCTTTTTCCAATCTTGTGGGAGGGAGCTCGTTTTCTCCTTTTTGGTCTCTCTCTCTCTCTATGTAGAGAGTTGATTTCTTCTATGATTGGTGATTGGATTAGGATGCCACAAGTCTCCAAAAGTTATTTCCGTTTTTTTCTTATTAGATAATGAAAGTTGTAATTTGGATTTCATTTTTGAATAGTACGTGTAGGTATCCCCACCCTCAACTTTATGCATGATTTTTCTAATTGAATGAATTAATAATGTTCCTTGGTTTTGTTCCAGGGTTTAATTTGCCAAAAGAAAAAAAAGGTCTATTTTTTTTTTGAAGGAGTAAAATTTGGTAGAAAGAAAGAACATGTATTACTTTACACCTCGTCTATTACAGGTGCCCTAAAAACTCAGATAGCAGATATTGTTATCCCAAAAGAAAAATGGCACCAATTTCTGTAAACTGACATGCCTTTACATGAACTTGTTAATTTTGGCAGGGATGAGGCAGAGTTCATAAAACAAATCGTTGAAAAAACTGCAAAGAAACTAAATCAAGATTTTCTACATGTTGCCCGTTACCCTGTTGGGATAGAATCTCGTGTCGAAAAACTCAACAAGTTGTTAAGTCTGGAAAAAACAAATGATGTTGGCATTGTTGCTATTTGGGGTGTTGGTGGGATAGGAAAGACAACAGCTGCTAAAGCTGTATATAACCGCATTTCTAGTGATTTTGAAGACAGATGTTTTCTTGCGGACATTGCACAAACCTCAAGGCAACCCAACGGAGTTGTCACCTTACAAAATCAGCTCATTTCCAATGTCCTGAAGAATGATAGGCTTAAAGTTGATAACTGTCATCAGGGAATTGAGGTTATAAAACGCCAGTTATGGCGTCGAAGGCTTCTTATTGTTCTTGATGATGTTGATAATGTTGAGCAGTTGGAAAATTTAGGCGTTGACCGCGATTTGCTCAAAGCTGGAAGCAGAATAATTGTGACGACGAGAGACTTATCTTGTTTAAGCTTGCTTGGTGAGTTTGATGTTCATACGCCAGAGGAGTTGAACAAAAGCGAGTCCCTTGAACTCTTTTGTTATTATGCCTTCGGACAAGATCATCCTAAAGAAGGCTACGAGGAGATCTCGGAGGAAATAGTGGATTGTGCTGGAGGGCTTCCCATAGTTCTTGCCATTTGGGGTCCCTATATGAGGTCTTTTAAGAATACTGTGCATTGGCAAAATGCGTTGAAGAAGTTGAAAAAAATTCCTCACAATGATGTTCAAGGTAAACTTAGGGTAAGTTTTGATCCACTTGATGATATTGAAAAGCAGTTGTTTCTAGATATTGCTTGTTTCTTCATTGGAGTAAGCAAAGATTTTACTGTTAAAGTGCTTGAAGACGAAGACTTGGGGTGCTTCTCAGATATTGTAATTGAAGCACTAGCTAGCCGGAGCCTTGTGAGTTTTGATAAGTTTGAAAGGGTGTCGATGCATGATATGATCAGGGACATGGGCAGAGAAATTGTTCGCCAAGAATCTACGAAATTTCCTGGAAAACGTAGCAGACTGTGGGATCGTGTGGATGTTCGTGATGTACTGAGAAAAAAATCCGTAAGAGTTTTATATATGCTCCCTCTGTTCCAAAATTATAGATACATTTCTAAAACTGACCGACTTTTTTTTTTCTTCTAAACATATCCGCCTGCTAGAAATATAATCTTCATGGCCTGATAGATATTTTGTATATGACGGATTAAACAGGGGAATTTGATCTTCTTTTCCCTGCCTGCACTTTTTTTTTCCAGGGAACAGAAACAATTGAAGGCATTGAACTATTCTTGGACGAGGCGGATAAGGAACAAGTGGATGGAGAGACGTTTGAAAAGATGAACGAACTGAGATTGCTTATCCTCAGGTGTTTTCGCTTACGAGGTACTTTCATTAATTCTTCTGAAAAGCTGAAATGGCTGTGTTGGTATGGGTTCCCTATGGAATTTATACCATCTAACTTGTACATGGACAATCTGGTTGCTATTGACTTGCAAAATAGTGAGGTTAAACAAATTTGGGAAGGACCCAAGGTAATACACGCATACTATATAATTTATTTCTTCTTATACAAACTCTGATTCTTGTTAATTTTACGTACATTGTGGTGACAAGTGTTTTTTTTTTCTCCTTCCTAATTTCCAGAGTCTTGAGAGGTTGAGATTCCTCAATCTTAGTCATTCATATATGTTAACCACAAGCCCCGATTTTTCTGGAGCCCAAAATCTTGAGAAGTTGATGTTTCGTGATTGCACAAATTTGGTAGAGCTACACAGCTCTGCTGGTTGTCTTGACAAACTTGTTGTCTTGAATCTTAATAATTGCAGAAACATAACAAAGGTCCCTTTAAGCATCTTCGGGTTAAAATCTCTTGAAGATCTTGACCTTTCTGGCTGCTCAAAATTGGGATATGAAGAACCTTTGTGTCTCTTACCAGCCTCAATACAAGGACTAAGTTGTATAAAGAGATTAATGTTGAGACAATGCAATGTATTGCATGTTCCAAGTGAAATTGGGAGTTTGGAGACTTTACAAGTTCTGGACCTTGGCGAAAACCAATTTTCTAGCCTCCCAGATAGCATCAACAATCTTCATTGCCTAATGCACCTCTTTTTGGAGAACTGTGCAAGCCTAATTTCTATTCCAGATCTTCCGAAGAATTTACAGGAGGTATACGCGAACAACTGCCCTTCATTGGAGAGGGTTTCAGTTGCATCACAGTGGGATAAAGGACCATTTATGGATTTTTCGGATTGCCCCAAATTGGTGAACAATTTTGCCAATAATTTTAGGAGAAACCTCCTTCAGTCATACCAGGTAGCCCCTCTCTATCAACAGTTTTACCAATAATTTTTCTAATGTAACACACTTAGCACATGCACAAGATCGGACAGTTGGGATTCAATATTTAAATTTTTTGTGATCAGAATGTAGTGGATAGTCTAGATCCCAAAAGTCAGATTCTGGAAATAACTGTTTTTCAAACACTTTACTTGTATTCTAAGGAAATCCAAAATATATATTTTTCCTCTATTTTTTTCTAATAGCAAGTGACAGTCTCATAGTAAGTTCTGAGGGAAAATAAAAACTCCAAATTTGTTATCTATGTATGTGTTGGTATTGTGGTGAATTGCTCGCAACCATCATATATATATATATAACCATCTTATTGATCTCCTTGGGTACTTGTAACACTAAATTTAATGGAACAGGGAGGACCAAAAATTCCAGGAATGAACATCTCACTTTCAGAAACAGAGACTCCTAACTGGTGCAATTATCAGAGCATTGGGTTCCTGCTATCTTTTCTAGTGCCTTCATTTGTTGGGAGGAAAGTTCAAGGTTGGATCATGTGTCTAGTCACATCTGGCGGACGAGAGGATCATGTTATATGTGGTGTAAAAAATATGACAAAGGATACATATTTTCATATTGAGACTAAAATTAGAGGCTGTATGTGGCTCAGCTATGTATCACTTTCTGAGCATGGAGTTTTGGTGGAAGGTGGAGACGAGGTAGAGATTCATTTCTCAACAAGTAAGCTGGTGAATAACTGTGGAATATCTTTGATTTTCGAGGGCGATGAAAAGGATCCTGAGAGTGATGATCAACTAATTATCGAATATTCAGCCCCTGTCAATTTTATACAGTATGGACACGTCGCTTATTCAAGTATCCGGCGTACGTATTCTGATGGAGAAAAGTCAGACTCCTCCTTATTTGATGTAATGGATTTGATTAATAGGGTTACTGAAGACTATTGGAGAAATGAAGCTCGGGAAATGGGGTATCCGGAGGGTTTTGATCCGATGGAGTACTTTGTAACTCCAGAAAACTGGGTAAATCCAGAAAACTGAACCATACAAACCAAACCAATAGTCAATCACTGCGTCCTACTCCTAACGACATCTGCAATTGATGGAGCAGCCAGCAGGAATTAACATTACCAGAATCGCTTCATCTCCATTTCATTAGTTATCCTCTCAAATAATTTGTGTTGGGGTGATTATGTGAATGCATATCAGTAAAATGTATTGTGAATGGGAAGTGTTTGTTTTTTGTATGAGCCGAGTCAGCTGGCATACACCTACTAACATTGTGCATTTCTTTTGCTGCATCGTCCAAGGTTTCCATATATTTATAGAATCATACTTTAATTCTAGGTTTTGCTACCATTCTGTAAAACTAATGTGTATATGGTTGCTACCCCTGTTTGGGTGGCTAATATTTTTAAAAAACCATTCTGATTACAAGTAACACCTTAGTAAACAAACTGATCATTGAAAACGTGGAGCCAAATGGAAATTCTCGACATAGTAGTCTTGAACGATTAAAGAACCATCATAGATAGTGTTCCATATAGTTTATGAACATAATTGGTATGTTAAAGACACTCTTGATGGTATTTTGAAATACATTAGCAGCTTATATGTGATTGACGAGTTATTTACTTAGGTTCTCAAATGATACTGAAAAAATAATGGAGACAAACTTGAGACCTATAGTTATTTACTTAGAAAATGAAAGTCACTCTTACTCGAGTTGGATATATTGGCCGATGAATATATTTGGTTGCTTAGTTTTTATTAAAAATTAAATACAGTCTTACGCTGCTTTGTTCTCTATCAGCCTAACCCGAATTATAACACCCCCCCCCCCCCCCCCCCCCCCCCCCTTCCACTTAAAATTTTTTGTAGCGTGGTTGTATGTTTCAGTTGGCCCTGTCCTTCAAATAATGCATGGTCTGTGCACAAATCCTTTATATTACTACTTTTCTGTTATAATTTCATATTGATCTTTTCTGTGACAAAGGAGATATATGTCCCAATGTAATACATATCTTCTTGCTCGGTGGTAGAGAATGGGGAAAGCAGTGGAATGCAATATGTGATGAAATGTTCTGCTTATCAATTTTAAGTTATATCACTCCGATCTTGCTTTTCTAGATAATGTATCATTATTTCTTCATTACACTAAATAATATTGTTGAATCTTTTCATTTTCCATTCTTTCCGCTCAACCCCCAAAAAAATCTTATCTTTTTGAGTCAGTTTTTTTCAAATCAAATTGTGTTTTAGAGTTTTAAAGCTTTGGACTCTCTAGGATTTTTACATTTGTTTTTTTTATCTTCTAATTTATTTGTTTTCTTAAGTTAATACTCCGATAATTTCATTCTATGTTTTCGATAGGAACCATTTGTGCTTGGCCAATGGAAAATTCAAAGGGGCCATCAAGCTTCAGAAATATGATGTACAATGGAAAGCACTCTTTACTTCCTCCTAAAAGCCCTTTTCCTAGCATTTCCCCCTCATCTGCTGATTATGTCCCTAGTCCTGTTATTGGAGGAAAAGGTATACCTAAGCCTAGAGAGGGAAACTCACGCCATCAACGTACTTCATCAGAAAGCATTCTGATAGAGGATCAGCCTTCTTGGCTGGATGAACTTCTTAATGAGCCAGAAACACCTGTACCTATAGGTCATTGGCGTTCATCCAGCGACTCTTTTGCATATATGGATGCAGCTAACATGGATTTGCAGCTCAATACGCTTACAGATCAAGAAACATAGCTTCTGTACCTTCCTGGACATCTCAGGACATGGATCATTACAAAGATCCCCTCCATGAGTCTTTTTATGCAGAGGCAAATTCTTTGGGAAAAAGTAAGAACAGGGCATGGGATTCACTTTCAAATTCGATATCACATTCAAGTGGGCTTCTTCCTGCTAAGGACAACTTTCTGCTTCAAAACTCAGTATCATTATGTGCTTCCCAGGAAGCTGATGGGTTTCCAACTACTACAACTGAAAAGCAGAGTCTAGTTGAATCTGGCGCACATGATGCAAAAGCTTCTTCTGACATAAAGGATTCTTCTTATGCTAAAACTTCTGCATCTGAAACAGATACAAAGCGTGGCAAGCAGTATGTTTACTCAACTTTGCTTGTTCTTAATCTTCTTGTCCCCTCGCCCTGTGTGTGTGTGTGTTAACTCCCCTTTAGTTGATTAATTAGTAAATGATTTTTTTTTCTTTATTTTTTAATTTATTTATGCTCTTTGGTTCTCTCTTTTATAGTCTCACACTTTCACCTTTTGGTGATGGTTATGACCCTTGGGGGCTGGTTTTACCATTTCTTAAGCTTATATGCTTCTTAGATGCTCTGTATAAAATGGCCATGATTTGCTTGGTCATTCAAAAAAGTTCCTGTTTGAGTAACTGCAACTTGTGCAATGTGTTATTTAGATAGCTGCTAGATTTGTTATCGTATATTGGATGAATTTGTGGAAATGTTTTACTTAGTTTATTCCTTTACATCACCACTGAGAATAGGCACTCATCATTTTAGAATTTAGATTATACTCTTTGTTTCCATTAGCTGATGCAACCAAGTGTGTAAGAAGCAACAGATAGATAGAAGCTAATTTATTTGATCAAATATTCTTACTATTATAGTATTATTATTGATAGTAGTATAAAATGTCATCGTCATAATTTCAATAGCATTCCATAAATTTGGAACAAAAATATATCATTAATATTTGCAAATTTTACAAATGGGACTCTATTTATGGGAGCAGAGGGAATATTTCTTTTGTAAACTTTTATTTCTCCCTAGGCAAAAATACAAATATCTCTTTCTCCCTAACTCATAAGATTTATTGGAAGGGGCAACTTTCGTTTGATTTTATGGGTTTCCACTATGGACTACCAGTATTTGTCTCCTAATACTAAGCTTGTTCACCGCTGGAGATCAACCCATGTGACAGTACTAGTTTATTTTGTTGCTTTAGACAAGTTTTGGAATATCGAATTTGGGTTTTAATTGCTTTTAGAAGATATTTGGTTTGTATCTTCTAGGTTGGTTAGAAGCATGGTTCAAAGTATCGGCCGTTACGCCAATATTTCAACTTATCGGTTAGGTATCGGTCGGTGCCAAATTGTAACCTTAACAAGAATCGCAAAATTAGGAAATATTTATGTAAAGTGTAAGTTTTGGTGAAATTTCGGCAACTCAGCGTAACATAGCAGTTTCGGATTGGATAAAGGAGAAATCACGGCCTAAAAGGAAGAAACATCACAAAAAAAAATCGAATATGTTGAAAGCTATAAAAGGGAGATGGCAAAAGAGAATGAACCTTTCTTTATAAATTATACTTAATTAAAACTATGTAGTAGCTAGTTAAGTATGCCTTAAACAAAAATTAAATAAAATATTGTACTTCAAATATAATTAGTTAAGTTAAATTGTATTTAAAATGTACTTATATAGTACCTGCTTAAGTAAGCTTAAAAAAATATAAGAAAATGTACTTAATATATAATTAGTCAAGCAAATTATAATTAAATTGTAGCCATATAGTACCTAGTTAAGTACAATTTGAAATTTTTTTGAAAAAATTACACTTAAAATATACTTGGTCAAGTTTAGTTGTACTTAAATTATACAATATACAGAACATGTGTGCTCTACAGAACACGTGTACTCAACCGTTTGAGTTAAGATAACATCAATATTAACTTTATTCAAATGTAAAATTGCACAGAATATTTTAACATAACGAATATTCCCCGACAAAACGAATATTCTCCGACAAGATAAAATTTGCAAAAAATATTTTTTTAACTTTAACTTGTGTCAATTTATCCACTTACCATTTCAGAATAAAAATATAAAGAAAAATTAAATTTGTATTTCATAAAAGTTGGGGTCTTACATCCTAAAGATTACTATCCTCTCCCGAGTATCGACCAATTGATCGACTCAACCTCGGGACATACTGTAATGAGCTTACTCGACGCTTTCTCCGGGTACAATCAAATTGTTTTGCACCACAATGATATCTCGAAGACTGCTTTCATCATTTATCATGCTATATATGCTTATAAAGTAATGTCCTTCGGTCTCATCAACGCTGGAGCCACTTATCAATGGATGATGAACAAAGTGTTCAGAGTCCAAATCGGAAGAAATATGAAAGTTTATGTCGATGATATGATCGTCCAAAACATTAAGGAAGAAAACCATCTATCTGACCTTAGAGAATGCTTTGAGAATGTCAGATTTTACAACATGAGGCTCAATCCCACTAAATGCATCTTTGATCTCGGGTCAAGTAAATTCTTGGGATATATGGCTAGCCAAAGAGGGATAGGCAAATCTCGAGAAGATATCGATTATCCTTGAAATGCAGCCACCGAAGAATTTCAAAAAGAATACAAAGATTGACCGAGAGGTTGGTGGCCCTAAGGCGATTTGTGGCCCGATTGGCCGAAAAATGTCTCCTCTTCTTTAACACTTTAAAAGGGGTTCAGAATCATGAAGACGTTTCCGTGGACCGAGGAATGTCAAGAAGCTTTTGAATAAATCAAGAGTTATATCTCCAATACTCAGCAAGGCTCTTCTAGATGAAGATTTATAATTATATTTGTCTTCTACACCTTTGGCAATTGGATAATCTCTGGTAAGAGAAAACTCTCAGGGGCAAAAACCAGTCTATTACGTAAACCAAGCTTTTCGGGATGCAGAAACTAGGTACCCAAATTTAGAGAAGTTGGCTTACGCATTGTCAATAAGCTTTTGAACAAATCAAGAGGTATATCTCCAATACTCAGCAAGGCTCTTCCAGAGGAAGATTTATAATTATATTTGTCTGCTACACCTTTGGCAATTGGATAAGCTCTGGTAAGAGAAAACTCTCAGGGGCAAAAGCCCGTCTATTATGTAAACCAAGCTTTTAAGGACGCAAAAACTAGGTAACCAAATTTAGAGAAGTTGGCTTACGCATTAGTTATTTTCAATCGGAAACTCTGACATTACTTCCAAGGGCGGACAATCATTGTCCTTATGGATCAGCCCCTTAGGAAGGTTAGCAGCGTGGACCATAAAACTGAGCCAATTTAATCTGGAATTTCACCCTCAAGCGGCCATCAAAGCACAAGCTCTTATCGACTTTATCATTAAATGTTCCTTCCCCGATGAGGCAGAAAGGAAACCATTTGATACTAACAACCTGATGGGGGTTCCCGAGGAGCCTGTTTGGACATTATTCGTAGACGGATTCTCTACCGGGATGAGGAGCCGGGCCGGAATATTTCTCACTTCCCCCAAAGGTTTTAAGGTATAACAATCTATTCGATTCGGGTTCATTGCCACCATTAATATAGCAGAATACAAGGCATTCGTGGCATGATTGAAATTGGCTCGAATTCTCGAAGTGAAAAACTTGGTGATATTTAATGATTTCCAGCTAGTGGTTAAGCAGGTCCTAGGGGAATACAAAGCTAAGGAAACGCACCTGTAGGCCTACCTCCAGCTAGTGCGAACATTACTTGTATACTTCCTAAAACTTGAAATCATCGGCGTGGTGGGGACAAAAAATACAATGGCCGACACTCTCTCCAAATTAGCAACTACAGATCAGGGTGAGTTAGAAGGATCGGTTTATTTGAAAATTTTACAACATCTGAGCACAATGGTTCAGACAATAATGGATATAGAGTCAGAAGATTCTTGGATGACACATATCTTCAAATTTTTACAAAACGAAGAGTTGTCTAAAGATAAGACACTGGCCCGAAGAATAAAATATAAATCTTCTAAATACTGTGTCATAAATGATCAATTGTATATGAAATCTTATTCTTCTCCAATACTTCGATGCCTCGGCCCTAGAGAGTTTGATTATGCTCTTCGGGAAGTCTACGAGGGAATATGGAGGCCATATATGAGCAAAAACACTTCCACATAAGATCTTGAGATAATAAAATTTTTGGCCGACTATGCTTCAAGATGCCAAAGTCTTTGTCAAAAAATGTATCAAATGTCAGTTGTTTGCTTCAGTGTCACACCAGTTCCCCGAAGAGCTTACCCCGATACTATCCCCGATACCCTTTGTAGTTTGGGGAATAGATATCTTAGGGCCACTTTTGCAAGGGAAAGGTTGAGTAAAGTTTGTGGTCTTAGCCATTGACTATTTCACTAAATGGGTAAAAGCTAAGCCTGTGGCGAGAATTACCGAAAAAACGTGTCTTCAATTCCTTAAAGAACATATAGTCTACCGATTCGGCATACCAATGGTTCTGGTTTCTGACAACGGGCTTCAATTTGTTGGTAAGGAATTCGAAGAATTTTTAAGTGAGCTCATCATTCAGTATCATCAGACCTCAGTAGCCCACCCTTAAGCAAATGGTCAAGCAGAGGTCACCAACCGGACGCTCCTTAACGGGATAAAATGAAGACTAGAGGATGCCAAAGGAGCTTGACCCGAGCAACTCGTTCATATCCTTTGGGCTTACCGAACAATCCCTCGGACAACCATGGGATAAACACCTTTTAAGCTTGCTTATGGAGCCGAAGCCCTAATACATATTGAGATCGGGATACCTTTTCAGAGTCCAAAATTTTGACAAAATTCTCAATAACGAAGAACTGTGGCAGAATCTTGATCTATTAGAAGAGGAGCGTGATGTCGTAGTGCTCAAATTAGCCACCTATCAACAACGCACGACGAGGAACTTTAACAAAAATGTTAAAAGTAGATCATTTAATATAGGCGATCTAGTCCTTCAGCAAGCCAAAGCTTCTACACCTCGGGAGATTGGAAAATTGATGCCCAAATGGGAAAGGCCTTACATGGTAATCAAGGTACTGAGAGTGGGCACATACAAACTCTAGCACATGGATGGGAAGATTGTCCCCAATACTTGACATGCTATTCGGCTCCGAAGATATTATCAGTAGATAGAATTTTGTACTTCGTGAATTTTGAGGCTACCCATCTGTCGATAATGATTCTTTTCGAAATAAATGAGAATACACCTTACGTTTTTCCTTTGTATTACTGTTTTGGTACATTCTAGTTAAAACTACCCTCTAGCCTTGCCATCAATATATCCGATACGGGTAGGGGGCAAGGAAGTATAAGTAAACAATTATACATTTTGAATAAGTAAGATTTAACTCATGAGAAAAGATAATAAAATGACATTAATGAGTACTTAATCACATACAGAATTACGATTCAAGTTCCTTGGGAATTACAAAAAATAAAATACAAATGCAATTACTCATCAGAAATAACTATTCCGAGCTTATCAGGATCATGGCCTTTCTCTCTGGCGAGCTCACGGGCGAATTCAAAACCATCATTAAACTCATTTACCACAGCAGTATAGACATCTTTGTGGAAGTCATCTGATGTGTTGTACTCCTCGATAACTTTCTACCGAAGCTTAGGTGTTAGCATGCTCAGGTAAGCAGAAGCAATCGGCCCCCTTCAACCAGTCAACCTCCTTTGAAGACCAACCTTCAACGATCATCTCGATGTTTTCCTTAAGATTTTTCATTAAATCGGTATGAAGCTTGACGATGGTCTTCGATTGGTCCAGGAGCTCCTTCTGGTTTCGAACTTGCGCTTCAAGCTCTTGGTTATTCTACTCGAGCATCAACTGCATACCTTTTTTGACTTCGACCCGTTTAATAGCCTCCTCGACGAGTGCTTCACTTTTTACCCTTTTCTCCTCGACGACTTTTAGCTGATCCTTCAAGGGGTTCATCTCTTTATCTCTCTTGGCTTTCTCCTTCTGCATCTTTTCGTAATAATTCTTCATGATATGGAAAGCATCGTGTTGAACAAGTAGCTGATTACGAATCTTTTTTGTATTTTGCTTCGCCTCGTAACATTCTTTGGAGGACTCTTCCAGTTTTTGCTCCAGAGCTTTCTGCTCATCGGACACTCGTAGAAGAACGACATTACCTTGAAAAGAGACTTTTAGGCTTTAAAGAATGACAAGAAAAACAAGCAATTAACAGATAAGTAAAAAAGTACAAAAGGCGATAAAACTATTCAGATGAATAAAGGAGTTTGGGGATAGTTGGTTTAAGCTTAGCTTAGTCGTGTGCAACAGTTCAAGCACAAACAGAAGAAGGGGGAATCAGACCCCTTACTTGAACATGAGCGGGAAGACAAAGCACGGGCTCCACGTGTTCTAGTACTCCTAACCATTTAAAAAGATGGAGACGAAGTGATAGAGAAGTTACTTGAAGCTGGAAGAAGTTTGATAGAGCAACGATCGATGTAGGATGAGTCTTGAAGAAGGTAATCTTGAACGATGCTTGATCTTCTCTCTCTAAAAAGTAACTGATAGCAGTAAAGTGACGATTGGAATTACTTTTATCAGCAAATTAATAACCAACGGCTTAGATTGGGTAGATCCAACGGATGGGGCTTACTCTCGCTTGTTACGGCTTAGATTTGGGCTTAAAGAAAATGATTGGGCTTGGATGCATAAATAAATAAGTCAAATACTTAACATCTGGTTATAAGGATTGAAAATGGTCAGAAGTAAGTTCCCCTGGGTCTGATGCTTTCGGGCTCTCGAATGAGCTTTCCATTTTTGATATGTTGCCTTCGGGTTCCTAAAAAGAGTTTTATTTCGAAACAATGTCAATGGAAGTTCAAAGAGATTTTACCTTTAGTCTGATACCTCCGGGCTCCTGAAGAGGTTTTCCCCTTCGTGATAATGCCTCCGGGTACCCGAAGGAAAGACCTCGGTCTGATGCCTCTGAAATCCCGAAGAACTAATTTCCCTTTGGTTATATAAGTTTATAGACTCTTGGGGCCTTTGGTCTACTCCCCCAACACATTTTATATACTGGAGGAGTGGGGGGCAATGTTAGGATGTGTAATCGCTGAGGTATGGTCAGTAGTTTATATTGGGCTCAGCCCAATCACCCATTAGCTCAGTGGTTATTTAAGAGGAATCCTTAGTCCGATAGACTTGGGTTAGAGTCCTAAATGAATTCGGGTGTTGACTAATTATCACAGCTAATCCTAATTAGAGTGGAAATCGTATACCCCGGATAGATTAGGATGGTTGTTACCCCCTTCAACTGTAACTCCTCGGTGGACACTCTTAATAGGATTGGTAAGAGTCAAGTAAGTATTATAAATATCCGGCTAACGATTGAGGTAGTTTTTATTATTATGATTACTATTATTATCTCTTTGCTAAATACTTTAAGCCTCTATTATTGAGTTATCTTGAGACATTCACTTACTCTTACACCAAAGAAGTCCACCAGCGACCCAAGCCGTCAGGACTCTTGTGCAGGTATTCTCTCCGTACCAGTGGTTGAATGTGGAGACAGAATCAGGCGTTAACAACCGTTTTGTCAAAATGCTATAGTAAGTAACACACAAATAAATAAATTTGTGCGTTGATCCTTGATTGGTTTCCTTAGTTTGAGGGAGCATGTCTACTAAGTTTCTATTATAAATACGTTGCTTAGCTAAGCAACAAAAGATGCACCAAGCAAGTGAGCATTCGAGAGTATTAGAGAATGAGAGAAGTGAGGAGCTCAGTTAAAGCAGATTGAGTGTGAGGGTATAGAGAAAATAAATAGTTAGTTTATTTGTTTATTTCTCAGTTAATGAGAATTTGTATTCTTCATATTATTTTAGTGAATTTCTGAGACCTCTTCCCGTAGTTTTTCTAGGTTGGGTTTCCACGTAAAATTCTTGTGTCATTATTTTTTATCTCATATAGTAACGTGCGTGTATTTATCTTAATGTTTATTTTGTGAGCTTGATTTTCTCAACAACTTGTATCCTTTTTTACAAGATAGATACCATGAGTATAGCTTGCACCATATGTGACTAAACACATGATCCAACCTTTAAGCTTCCTCGGAAAGGCACTAGAAAATATAGCAGTAACCCCATGCTTTGATAATTGCATCAGTTAGGAATCTTGTTTCAGAAATGAGTAAAATGCAAAACTAATCATCGTACTCTTAGTATATTTGTGGATATTGTGTCTTTTTTGTTGGTCAATGTAAAATAGGCCAAATTTTTTGGATAATAAACCTCTACATGACAGTTAGGCATTCACTGTAAAAAAATCATTTCCGTCAAGATTCGAACTCAAAACTTCAATACCAAAATTTTAAGTAACTACCCAATTAAACTACATGATATAATTATAAATGAAACAACATAAAATTTATGTAGACCACATATAATTAATTATGACACATACATGATAATAGGGTTAAATGTACCGTTGCCCCTGAACTATAGGGTTTTTGGATTTTGAGCCTCTTTCTTTTGGTCAATGTAAATCGAGCCTCATATTATTTAAAATTTTGGATATTGAGCCCTCAGGTGTCATATGTGCGTTGACTGTCCATGTGACGCATATGTGGCACATGTGACATGGCAGTTTAAGGGAATAAAGGAAAAAATATTATTTTTAGCAAGGCTTGAAACCAAAATCTCACATTTAAAACTTGGACACTAAGACCACCGAGGCTCAAAGATTTGTGTGTTAATTTCAACCAAACATAGATCATATAATAATAATAATTACTAGTAGAGGTAATAATAATAATAATAGTTTATTATAATGATAATGATAATAATTCATCATAATAATAATAACAATAATAATAGTAATGATGATGATGATGATGATGATAATAATAGTAGTAGTAGTAGTAGTAGTAGTAGTATAATAATAATAATAATAAAAAAACTTATAATCCAGTTTTTTATGTTTATCGGTTTCATCTAATTCTATTTTGATAACAATTCAATCCAATTTTTTTAATATTTAATATTATTACCTTGACACTCTTTTTCCACCATCATCATAAAAATAGATGCACATGTTCAACTTTGATCCAAATTTACAAAAAAAAAATATATATATTGTCAAATCACATCACAAAATCAACTATTTTAAATATAAAATAACACAAGCATTTGCATAACAACAGTAGTTATAGAAATAATTATTGAATGGGACATTTTATATTATTAATTATGAAATTATTTCTATTTGTGTAATCTTTAAAATTGGGGACTTAAAGAAAATGACAAAGACCATATGTTAAATATTGCTAACATAGCATTAACATATTAGCCTTATTCACGAACAAGGTTGCTATTAAGTATTATTTCAGATTTTTTGCAATGCAAAAGAAAAGAGTCTCAAAATGGTAATATGAGTTTGATTCTTTTAATTAATCAACATATATTGACTATGCATAAAAAATAATAAAACTACGAATTTTAATAATCCAATCCAATTTTTGAACAATATAATAGTACAAAAAATCAATACATCATTGAATTGTTATGTTATAAGTTTTACACCAACAAAAAGTCATAGAATCTTCAATTTTTTCGTAATAAATTACCTCAAATTACTTATTGTTCATAATAATTGATGACTATTTAATTTACGATAGCATAAAAAGTTTAGTACTATAGTATAAACCCAGTATCATTAGTATCTCAATTTGACTTTTTAAAATTACGAAATTATAAACTTAGTATCATTACATATTTATTTGAGTATATTATAAGGAAGAATTAATGATGTATTTTTTATTTTTAATTGTAAAGTGATATAACTTTTTTGATATACAACGTTAGAGATATGTTTGAATTATCTCATTTTACCGTCCTTTATTCAATTTCCTTTTATTTTTCTTTAAAAGTTGTCATACTATAAATGTTTTTATAATTCCTCCGACACCATTTTCAAATTTTTCATTAGACCCTAAGCTGAAATATATTCTTTGAATTGTAATTGTAAATAAGTTATTGATTTTTTTTTTTTTACTTTGCTTTAAAATTAACACTACATTTTAACTTTTTAAAACTACAAAATTAAAATTCAATATTATTACAAATTTATTCGAGTATAGTATATAGAAGAAATAATTTTTTGTAAAATATATAATATTAGCAATTACTACATTTGTTACTTTTAAAACTTTAAATAAATTCATTTAACAAAAAATTTATAATTTTACAATTATAGTTCAAAAAGTTAAGATTTTTCCTAATATTCAAATGGAGTAATCATTGGAGCAATTTTTAAGATTGAAAAGAGAAATCTTGTACCGCTTGAATGGTACTATTAACATTATATTATCATCGACCCAATTATTCAAGCACATCAAGTATTTAACAATAAATTTCTGAGTTGGTTCAATTTTGTAAGTCACAATTATTTCACAATAAATTTCCTGAGTTGGTTCAATTTCTGAGTTTATTTGTGTATAGTATAAGGAAGAAATAATTATTTGTAAAATATATAATATTAGCAATTACTACATTTGTTACTTTCAAAACTTTAAATAAATTTATTTAACAAAAAAATTATAATTTTATAATTATATTTCAAAAAGTTAAGATATTTCAACAATATTCAAAAGACGGGTAATTCTTTTACTTATGAGTTTTTTTTTTACCTAAGATACTGTAGAGAAGTAAATTAACAAAAAAGTTTATCACTATTATGTCCAAAATTTCCCTCCAAAAATAAAGAGTGTAAACAAACCAACCCCAAAAAAAAAGAAAAACTAAAGAGCATAAACTAGATTAGCACAAAAAAGAAGAATATAAACTAATATTAATTACCTCCTATTTATAAACAAAACACACTGAAAAGAAGTTCTGAACCCTTCACCCTTTCTCAACTCCTTGTCTTTTCGTTAATCATGGAAGATGAGAGAAAAATTGAAGAATCTGGTAAGGAGGAGAACGGAAGCTCAATCGTGGCAGTAGAGGATTAGATCCTGCCCCTCAAGCTCTTCGTAAGCGCCCTCTCTAGTTCGAACAAGCCTACCTCGATGCTCTTCCCTCCGCTAATATGTATGTATAGATTCACAATATATGCATATAGTGAACGAGAAACTCTGCTTACTCTAGTAATTTCCAATTTGAATAACCACATAGAAGTTAGAATTAAATAAATATGGTCAGTTGATAAATTATGAAGCTGAATATAAAGATCTATATGAATAAATAGAATAATTTACATTCGGTGCTAAAAACATAATTTGCATAATTGTGCTTTTAATGATATTCTATAGTTATGTTTTTGGTTTGAATGTATATGAAATTTTATTGCCAATATATGTGTGAAGTAAATAACTAATATATAAATTGTACTCTGTGAACGATTTGTCACCATATGAATACCATGGCAGTCGCCTTGTCATCTAGGCATCCTGGCGGTCGGCTACTGCCATGACTCGTCGTGGCGCCGTGATAACTACGATTTTTCGACACGAGATTCTATCCCAACAGGGTAACGAGCAACATGTAGAAATTCCTAATTTAGTTTCTTTGCAGTTTCTTCAATGATTTGTTTTATTAACTTCGCCTCATCCCTGCCAAAATTAATCAGTTCATGTACATGCATGTCAGTTTACAAAAATTGGTACCCTTTTTTTTTTTGGATAACAATATCTGCTATCTGAATTATTAACACCATTGTAATGGACAAGGTGTAAACTAATACATGTTCTTTCTTTCCATCAAACTTTACTTGCCATTTCTTTTAAAACTCTGTTAGTGAGTTTTAAATTGGACGGAAAAGAAAATAGATGGACGAAAAACCTAACTTTTATATCTAATTCCTTTGTTATTGAGTTTTTTAATGAACTGAAAAGAAAAGAAATAGATGGAAAATTTGGTCACTTTTCTTGTTAGTCTTTTCCGTCCAAAAATGGATGGAAAACTAATTAAATATCATAATATCATCTTTTATAATCTCGATCATACTATCTAAATTGTAAAAATAATAAAATTGATATAAGGATAACTTAGTAACTTAGAGTGTAAGGACCGAGAATTTTAACCCCATTATAAATAAAATCGGTAATTATTTATTTGCGTGTTTCGTATATTTGCGAATAAATTTAAACAGACGCGCGATTATTAAATTCACATAAATACGTAACACGCGGTATAAATTAAATTAAAGGTGACCCACTAATAAACTAAAATTAATTAGTGGACTAACCTAGAGTTTTTAAAATTGAGAAATCGATAAGTTAATGAAAAAATTAAATATTTAATTAATTTTGAATATTGTATGATGAAATGAATTAGATAAATTAATTAATATAGTTATTAATTAATGGAAATATAAGGAATATTTAAAATTTATATTCATAATCCGTATTAGGTAAATAACCAATGGACTAGCTCATTTAATTATTTAAACAAGGCCACTAGGTTATTTAATAGTGGACTTGTGAATTATATTGTGTACTTAATTAAATTGGCCCAACATTAAATTATTTTTGCAACCATGTTGGTGATCCAATAGAACTCTTGACAGAAGCCCAAGTTCTTCCATCTAGTAGCCCAACATGTTGGTCCAAATTGAGGAATTTAAATAAAAGTCAAAATTGGTCAACATTGCTACAAATGTGGAAATAAAAAAAAGAAAAAAAAAAAAAATATATATATATATATATATATGTGTGTGTGTGTGTGTGTGTGTGTGTGTGTGTGTGTGTGCGCGCGCGTGCATAGCTAGTTGGGGGGAGCTCCCAAGAGTGGTTCAAGGCTCAATGTTGCATTGGGAGCAAGTCTCCTAGATCTCTCCCTATTTTAAGGGTCTTTGTTTCCTTGATTAGCCTAAATGTGGTCAAAGTTGGTTTAATTAAGGAACTAAGCTTAATTAGTCTTCTTCTATAAATATAATACTCCCCCAACACTTTTCAAGGGTTAGCATCATTGTAGAAATCAGATTTGTAGAGCTAGAGAGAGAGGGAACCAAAAGAGAAAAGTTAGAGAGCAAAGTGTTTCCATTTTCCTTCCTTTCTTGTAAGCTTAGTATCATAAATATACCAAGGACACCTTCAAGAAGGGCCACAGCAGCAGGAGTGAGGGTCTTGATGCCATCAAGTTTCATATCCTACTTTGGAAAGATTAGAAAACAAGCATCCAAGAGCAAGAGGTAAAAACCTTACCCTAAAAACCCTAATCTTGTGCTCTTTATGTCAAAAATGTGATTTTTATGCTAGGAAAATAATTTTGAAACTCTTGTTGGTTAGAAACATGCTTGACACGCTAGAGTAGAGTTTCATGGGTTTGGATCATGTATTTGTATGCGTTTATGACAAAAAGTTTGACAAAAACCTTAGGAATCATTTTTACCGTCGAAAACAACATAACCAAAAACATAGCAGCCCCTTACCGGAATTACTGTGCACGATCCGTAAGTCGGATTTAGGATCCATCAATTTTGGGTGTTAGATCTATAAAATACGAAGAATCTCCAAGTTGAATGACTTAAATCCGATTTAAAATGAGCAAGATATGGATTTTCTACCAAAACACCCCACTGATTTTAAGGTTGTGCGTAACAGTCCAGTTTGGAGCTAATTTCAGTGACCAAAACAAATCCAAATTTGATGTTTGATAATGGAATCTTATAGTTCGGAAAGATACGAATCCATCGATACCTAATAGACCTCAATCGGAGTTATAGAACTTAAGATATTCAAGTTTTCATAAAGGACCCCAAATCCGAAAATGTTAAAAAACATTCTGCCTATTTTTGGGAAAAAACCGGCCGGTTCGGTTTTTTTCGGTTTTTCCATTTTCTTTGGTGGGGCTGCTTTGGGCATTTTTAGGCCGGTTCTTGGGTTGGTTCCAAAAGAGAAAATGCTTGTAATTTTATAAAGAATATTATAAAAATTTTAAATCTGAAATTTTATGTCATTTGGCATTTATTAGAATTAATGGTTAATTAAACCTTACTAATTAAACGAAAAATGCTAAATTAATATTTTTAATTTCTGAAAAATCATAAAACTACTAATTACTTATTATTTAAGTAATATTAAATAATAAGTATGATTAATTAAGAAATTAATTATTTTTAATAGTATTTAAGGTGTAAAGAGTACACTAATTAACTATTAATTAGTTAGTAATTAGATAAAATTACTAATAAATTATTATTAAATAATAAATATGTGATTTAAGTATTTAATAATAATATAAGAAAGATAAAGTGAATAAATTAAATTTTTATTATTTAATTGAGAATTAAATAGTAAATAAAGATAAGTAATTAACTAATTATTATTTAATTAATATTAAATAATAATTAAAAGGAAGATAAAATTTAGAAATTAATTATTTATTATTTAAATAATAAATAAAGATAATTTAGTAATTAATTATTATTTAATTAACATTAAATAATAATTAAATGAGGATTAAATTAAAGAATTAATTATTTATTATTTAATTAAGATTAAATAGTAAGTAAGGGTAATATATTAATTAATTATTATTTAATTAATATTAAATAATAATTAAATGAGGATTAAATTAATAAATTAATTATTATTTAATAATAAGTAAGGGTAATTGATTAATTAATTATTATTTAATTAACATTAAATAATAATTAAATGAGGATTAAGTTAATAAATTATTTATTATAGGATAATTAATTGATTTATTATTATTTAATTGATGTTAGATAATGATTAAAAAAAGATTAAAATAAGTAAGTTAATTATTTATCATTTAATTATCAATTAATGATAAATAAGGAGGATTATTAGCACATGAATAATTATTTATTGTGTAATAACAATTAATAATAGTTATCATTTATTATAACAATGATAAATGAGGTACTAAAACAATTGAAATAAATTGTTTAATAGTTTAAGTTGTTAAGCGATGGATGTTTTAATTAATATTACTTAGAGAGGAGTAATATTTGATAGTTAAGTCAATTACTTAAAATCAAATTAAGTAGATTAACCGAGTCAATAAGATGTTTGTGTTATGTGATAATTTTAGGCAATTAAACGAGAAGTAAATAATAAACTTAAATGTTTAAGTGAGCAATTATGTGTTATACTAATCGGTAGACTGACTTATTAATGTTAGGTCTTCCGAAAAAGAATTATATTAAGCATTTAGCCGTAATTCGACAACCAGGCAAGTTCTCTAACTCAAACTCGAGTTATCTTTCTTTACTATATGCTAAGTGGTTTAATGTTGTAAATTATTCTACATCGAGATTATTGTCATTCGCACATTGTGCAGTTGAATTACATGTTCTATTATTAAATCATGAAATACTCAAAGTGTTTGACCTCATGATCTGTTTAGAGATAAAGTCTATGCCTTTGTTCGGCTAGACATATACATGTTGAATTTTAAAAGCTATCCAAACCATAGTGGTACGGATTTCTAGACTGAGAAGAACAACCCTGAATGGGGAGTAACCTAAGTATCAGATACATGATACAAATAGAATTAAATGTTATGCATATACATAGTGTACGAGAGGCTGATCCCCTCAAGTACAGTTCTGAGATTATAACCTAAGGGGGTATATCAAGTGATTGATCCCTCAAACAGATGTTCATGGTCTGTTTGACCACTCAGCATTTAAATAATCATTTGTCTTTTATCATTTGAGCCTTGATTATACTAATGATATTATTGTTTCTAAATCCTTTGAGTTATTCATTATTATTCATTCATGACATTCCTTATATTTATTCCATTAAAACTTGCTGAGCAAGCTAGTTGCTCAATCTTGCTATGTCATGAAATATATTACAGTTAAACCTGAGAGTTCGAAGGCTGATAAAGGCAAAGGAAAGCTGAAACCCTAGATGCTTTGGGATTTAATGCCTAAAGATATATTTTTGTTTATCTCTGATGACATGTAACACGAACCATCTTTTATATATTTAAATTCGTGATGTATTTTATTAAGATTACGAACCTTAGGATATGTAGTGAACCTTTCTATAAACAATATATGTTTATTTCATTCCGCATTAGCATATTATATTGTTTAGAGGTGTATGGATGTACGAATTCGTGAACACCAAGTTCGAGGTACAAGTACCTGAATTTGGGGGTGTCACATAGAGTGCTACTATTTAGCTTTAAAATTTATTTTTAGTCTATAACAATATTTACTTGACTACTTTTATATATAGTCAAACTTGTGTTTTATATGTTTAAATGTATATTATTAAATTTCTTATTTTATTTTCGTATCTTACGATACGATACATGAAACACGATACGGAAGTTTTCAATACTCATACGATTCACGATTTGACAACTATGACCGCAAGTTCTTATTGTTATGCTTTTATTTATGAATTCCTTGGTAAGAAAACCAAACCCATGTTAATAGTAATGATCTCTCTCTCTCAATTTGTGTTTTCCTGTTCGGTTCATATAATAATCACACAGTTGTGCATAGGGGTTTGTATTTTTTTCATAGAAAATAAATTTTAAAATTTCTTCTTATTCTTGGCAGCTAGGGAGAAGGCTGTAATTGTCAATTTGGAGTTTATAAAGGCTATAGTTATTGCTGAAGAAGTTCTGTTGCTTGATCCTCTCCGCCAGGAGGTTCTTCCATTTGTGGATCAGCTAAGGCAACAACTTCTTCATAAAAGCCCTTGTAAGATGGATGGAGCGGGTCAGCTGGCTGGACGTGATAATGAACATATGACAACACCTGGACAATGGTTACCTGTTCCTGAGCCTGTTGATGGTTTTCAGGCTGAGCTTCCATTTGAATTTCAGGTTTTAGAAATTGCGTTGGAGGTTGTCCGTACATCGTTGGATTCTAGTGTGGCAGTGCTTGAGAGATATACTTACCCTGTGTTGGATGAATTGGCGAGGAATGTTAGCACCAAGAATCTTGAGCATGTAAGGAGTTTGAAAAGCAATCTTACTTGTTTGCGCTTGCACAGGTTCAAAAGGTATACTTGATCATTGCCTTCTTCCTTGTGTTATCTAGCTTTTTGTTCGTACCTTAGTTAATGGTATTCTGGTTGCACCTTTTGGGCATCATTTGTCGCCACACATAGAAAACAAAAAAGAGAACACGTTGACCTTTTTGAGAATGAAGGATGCGACCAGTTGATATATATGTCAATCGTGCGCAGTTGTGCACTGCACGGAGTCAGACTCATAACCTCTGAGATAAAGATACTACAAGCTTGGTTGTTTGGCCTATGCACATGATTAATAATTTGGTATGCTGCAAACTATTGAAGATTTTTTGTAGGGTTTGCTTATAAATTGAGCCGTTTCTGAGTGCTAGAATGTCCCCCCCCCCCCCCCCCCCCCCCCCACTCAAAGAAAAGGCAATGATATTTGGTTATGGTGTAATTGGTACTGGATTTTGTGATGATGTGCTTAAATTGATCATAGGCATCCTTTAGAAGTTATGCCAATGTGGAATTTTATTTTCCTTCAATCTTTTGGACTAAATATATTAATTGAAGAAAATTTATTAGAGATTTGAGATTCCAAAAACGAGGGAAACAAGAGGTGCACACGTTGCAAAAGCCTAAGGTCCCCACGAGGATATAAACTCCATCCTACATTAAGCAGTACTGAAGAAAAGGATGGTTGAAGATCTGTGCATTCTTATCCTACCATAATCCCCAAAGATTGCAAAACATGCGTTATGCCAAACTAGGACTTGTAATGGCATAGTGGCGTCAAACATGTGCTAGATTGTATTTGAAAGTTCATGGTTCTGATAATGCTTCGGAAATGAGTCATTTCCTTTCTGTTGCAAGATTTTGAAGCACTTCCCCAAGAAGATTAAAAACTGGTTTACTTTGGTTTGAATGCTAAGTATGAGGAATTCTAATGTCACATGCGCTGTAGATCTAGTTTTATTATTAAGGCTCTTGTCTGTTTGATATCAGGTGAGGGACGAAATTGAACATCTTTTAGATGACATCGAAGATATGGGTCATTTATGCTTAACAAGGAAACTGATTCAAAGTCAGCAATCTGAGGCTTTACTGGGTGCTATGTCTTCAAATAACATCACAGCTATCGCACCCAGTCTTCGGCGACTTAATTCTAACAGGAGTGGAAGTTTGGCGACTAGCAACTATTCAAATGACCATGATGTTGAGGAGCTGGAGACGTTACTGGAGGCATATTTCATGCAGCTGGATGGCACTCGTAACAAGATATTATCTGTAAGTATGATTTTCTAACTTGTAGGACAAGTGATATTTTGATGACAACGACGTTGACTTGTTTTGTTTCGTGGAGTAGTTCTGCAAATTATATGACATGCTAGGAGGAACACTTCTATGACAGACTTCCAAGCTAATTTCTTTAAGCTAATAAAATGTCTCTCTCTGATCAAGGATTTTGCCTAGTAATTCGAGCGCCAAGTACCAGCCTTGCCTGGTGTTGACCAAGTTCAAGTCCCAAGTCCCCAGAACCATTCCACCCTCGCATCGACTATGGTTCAATTCTCACTGTCCCCCTCCCCCTAAAACATTAATGAATTCTCGATTGTGCCAAAAAATAAATGAAATACATGTCTATGTTACTATGGTATGAGTTGGGCTTAGTGCTCATCTAGTTCCTTCCAATAACTTGCATTTTTTATCCTCGTGTAAAATCTGCAGGTTCGCGAGTACATTGATACACAGAAGACTATGTCAACATCCAGCTCGACATTCAGCGAAATGAACTTATTCAACTACAGCTAACATTGACGATTGCATCGTTCGCAATATCTGTAGAGACTCTGATTGCTGGGATATTTGGAATGAACACCCCTTGCGAATTATACAAAAACCGTGAGAAATTCAACCTCTTTGTTGGAGTAACTACGGGTTCTTGTACATTACTTTTCCTGCTTATTCTAGGATATGCTAGATGGAAGAACCTATTGCAAATCGCAAGGCAAATCGTCTATTTGTCAACTTCCTAAGGCTAAGGCTAATCGTCTATTTATGTTGTTTTCTTTTTCTCATTCATGCCTTTTCAATTGTAATTTAGTAATTGGACAATGACCTTTTAGTTATAAAACATAAAATTTATACTTCATTTGTTTTCATGAAAATTATTATTCTAACAACACAAGGGAGTAATAGTCTTCAAGCCTCATTATTATCGCATCTTAGGATGATTGAAGAGCAAGTATATATAGATATAAATGGTCAAAATGGCATTCCTATACAATTGGTCATATATTCAGAATTTATATTTCTACTCTTTGTTTACTCTTAAATTCTATTTTTTTTAAAAATAAAAATAAATGGTTTATATATATCATATATTTAGAAAAGTTTTTCTTACGAAACTCGTAGTTTCAACTTTTACCACTCAAACCTCTTCCTCAAACGCTATTTTATCAACGCTCAACTTGCGAATTATACGCCACCCATGGGAAATTCAACCTCTTTGTTGGAGTCACCACGCTTTTTAGTGATAGTAGTATAAAATGACACAATGTACACAAGTTCATTATCACAAATTATTATCATTCCACACTACTAAACTAATAATTTATTATTTTCAGGAGTATACATTCAATAAAAATATATATACTAAATTTTGCAAATGGAATGTGAATCTGTTGGACCAAACCAGAGTTCAAAACTTCAAATTGTTTTGGACCAACATAAAGAAAAAGTAGATAGCAAAAGGAAACCTAGCACTTCTAGGTAACGAAAAAAAAAGATAATTTCCTAGGTTAGTTTATTCATGGAAGTTTGTTTCAATATATAGCTTTTATGAAGGATCTACGAAATTTCTGATGATAAATATTATAAACAATCTCAAAAGTACTATTTATTGTAAAATTTATTTATTCATAATCTTAACAAATTATCTCAATTTTGAGCTTGAAAATATATCAAATTGACTTTTAAAATTCAACAATAATTTTATAATTTAGAATAATTCTAAATAATTTTATTAGAACATGTAGTGCTCAATTGCTCATATATTCCTTGTCATCCAAAAGGTGTTTAATTATAGTATATAAATATAGTACTTTGCTTTTTAATACCACACTCTCTAGGATGCCTATCAATTAAGACATAACAACACAAATTCCAGCGCAGTTCCATTGTAGCCAAAAATCACTGCCTTTCTCCTTTTTCACTGCCTCGGATAATTCAGTGAACTTTAGTCTTGGTTATGTTATGGACTTGCTTTTCACAGTGTATATTATAATAATCAAATTATATAAGAAACAACTTGTTATCCCATTATAACAATGACTAATACTCGCTCCTCCTAATTTGATGACACCTTTGCCTCCTACTTTGAAATGGTGCACAAACAAATTATCAACTTCAATATTTAATTATATTTAAATGTCTCTAACAACCCACTATTCTTCTTTAATTATGCCATCTTTTCTTTGATCCGCGAATAAATAAATAAATAAATTGATTTTTCGGAACATAATGAGCGACCTCTTTTGTTAAATGCCCAGCTGCAAACTCGATAATTTATTTGAAGTTTCGCCCAACTTTAAATACCTCTCTTTAAAATTAGAGATATTTTTTTTTTAGTCTACTCTAAAATTAGAGATACATTTTTATTTTAAAACTATTAAATGACATGATATTCTTAATTTGTCATTATTTTTTTACTATCATTTTGATATCAAACCATCATAGTTAAATTCCAAGGCAAGACTATATTTGAGAAAATAAAATTATTTTTAAAATTTATCGTTTTATAAATGTATCTCTAATTTTGGAACACAAGGGAGTAAGAAATTTTTTCCAGTATACTCACAAGTCTTTGCTCTAGAAAGTGTAGGAAGACTTTGCTTTAGGAATTGTGGTGTTATATGCTCTCTTCAATCTTTCTTATTGATCATTTTTTATTCCTCTTCAACTCCTCTTGTTGGAATGTCTTCTTGAACTTCTGAGGCAAGGATCTATATATGACTTTGAAATAGGCCGGAATCCTAACAATTTATTACCTTTAGGAGTATACGTTGAATAAAAATATATCTTTAGTATTTACAAATTTTGCAAATGGAATATGAAAAATACTAGACCAAACCAAAAAAGGATATATATATATATATATATATATATATATATATATATATATATATATATATATATATAATTCATAGCAAATGTTTATTATGGATATTGTTTCAGTAAATTCTTTTCTCATCGTTGGATCAAATATCCAAAGTTTGTAATTAAAACCGTTATGCCAACTAAGGTAACAGAGTGTTGATTTATTTATTCCAAAGTTTTATTCCATTCCGCTAGATTAGATAACGAGTGAGTAAAATGTTTTTTTTTATAACCATTCTGCTACCTAAGTTTGTGGATGGGAGGAAAAAAAATAATCATTTCATGCATCCAGCTCCTTAGTTAGTGGTTGGGAGGGGGAAAAAAATCATTTCATGCATCCATCACCTTAGTTAGTGGATGGAAAAAATAAATAAATAAAATTCTTTTCATGCATCCGTCACCTTAGTTAGCGGATGAGAATGGGAAAAAAAATCATTTCATGCATCTGTCACCTTAGTTAGTGGATGGGGAAAAAAAATCATTTCATACATCCGTCACCTTAGCGGATTTGGGGGGGGGGGGGGGGGGGGGGGGGGGGGGGTCTAACACTCCGCTAACTTAGTTGGCAGATCAATTTTAATTACAACATTTGGATATTTGATCTAACGATGAGAAAAAAATTGCTGAAACAGTATTCATAGTAAGTATTCACAGTATTCATATATATGTATATATATATATATATATATATATATATATATATATATATATAAGATCTATAACAAGCACTTGTTATGAACAAAAAATAGACATACATCATTTTATCCTTTCATTCTGAAAACCAACGGACTGATTTAATTACAAGGACCAGCATCCGCTAGAAATTCAAGCGGACTGGCTATACATTCTGCTCGGACCAATCTATTCTTGTAACCTATAAGTAATTGACCATTTTATCCCTAAAAATAACGAATTATAGGTCCGCTAGGCCTACTAGCGGATGCTTATCAGTTTATATCACCATGCTCGTCCGCCAATCATTCTAGCGAACACAGGAACTTATCAAATTCAACTCTTTTGTTAAAAGAATTAGGGATTAAAAACCTGACCCAATGTTTTGAAAATCGATTCGGAACTGGCGGTCCGACCGGTTGAACCGGGAACTAGTTCCCTTTCCGGTCTGGTTTGAACCGGGTCATCCAATTTGGTCAATAACCGGTTGACCACCGGTTCAACCGGTAAAATCGGTTAGTTGGTACAGTTGAACCGGTTTTGAAGTTTTTTTTTTTTTCAAAAATATTTTTACCAATAATATAACATAATTTCACTATATTTTAGCTTACAAAAAATTAGATATTTTACAATTTTATTAATTATTAATAATATATATTTTTATATATTTATGACGTCACTAGTTCAATAACGGTTCGACCACTGGTTGAACTAGTCATGACTCATCCACCCGATACATTTTCTGGTTCGCTGAACGAATCGGTTGTGAGAACGTTTACCTAACTTAATTTACAGATGCCGCTCAGCGAATATAGCAAAGCATCTTCATCTTCCCATCCCAAACCCATCAAACTGCAACAATCTAGCGGATTTTAATCCCCGCTGCGCTAATTTACGAATCCCGTCCAGTGAATAGAGCAAAGCATCTTCATCTTCCCATCACAAACCCATCAAGCTGCAACATTCTAGCGGATTTTAATCCCCACCACGAAGGATTTGTGTTATACACCAAGTTTATCTATATTTAATCGGTCAGTATTTCCTCATTTAGGTTTTTAATTGTGCTTAAGTGTCTTGTTTTGCTGGTGATTGAACAATGTTTATAAGTTCTAGTGGAGCAAGTGTATTGTGGTGTTATAGTTGGTATACAAGGTCCATTGGTTTTTCTGTTAGTTGTTTATGTACTCAAATATATATACAAGACCTGTTTAGTTTCATTGTATTATTTTTACAGATAAACATGGTAAATTTGTTTGTCAAAACATAAGCCCCAAATCATAGTATTCTTCCTTGATGCTAAATTGAGTAATCTGAAACATGATTCCCTCCCTTTTCCTTTTTTCTGAATGAATGATTCTGTTTTTCAGTCACATTGACAATTGATAGAACACTAATCAATTCTGTACTGGGGAAAGGGTGAAGGCTTACCACATATTCTCAAAAGGTGGGTGGGGTGTTTGTAACCAACCAACTAGGATATACTAACCATTCAAATCCAGTAATTGGACAGTAATTTTCTCGAAAAATGAAAACATTAACTTTTGTTGATGTCTGTTAACTTATGAAGTTTGATTGATTAAATTGACTATAGGTTTCCATATACTCCATACATGATTCGCTACAATGGAAGTTTTAGAGTTATAGGATGGCTTTTCCAAACTAATTATATATTTCAACAAGACCTCTTCGCTTACAAGTCTCAAGTTATGGATTGAGTTGAAGTATGTTATTGCCATTTGTGACTTTTTTTTTAGCTGGAGTTGTCATCTTCTTACTACATAAAACACGTGCTTGGAGGAGTTTGGTATATATATTTATTTTTTTATTTGTAGATTGTACAGAATTGGCTTATGAGAACTCATATACAGTTGTCTCTATCCCCCTATGTATCATGTGTTTCAAGCAATCGAAGATGTTACATGTATTCTTCAGCAGGCTGAGTTTCCTTTGAAGCATTCAGATACTGATTTGGTGTTTACAGCTGGTTTGAGACTTGCCAACTTACCCTCAAGCTCATTTATTTATTTTTCTGTCTATATTCTTTGTTGCAGTCTAAATTGGTATCACCTTCCCTTGTTTGCTAAATTTGATCAATGCTTATGTTTACGGGGGTGTAAATGGATATAAACGAATCTGAATATAGCAGTATCCATATCCGTATCCGAAAAATTAATTCGCCATCCGTATTCGTATCCGGCATCCGACGAATTTTAAAAATGCTATCCGTATCCGATATTCAAAATAACATCCGAATACGGATAATATCCGTTTTCGTTTATTTTATTCGGATATCCGGATTCATTTATCAATCACCTAATATAAAATTCTTTCAAATTATTTACAAAAAGTAAAGAAAAAAATTGAATAATTATTCATAATTAATCGCAATTTAATGTTTAAACCATACATATTAATGAATGAATGTTGATTTATTTATTTTTAATAAATATAATAATCAATGCTCTAAATTACAATTCAAATAAGTTTTCATTATTTTTGAAATCCTAAATTCAAAATGAATGCTCTACTTATTAATGTTTAGATGTCCATTAATAAGTAGATTTCCATTTTATGTCTTAATTTGGAGTAATACTGTAGTGTGTATGAATATTTATAATCTATAATTATAACATTTAAATTATATTTATAACACTTGTTAAATGATATATTTTAGATATATTGTAACACTATATATAACTATAATAAGGCGGAAAAATAATAAGTTTTAAAGTATAATTCATTCATGAATTAATGTTTATTTTTTTATTTTTAATAAATACAATAATCAATGCTCTAAATTATAATTTAAATAAGTTTTCATTATTTTTGAAATCCTAAATTCAAAATGAATACTCTATTTATTAATGTTTAGATGTCCATTAATAAATAGATGTCCATTTTATGTGTTAATTTGGAGTAATATTGTAGTGTGTATGAATATTTATAATCTATAATTATAATAATTAAATGATATTTATAACACTTGTTAAATGATACATTTTAGATATATTGTACACTATATATAACTAGAATAAGAGAAAAAAATAATGAGTTTTAAGTATAGTTCATTAATGAATGAATGTTAATTTATTTAGTTTTAATAAATACAATAATCAATACTCTAAATTATAATTCAAATAAATTTTCATTATTTTTGAATTTTATTTTTGAAATCCTAAATTCAAAAATGAATGCTCTACTTATTAATGTTTAGATATCCATTAATAAGTAGATGTTCATTTTATGTGTTAATTTAAAGTAATACTGTAATGTGTATGAATATTTATAATCTATAATTATAACATTTAAATTATATTTATAACATTTGTTAAATGATGTATTTTAGATATATTGTAACACTATATATAACTAAGATAAAGGGAAAAAATAATAAGTTTTAAAGTATAGTTCATTAATGAATGAATGTTAATTTATTTATTTTTAATAAATACAATAATCAATGCTCTAAATTAGAATTCAAATAAATTTTTATTATTTTTAAAATTCTAAATTTCAAAATAAATGCTCTACTTATTAAAGTTTGATATTCATTAATAAGTTGATGTCCATTTTATATGTTTTGAGTAATACTATAGTGTGTATGAATATTTATAATCTATAATTATAACATTTAAATGATATTTATAACATTTATAACACTTGTTAAATGATCCAAAAAGTTATATTGTAACACTTGTTAAATAATATTTATAACACTTGTTAAATGATACATTTTAGATATTTTAACTTTATAATAGTAAATATTCATTAACTATACTGAAATCAATTTATGAATATTATAATAAAAGTGTTATTTCCTACTTTTTAGAAGTGAAATGACATATTTTACAAATAATTTTCGTATGAGAGTGAAAACTAATTATTATATAAGGAAGACCACTTAAAAGAAATTATTTTTCTTATTCTCTCTCTCTCTCTCTCTCTCTCTCTCTCTCTCTCTCTATATATATATATATATATATATATATATATATATATATATATATAAAAGTTATTTGGATACGAATTCCGGATACGGATCCGAATTCGGATATCGAATTTCGGATATCCGCTATCTGCTATTCGTCGGATATATTTACGAACGGATGTTAAACGAATACGCCAATATTCGTATTTGTATCCGTTTATCTACAGATACATTTAAATCAAATACGAATATATTCGGGTTTTTTCGAATGCGAATAATATCCATTTTTTTTTAATACAAATGCAGATGAATACGAATTTTTCGGTTATCATTTACAGCCTAACTTATGTTTATATGGTCATACATATAATTTGATTGGACAAGGTATCGCGATGAAGAACCTTCGTACCCCTCGGAAGGTAACTCTTGTAATTTTCATTAGTTGGGCTTGGCATGAGATGAGTAACAGGATATCTCCAAGTAAGTTGTATTTACTTTGGCTGACTTGTTCAGTTGCTTTTCTCTTTGTTCATTTAGTCAATCTGCAGGTTGGGTTCCACAAAGGCAAGTGTACAGACAATCTATTTCCTTGACATATTTAATGTAGGGAATAAGGATGTTAAGATATCTTATCTTTGACATATTTAATGTAGGGATGAAAAAATAAGACTGTTTAGATTGTTGTGTTGGAAAGTTTTTAGGATTGCATGTATATTCTACAAACTTTGTGGCTTAATTGGATAGCAATGTTGGATAGATATTTATGACATGCAATGGATGGATATTCAACAATATGTATATTTTTTATTAATCAAAGAAAGGAATGGTCTGTTATTTCATATGTTATTTTACATATATACTTTGTTACTCATCCATGAAATAAAATGCGAGGAGCTGTGAGTTAGTGGTTGCTTTTATAATGATTACTATTGTCATTAACTTGTACTTCAGCCATTAATATTTACTTCAGCTATTAGATGGTTGAATATGTTGTTTGCAAGGTCGTTGGTATTATTGGTGGACGTCTATGGGATTTTGGTACTGGTGGTTAGAATTACTGGCGGACGTCAATAGGATTTTGGCACTGATTTTTGTCCGCTATTCCAACTTATACTATTGTTTTGGATTTATTGACTTTTTACAAAATACATTACAATTAATAATCAAGAACATCATTAGTATTACAATATTAATACACATCTTTAAATGATTAATTAAAATTTAATTAGAGAAAAATATTATAAATTATAAGATTATTATTGATTTTTAAAAATTAAATTAAAATTGAAATAATTGATTAAAAATTATAAATATTTCAATGAACAGTACTCTTTACATAACTATTGTGTAATCATCATTGTATTAAGTGATATTATTAAAATTCATATAAATTTTGAATTTTAAAATATTTTAAGTTAAATTAAAAAAATCAATAATAATCTTATATTGGAACGGAAGAAATTTTTTTTTGGCAAATTTACACTTCCTAGTACATTTTTTAAAAAAATTACTACAAAAGTGCATCTGAAAAATATTTACATAATTAATATATTTTTTATATTTTATTTACATGGTTAGTGTATTTGGTATCCATTTAATTTAGTTGAGTGTTTTAATGAGTTACTGATGTGGCAAATTAGTTTTTAAACTTGGGAACTATCATCGATTTTTGTACATAATGGAGCAGTTTAAATTGCATGCCTTTCCTTCCCATTTTTCGTTTCTATCTATTTCAATTGAAAACCCTTATTTTATAATTTGGGAAATTGGAAACCAAACTTATATTCTTCATTTCTCTTCTTCGTCATCGAGTTACATATTTCAATTTCTTCTTCTCTGATTGTCGCCGTCAGTGGTCTTCATCTTTCTTGTTGTCGCCGTTTTTTATTTCTTTCGAGTTGTTAAAGCATGGTTTCTACAAGAAAGATGGTTGGAGGGATGGATGATAAGAAGAATGATGGGAAGAGTAAAAGAGGATGATTCTTCTCCTTATGTGAATAAAGATGGGAAGGGTGGTGTTGTGAAGTCCCCAAAACAGGGGAAGAAGAGAGTAGTCAAATCCAATGTTAAGGATAAGAAATCGAAGAGACATGTTTCTAAGAAGCTTAAGCAATCGCTTGATTTGGAGTCTGATTTTGAAGAACAGCCAAAGAAAGTTGTGAATGAAGTCGAAGATGATGTTTATAGCCGTAATATTATCCCCCGCCAAAAACATCTTAAGGTGTGTTTTTTTAATTATTTTTAATAATTTGGAATACTTAGTTGTTTTTAGCTACTTGTGAATTTATTTTGGGAACTAGTATTGTCTTATTTGGTAATTGAGTAATGTATATTTGTTAAAATGATTATGTAACCTCCAAGTGCAGGGTTGGTTACTATTATAGTCTGATTTGGTTACATAGTTACTTTTTGACAATACAGAGTTTGATAAAATTGTTTTTGGAAACCTGTTGAGTATGTTTTGGTTACTAGTTTTGATATATTTGGATATTACTAATTGTGTAGATGTTGAAATGAATTTTGTTACACAATAGTCGCGTTGTGGTGACTGTTAGATTTTGATTTGGTTACTGTATACGTAATGTTAATGCAGATGCTCATTATTATTTTTTAGTAATGCAGTTTTGATTTGGTTACTTTTTTAATGTGTTTGATTAATTTGGTTTAAATTGAAGTTGGGAGTATTTAACATCTTAAGGTGTGTTTTTTTAATTGTTTTTAATAATTTTGAATACTTAGTTACTTTTGGCTACTTGTGAATTTGTTTTGGGAACTAATGTTGTCTTATTTGGTAACCGAGTAATGTATATTTGTTAAAATGGTTATGTAACCTCCAACTGCAGGGTTGGTTAGTCTGATTTGGTTACTAGTTACTTTTTGACAATACAGAGTTTGATAAAATTATTTTTGGAAACCTGCTAATTATGTTTTGGTTACTAGTTTTGATATATTTGGATACTACTGATTGTGTAGATGTTGAAATGAATTTTGTTATACAATAGTTGTGCTGTGGTGACTGTTAGATTTTGATTTGGTTACTGTATAGGTTATGTTAATGCAAATGCTCATTATTGGTTTTTAGTAATGCAGTTTTGATTTTGTTATTTTCTTTTTTTAATGAGTTTGATTAATTTGGTTTAATTTGAGGTTGGGAGTATTTTGCTTGTTTGTTTATGGTAATGTATTATATTTGCAGATTTGGGATTTATAATACAAGGAACGTCATTGCAATTTCACTAGGAAAGTAATCTATTGGTCTAACATTGGTGCCCATTGTTATAATGAAGAAATTGATTAAAGATCAGTTGGGAAAGCTTAAAAAAACTTATTTTGGAAATTTTTGTAGATGTTGGGGAATCAAAAATATTTTCCCAATTAATTCATCAGGCTTTGGTGAGAGAAGTTTATCAAATGGACAAGGGGGAGATGTGATTTTTGTTTGGTGAGAAAAGGGTAAAATTTGGACTACCAGAATTTTGTTTAATTTTTGGTTTGAGTTGGCAAGGAAATGAGGATATTTCTGCATTCAAGGGAATAAAAAATCAGTTGATGGCTAGGTTTTTTGGAGATGAGGTTGTGACCTGTACTAGTATCGAGATGATATACCGAACTGTTGTATTTGAGGATGATGATGAAGCTGTCAGGGTGTCTATTATATTCTTGGTTTTCAATTTCATATTAGCTACTGTTTCTGATAATCATGTTAATGAAACATTGTTAAACTTTATCTCTTATAGCGACCTTAATAGTTATCCGTGGAGAACATTTGCCTTTGAACAGACGAAGAATTCTTTATCCCTTGGTCTGAAGGGACATTTAAAGAATGACATGAATGGGGGTGTTATATATAATTTTTTCAAGGACAATTATTGTAAATCTTATAAGTTGAATGGGTTGTCATATGTTTTCCAAGTTTTCTTGTTTGAAACCATTCATACTCTTAAAGTTAGGGATTTCTGTATTGATGAGAATACGTCAGAACTTAGATTATTTAGATGGAAGGAATTAGTGAAGGCTCCCAAAGCTGACCAGTTGAATGATTTAGTATTTGGTTCTAAACAGGTACGTCGGTTACCAATAACATTATGGTTGGTTACCATTAATAATATATTTGGTTACTGAATTTAATTTATTTATTTTTCGTGTACTGTTTTGTTTCTTTTAATTGTTCAATGTTTTAGAGATGCTATATTTATTGTTATCACTATGTTTCAGTTGAGGATACAAATGCTTATTCCTACAGATGATGAGAATGATCGTTTGGATTTGGGTGGTTTTCACTTTTTGCATGGACATGACGGTGGGTCTAATGTTGTTGATACGAAAATTGATGAAACCAGTAAGAGTAGAGATTTGGGGTTTTCACTTTCTGATGTCAAAAGGATTGTTGATGTACGGGTGAGGCCTTTGAAAAAGAAGGTGAATGAAGTAAGGAAGAAATTGAGAATTTGGAGGCTGATTTGAAGCTTGAATTACATGCTTTTCGTATCGATATTTGCAGGGACATAAGGAAGATTATGAGAAATCATTTAAGTGGCGGCCCTAATGTTTGTGAAGGTGGGAATGAAGATGATGATGATTATGATAATGGTTTGGAAAGCTGCAATAATGGGGATGAGTTCGATGATGATGATATACCTGATGAGTCTCATGATGTAGGCGATGGTTCGGATGTGCCAACCAGTTTGATAGGAAAACTGCTGATGATGTAGGTGGTATGTGTGGGGTTCACATTAATGGAGATGATGACAAGGTTAAACAAATTTGTTTGTTTTTTCTGTGTTATATATTATTATTTTATTGATTATTTAGTGTTTTTTATCTTTACAAATTGGCAAAGACAATGACAAACCATCTTTTGATATTTTAAGTCAATCTTATGGGAAAGAGATTATTGTTTTTACCCCTACTGTGGTTCGTGTTTTTCACAATTTTAGTTACCTTTATACATTGGATTGGTTACTTTTGCATAGTATTTATGTTACGGCTCAGTCAGTTTGGAGTTTGTATTTGAAATTCTAATTGTATTTGTGACCTGTTTTGTTAATGCATTAAAGAGGGGTAAAATCGAGACAGAAAGCAGTTCGGATGATGTAGGCAATGGTTCGGATGATGCTAACCAATTTGATGGAAAAACTGCTGATGATGTTAATGGTATGAGTGGGGTTCACATTGATGGAGATGATGACAAAGTTAAACACATTTGTTGTTATATTAATTATTTAGTGTTTTTTTTATCATTACAGATTGGCAAGGACAATGACAAACCATCTTTTGATATTTTAAGTCAATCTTCTGGGAAAGAGATTGTTATTTTTACCACCTATTGAGGTTCGTGTTTTTTACAATTTTAGTTACCTTCATAGATTAGATTAGTTACTTCTCTATAGTATTTCTATTACTGCTTAGTCAGTTTGGAGTTTGTATTTGAATAATTGTATTTGTGACCTATTTTGTTAATACATTAAAGAGGGGTAAAATCGAGGCAGAAAGCAGTTCGGTACTGATGCAATCATTTTAACTAATCAGGATATAGATCATTGTGTTGAAATAGAGAGAAATGCATCCAAACCTTGTGGTAGACCGGTTCGTGCTCTTGCGAAGAGTGCGGCTTTGAGGAGTCCATATACGTCTAAGTTTGGTTCTGCTAATTCATCTTTCTCTGATGTTGTTCTTACACAAATACGCAGAGGTCTTTATGCATTTCCCAATGTTTGCATGGGTATGCCATCCAAATTTGAATATGTATTGTTTGATTGATGGTTTAAGATTGACATAAATAACAGGAAAAGGTATGTTATTTTTATAAATGATATATTTTTTTATAAAAAAAATGGAATTTGTTTTCTTTTTCTTATATGCTTTTATATTAAAGGACTGAGAAATTATCTGGAGTCAACGATAAGATTGAACTTGCATTCAGATTTGGGTATGTCCCAATATCATCTAAAATGTGATTTTACAAATTAAAGCTCTTGGAGAGTGGCTTGACGATGATGTGAGTTTATTTATTTTTGAAATTTTGTTGTGTTACTTTTTATTTCTTTATAGTTTTTAGTAAAGTTATTTACTTCTATAATATTGCAGAAAATGATTTATGGTTACTTTGTTTACTTATTTTGGTTACTATTTTTGACAGTGTTGGTTACCTTTATCAGAATGTTTTAACTTTTGGCAATTGTTTATATCATATGGATTTTGATTTGTTTTTTGGTCCAACATATCAATATTTCCATTTACTACTTTCGAAAATTGGCTAATCACTCTGCCAATATTCAAATCAGGGTCACTACTACAGATTGTTAGTTTTATGTGAAGTTGTCTGCTTCATATGGTCAATATTGTCAAAAAAATTCAAATACGACTCTACTGTCAGGGGAGGGTGATGCCGCTGAATACATTTGCGGATATTTGATGGATGTGAACACACATTGGGTTGATGTTGATTATGTTTGTTTCCAATTCACATGATAAATCCAGATAATTGGTTTCTGTTGATTTTTGATGTGCATCGTAGACTTCTAGTAGTTTTCAATTCTCTTCAACCTACAAGGACAGTCATGCAAACAGATATAATAGATATTTGTGAGCCTTACATTTTCATTATATCCATAATCTTGTCTAAGTGTGGGTTTTGGAAGGGTAAGTCAGATATTGATTTCAATAATGAACCATATCTTCAGAAGTTGGAACATTATATCATTGAATTTAAATTTGTAGAAGGGATGCCTGAACAAATTGAAGGGTAAGGTTTATACTTTTTTCCCATTTCTTTAAAACTTCCATCTAGCATGATGTTTGGTTTTGTGACGACCCCAAATCCGGGTTCTTTAACCTCGGGTTTGGTTCTCACTGTACAATACTAAACAATAATGAAATACATAAATTGTATTCAAACTTCGCGGAATAATACAAAAGGTTCCTTAATCAAAAGGCTACACTTCCCAAGGTCTATTACCTTAATCTTAAACATTACATATCTTAAGGGAAATACAAAAGATTTACAACAGTAATTACATACAGTAAACTAAACTAGCATGCAACTACTAAAATTAAACATTCGCTTTCCCCTTGCCTTTATCCGATTTAGAGCTTTCGGGATTGGCTGAAATAAAGTCATGATATAGCAAGAATGAGCAACTAAATGGCTCAGCAAGTTTATAAACAACAATCATACAATATATCATGATGAAGGGAAATAACTTCAAGGTTTCAACAATAGCAATTGTGAAAGATAACAAGAATCAATGTTCAATAAAAGAAGGAATTGACTCTTTACTGCTGAGTGGTCTTTAATGACCATGAACTGCTACTAAGGTAGAACAGACATACAATGTCTGACTCCTTGTTAAAATAACGGGACACTTGAGGGGATCAGTCCTCTCATGTCCTATGTATATGCATCACATTTAGTTTTCTTGCGCGCTGTCGGGTCTCCGACAAATAAAAATTCCCCTTTAACTAGGGTTGTTCTATCTCAGTCTTACTGTAAGAATCCGCACCAGCCAATGGTTTGGATAAGCTTTTATAATATTCAACTAAATGAATTTAACATGCACTTGTCTAGCCGAAACAATTAGCTTAGACGTTCTTAAACAGTTTGCAAAAGCACTATGTGTGAATAGAATAATCAATAACGATGTGAAGTAATTTTCGATAATTAATTCACTCAAAGGTCTGTCAAATATCTACGAGTGTAGATACTTGCTCAACAATAATTGAATTGCTCAAAGTAATTAAAGTTGAATAATAATTGCAACAATAAGTACAAGTTAAGGGTAGAAGACTTGCCTCGTGCGTCGTCTACGGCTAACCAACTTAATTTAATAATTCTTGAACGGACCAAACAATTAAATCAGTTTGATCTTAAATTAGTATCATATACACATTAGTATAATGACCTTTATAACTCTTACGAACCACATAATTATATAATTATGGGTATATAATCACATAGGAAACATTATCATTAATTACTTGATAATATTTCAAACACAAAGAACCTATATTAATTATTTAATATAGTTCATACACTTATATAATATTATTAACAATTTAATAATATTTTATTAGTCTTGTAGTATTATTAATCGTTTAATAATACATTATTAGTCTTCTAATATTATTAATCTTTTAATAATATTCTATCAATCACTTAACATTATTAATCCATTAATAACATTTTATTGTCCTTATAATATTATTAATTATTTAATAATATTTTATTCACCTCATAATATTATTAATCCTTTAATAATATTTTATTCATTATTTAATATTATTAACTATTTAATAATATTTTAAATCATTATCTAATATTATTAATTATTTAATAATATTTTATTAATTATCTAATATTATTAATCATTTAATAATATTTTATTACCTCATTAATATTATTAACCATTTAATAATATTTTAAACATTATCTAATATTATTAATTATTTAATAATATTTTATTTAATATCCAATATTATTAATCATTTAATAATATTTTATTATCTTATTAATATTATTAATCATCTAATAATATTTTAAATCATTATCTAATATTATTAATCATTTAGTAATATTTTATTTATTATCTAATATTATTAATCATTTAATAATATTTTATTCATTATCTAATATTATTAATCATTAAATAATATTTTATTCATTTACTAATATTATTATTTATTTAATAATATTTTATTGACTTATTAATGTTATTACTCATTTAATAATATTTTAATCTCTTACTAATATTATCAATCATTTCATAATATTTAATTACTTATTAATATTATTAACCATGTAGTAATATTTTAATACTCTTTAAATAATACCAAAAGTTAACTTTTAAATTGGGTTAACCTTAGTATTTAATTTAAACATTAGATAGCATTGATTTACAAATAGACTCCATATAAATTGGTTTAATACCCAAATATATTCATTTTACACCTATTTCAACTTAATTTTTCAAAGAAAACTTGACCCGGATCGACCCGACCCGACCCGGACCGACCCTACCCGACCCGGAGCACCAAAAATCTGCTTAACAGATTGTTCTGACACAGCCGCGTCAGTCCTGACGCGGCTGCGTCAGTCATTTTGTCCGAAAGTCAACAGTTTGACTGCTCGACCCTCCGACGCTCCGACAGCCATAACTTCTTCATACGAAAGCATTTTGGGGTGATTCTTGAGTCCATTCTAATCAGAATTTCCCCCTCTACAATTTCTCTTTATATCACAAATCCAAATTCCAAACGTAACTAGACTCAAAATGGCTCACAATGCAACATAAGGTTTTAAAATCAACATCCTTTGCGAAAAGCCATAACTTCTTTGTTATTCATTATTTTTGAAAAGTTCAAAAAGGTTTTATCTTTAAAACTCATAGATCTAGCTTTCTAGCCATAATAATCCACTTTCCAATTTGTACATTTCAAAATACAACCATAAACCTAGCATGCATAGTTAGGGTTTACCGGTAAAATTGTGTTATGAACTTTTCTACCATTTTTATGTATTTATAACATACCAAAACATTTTATAAACACATAGATCTATGAATATACATATATTACATAGTTAAATACTTCTAGATCATCAAAACGAGTTTTGATCGGTTAAAAATTAATTTTAACCGATCAAAAGCTTTCTAGACTACAAAAATGAAATAAGATGAAGTTGAGAGCACTTTTAAACCTTGAGGTCTTGGATTCTCTTCTTCTCCTTCTACCAAAGTAAGTTGTGTAGCTTGAGGACATCCACCAAGACCTTCCTTAGCTTTTTCTCTTAACACTTAGGTGTTTTGCTCTCAAATGCTCTCAAATGCTCTCTCTCTTTTTCTTTCTAGCAACTTCAAATGAACTAACAAACATTGAACAAGTGTGGAGTGTTTCTTTTATAGCCAACCACTAACACACCATTAACTCACTAATTCACCCATGTTGGTCAATTTAATTGCTAATCATGCTTACTATTTGATTGAATGACCATTTGATTGACTCATGGAATGACTAGGGTTGTTCAACCACTATATGACATGGATGGATTTCCAAGCAATCTAAGAAGTCAAGTTATCCATGTGGGGCCCCCAAGAATTCAGCAAATTGGATTATCCAAGCCATTTTTCCTTTATTTTTAATGCAAAAATGTGCATATATACATCTATATATATATATACATATATATATATATATTGACCAAAGTTTGACCCTTATTGGACTTCACATTGGGCTTGGTAATAACTTCTATTGGGCTCATTCAATTAAATTGTTTGGGCTCAATTTAAATAACACATTGGGCTTATATTAAATAGTCTAGGTTACATTTAATTAAATCAAGCATTGGGCTTGTTTAATTAATTACATGAGCTAGTAATTAAATTAATTACATGGGCTACTAGGTTAATATCTTTAACCTAGTTTATCAACTTATTTGGATATAAAATATAATCCAATTAGATTTGCTTTAATTAATTATACACTTTGTTTTAATTCTTTAAATAAATATACAAGCACATAAGTACATTTATTTAATTATCTAATGCACAATTAATTATTGAGAAAAATTTAAATTCATTGCTAAATATTTATTAAGTATATTTACAATGACTAATGAAATTCGTGGTCATTACATTCTCCCCCCCTTATAAGAATTCCGTCCCCGGAATTACAAATTTAAACTAATCAAAAAGATGCGGATAGTTAGCCCTCATCTTTTCATCAAGCTCCCACGTAGCTTCTTCAGCGTTGTGATTCCTCCAAAGGACTTTGACAGAATGTATAACCTTATTCCGTAATTTCTGCTCTTTCCTATCTAGTATCTGGACAGGAATTTCTTCGTACGATAAGTCTTTCTCGACTTGTATTGGCTCATAGGATATAACATGTTTGTGATCTGGCTTGTATGGTCGCAGCACTGACACATGAAACACATTGTGAATATGTTCCAGTTCAGGAGGTAAAGCTACCTCGTACGCTACTTCACCCACTCTCTTCAATATCTCGAACGGTCCTATGAACCTCGGACTCAGCTTCCCTTTCTTTCCAAATCGGATCTTCCCTTTCCAGGGAGATACCTTCATAAACACAAAACTCCCAACCTCGAAGTCTCGCTTCTGTCGATGTAAATCGGCATACTTCTTCTGACGGTCCTGAGCTGCTACTAGCCGAGCTCTTATTACCTTGATAATTTCTACCGTTTGTTGAACCAATTCCGGCCCCAACAATCGGCGTTCTCCTACCTCATCCCAACATAGAGGTGTTCTGCACTTTCTTCCGTATAATGCTTCGTAAGGCGGCATGCCTATGCTTGCATGATAACTATTGTTGTATGCAAACTCAACTAATGGTAGATGGTTCTCCCAACTGCCCTTGAAATCCATCACACAGGCCCTGAGCATATCTTCCAATGTCTGTATTGTTCTTTCACTTTGCCCATCGGTCTGTGGATGATATGCTGTACTCATTCTCAACTGTGTCCCCAATCTCTCCTGAAGACTTCTCCAAAATTTTGACGTGAAGCGCGGATCTCTGTCTGACACAATCGATACCGGCACCCCATGTCTCGAAACTATCTCCTTGATGTACAGTTTAGCTAACTGATCCAAACTGAACTTAATCTTGATCGGCAAAAAGTGCGCTGACTTTGTTAGTCGATCTACAATCACCCATATTGCGTCAAATCCCTTCTGTGTTGCTGGAAGTCCTACCACAAAATCCATTGTGATATGCTCCCATTTTCACTCAGGAATCTCTAACGGCTGTAGTAATCCACTTGGTCTCTGATGTTCAGCCTTTACCCTTTGACAAGTTAGACATCGGCTGACACATTCTGCGACCTCCCTTTTTAAATTCGGCCACCAAAAATGCTGACGCAGATCTTGATACATCTTCGTACTTCCCGGATGTATCGAGTATCTCGTACTGTGGGCCTCTTGCAAGATCTCTTCTCGTAGTTCGGGCACTAGCGGCACCCAAACACGATTTTCAAATCTTAGCAATCCCATGCTATCTTCCTTGAACTTGACCTCTTCCCCTTCGGTCATTCTCATCATTATTCTGACACATTCTTCATCTTTGTCTTGAGCCTCTTTTACCCGATCTAACAGGGTTGGGCTCGCTTCCACTTCCATTGACTCATTTGGATTTCTTACCTCCAACTCCATTCGAGCCATCTCTTGAACCAATTGTTCCTGATCTGTCAAGATGAATAATTTCTCCCTGCTCTTTCTGCTTAGAGCATCTGCTACTACGTTGGCCTTGCCGGGATGATATAGAATTTCACAATCATAGTCTTTGATCAATTCTAACCATCTCCGTTGCCTCATATTTAACTCCTTCTGTGTGAAGATATACTTCAGACTCTTGTGGTCTGTGAATATCTCACATTTCTCTCCATATAAATAATGTCTCCAGATTTTAAGGGCAAACACTACCGCAGCCAGCTCCAAGTCGTGGGTAGGGTATCCCTTCTCGTAATCCTTCAACTGTCTGGACGCATACGCAACGACCTTGCCGTTTTGCATAAGCACACAGCCAAGTCCCTTGTGCGATGCATCACTGTAGACCGTAAAACCTCCCGTATCGTCCGGTAAAGTCAATACAGGTGCTTCACTAAGTCTCTTCTTTAGCTCCTGAAAACTCTCCTCACACTTCTCCGTCCATACGTATTTCACCGTCTTCCTCGTTAAATTTGTCAGCGGTGTTGCTATCTTTGAAAAATCTTGAATGAATCTCCGATAGTAACCCGCTAACCCCAAGAAACTTCTTACCTCCGTCGGCGTCCTTGGTTGTTCCCAATTCATCACCGCTTCCACCTTTGTTGGATCTACTGAAACTCCCTCTTTGTCAATGACATGACCCAAAAATTGAACTCTCTCCAACCAGAATTCACACTTCGAAAATTTAGCATACAACTGCTCCCTCCGTAAAATCTCCAATACCACTCTTAGGTGTTCATCATGCTTCTCCTTCGTCTTGGAATAAACCAAAATATCGTCAATGAACACAACAACAAATTTATCCAAGTACTGCTTGAATATTCTGTTCATCATGTCCATAAATGCGGCTGGCGCATTCGTCAGTCCAAACGACATCACCAGAAACTCATAATGCCCATATCGAGTTCTGAATGCCGTCTTGGGTACATCCTCCTTCCTGACTTTCAACTGATGATAACCAATCCTCAAGTCAATCTTTGAAAAGTACTTCGCCCCTTTCAATTGATCGAAAAGATCGTCAATTCGTGGCAACGGGTACTTGTTCTTAATTGTCACCTTATTCAGCTCTCTATAATCCATACACAACCTCATTGATCCATCCTTCTTCTTTACAAACAACACAGGTGCTCCCCATGGAGAAACACTTGGCTGAATGTACTTATTATCCAACAACTCCTGTAGTTGGATCATTAACTCCTTCATTTCTACCGGTGCCATCCTATATGGTGCCTTTGATATTGGTGCTGTCCCCGGTACCAAATCAATTACAAACTCTATCTCCCTATCTGGCGGTAAACCTGGCAGTACATCTGGAAACACGTCCATGAACTCCCTCACTACTGGTATTTGCTCCATCTCGGGATTCACCATCTGTGTGTCCACTATGTGAGCTAAATACCCTTCACAACCTTTCTTCAACAGTTTCTTGCCCTGCATCATCGTCAGACATGCCGATTGTCTAGACAACTTGCTGCCATAAAATACGACCTTAGACCTATTCGGTGTCTTAAGGTGTATACACTTCTTTTGACCATCAATTATAGCTCCATGGTTAAACAACCAATCCATTCCAAGTATAACGTCAAACTCCCCCAAACGTATTGGAATTAAATCTACACTCAACTTCTGACCCCTGATTTCAGCACAACAGTTTCTATGTACATACTCTACAGGAATCACTTCTTTATTAGCAACTTCTATGTTCATTGGGTTCTCTAGTTTCTGTCTAGGCAATTTTAACCGTCTAGCGAATTCATCAGACACAAATGAACAGGTAGCACCCGAATCAAATAATACATAAGCATTTATATCATTGATCGGAATAATACCTGACACCACGTCTTTTGATTCAATGGCGTCCTGCACCGTCATGTTGAAAGTCCGTGCCGTTGGTTTGTTCTGTGGCACCGGCCCTCCAATGGTCAGTTTGTTGCTGTTGTTGTTGTTGTTGCTTCCCCTATAGCCCGAACTCCCTCCGGTGTTCTTCTTTTTCGGACAATCTTTAAATTGATGGTCCATGGCCCCGCAGGCGAAACAACCCTTTCTCTTCGGTGTGGGACAATTAGGAGCGATGTGCCCCTCTTGCCCACAGTTATAGCAGACATTCTTTCCTTTCATGCACTCCCCAGAGTGGTTCTTCCCGCACTGACTGCATTTACTGGCTTTTCTTGATTCACTTCCCTGGGGTGTCCCCGAACTGCTGTTGTTATTCCATTTGCGTTTGTTCGAGTTACTGCCCCCGCTGCTACCCTCTCGGTTTCCTCCTTCGTTTTTCTTTTTGTTTCGTTCTTGGTTATGCTTATTCAAAGCTTCATTTCCACCCTCAGTTATGATAGCTTTCTCCAGTAGTGTTGCAAAATTTGTGATCTGGAGAACGGCTACCCGACTGTAAACCCACGGTTTCAGCCCCTGTTCGAATCGTCTGGCGCGTCTCGCCTCAGTGTCCACCTGATGTGTGGAAAATCTCGCCAATTCATTGAACTTGGCGGCATGTTCGGATACTGACATGTTACCTTGCTTCAGCTCTAGGAATTTAATTTCCATCCTAGCCTTTGTACTCTCTGGAAAGTAGTTTTCCAGGAATACTTCCTTGAATCGCGCCCAGGTGATTGTTCCCTCCCCCGCTCTACTTTTATTGGCCTTCCACCAGTGGCTAGCCTCCCCTTTCATCATGAAGGTAGCAAATGAGGTCATTTGCTCCTCCCTAACTCGTGTAACCTCGAAGACTTTTTCCATCTCCTCTATCCAGGTTTGTGCTTCTATAGGATCCGTGGTCCCTTTGAACTCGGGTGGTCCTATTAATTTGAAATCCTTAAAGGTTGCTAGTGGAGCGGCAGGGTTTGTTGCTCCAGTAGCCTCTGCGTTGCGTCCGCGAAATGCTCCCATTAGCATTTCTACGAACTCTTGGACAGGGTTGGGTGGTACCCCTCCGGCATTGACTGACTCTTCGACTGGTGGTGGGGGTAGTCGTTGATTTCTTCTCTGTGGCGGCATTTTCTGTATAAAGAAAATTTAATTTATTAAAGTTGTTTCAATCTTTTTACTTTCATTTTGTAGCTTAGGTATTTTAAACTAAAGCACAAATAATCATCTTGACACATATAAACATAAACGAAAATGCATTTATATTCATATGCTAAAACACAGTGCGTAGCACTTTTACATCATAAGCATACTGCTATAAACGCTGCTAACCCCGATAGTTAAAACAAAAGACGGGATCTAACATATCCCACAAATTCATAGAGTTGGGATTTACAACATACTAACCCTCTATCAAAACAAAAGTTGGGTTTCTACTGCATCTATGTACATACATCATAAATAAAGAAACTACAACTAACGGCGCATCCCTCGACGAACCGCATCGTCGTACTCCTCATCTCCAATAGCCCTGACCACACTCCTACTGATGGTGTGCAAGGTCTGGCCTTCCTCAGCAGGGTAATAGTGCACCCTACTCTGGATCCTACCAACTGATGAGCGATAGACGTAACTGAGTCTATCTATCCTCACCTTCTTCTCCCTAACCTCCTCCTCCAGCTCCATCATCTGCCCGTGAGCTGCATCACGCTGAAACTCCATATCTAACCTCGCCTCAACGGCCTGCTGCATCTGGCCCCTCATGGCCTCCCTCTCTGCCTGTGTCTGCTGAATCTTCAGCTCAGCGGCTACTAACTTGGCCTCCATCTCGGCCATCCTCGCCTTCAGCTCTATGTTCTCGCCGGAGAACATATAAGTTGTATCTCTGTACTGCTGCTCTGTCTGCTGGTGGATCTGGTTCTGCTCCTCCAAGTGCTGAACCCTCTCCTCTAGCTCATCGTTAGCCGTAGTGAGAGTATCGATGATGTCACTGGCGACAGTGCCCATGCCATCAACATACTCAGCTGGCTCCTCGTCCTCATCATCATCAGTATCAGCCTCCTCCTCACTGTACTGCCCCATAACTCCGCCCCAGACAGCGTCCTCTCTATTTCCCTCCTCGGGATCTGACTCTGGCTCCTCGACCGGTGCAGCCACCCGTGGCTGTGCGGTATCCATATGGATATCCGTATAGATCACCTCATCTACCGCAGTACTCGACTGGCCTATCTCCGTCATCCTACAATAACATAAATAACACATGTTAGTACAGCAATAAAATATATTCATTGATGAAATGAAATGATATTTTATCATGTACATTTCGGCTCGATGGATTTTCTCAATCCATCTCCAAAAATACACATCATGATGAATCTCCCCGATTCATCTCCTAACGCACTCGATAAGAGTTTAGTGCTAAGGTTATAACCTAGGTTTCGCAATCCTAGCGTTTCTAACCTACAGCTCTGATACCAACCTGTGACGACCCCAAATCCGGGTTCTTTAACCTTGGGTTTGGTTCTCACTGTACAATACTAAACAATAATGAAATACATAAATTGTATTCAAACTTCGCGGAATAATACAAAAGGTTCCTTAATCAAAAGGCTACACTTCCCAAGGTCTATTACCTTAATCTTAAACATTACATATCTTAAGGGAAATACAAAAGATTTACAACAGTAATTACATACAGTAAACTAAACTAGCATGCAACTACTAAAATTAAACATTCGCTTTCCCCTTGCCTTTATCCGATTTAGAGCTTTCGGGATTGGCTGAAATAAAGTCATGATATAGCAAGAATGAGCAACTAAATGGCTCAGCAAGTTTATAAACAACAATCATACAATATATCATGATGAAGGGAAATAACTTCAAGGTTTCAACAATAGCAATTGTGAAAGATAACAAGAATCAATGTTCAATAAAAGAAGGAATTGACTCTTTACTGCTGAGTGGTCTTTAATGACCATGAACTGCTACTAAGGTAGAACAGACATACAATGTCTGACTCCTTGTTAAAATAACGGGACACTTGAGGGGATCAGTCCTCTCATGTCCTATGTATATGCATCACATTTAGTTTTCTTGCGCGCTGTCGGGTCTCCGACAAATAAAAATTCCCCTTTAACTAGGGTTGTTCTATCTCAGTCTTACTGTAAGAATCCGCACCAGCCAATGGTTTGGATAAGCTTTTATAATATTCAACTAAATGAATTTAACATGCATTTGTCTAGCCGAAACAATTAGCTTAGACGTTCTTAAACAGTTTGCAAAAGCACTATGTGTGAATAGAATAATCAATAACGATGTGAAGTAATTTTCGATAATTAATTCACTCAAAGGTCTGTCAAATATCTACGAGTGTAGATACTTGCTCAACAATAATTGAATTGCTCAAAGTAATTAAAGTTGAATAATAATTGCAACAATAAGTACAAGTTAAGGGTAGAAGACTTGCCTCGTGCGTCGTCTACGGCTAACCAACTTAATTTAATAATTCTTGAACGGACCAAACAATTAAATCAGTTTGATCTTAAATTAGTATCATATACACATTAGTATAATGACCTTTATAACTCTTACGAACCACATAATTATATAATTATGGGTATATAATCACATAGGAAACATTATCATTAATTACTTGATAATATTTCAAACACAAAGAACCTATATTAATTATTTAATATAGTTCATACACTTATATAATATTATTAACAATTTAATAATATTTTATTAGTCTTGTAGTATTATTAATCGTTTAATAATACATTATTAGTCTTCTAATATTATTAATCTTTTAATAATATTCTATCAATCACTTAACATTATTAATCCATTAATAACATTTTATTGTCCTTATAATATTATTAATTATTTAATAATATTTTATTCACCTCATAATATTATTAATCCTTTAATAATATTTTATTCATTATTTAATATTATTAACTATTTAATAATATTTTAAATCATTATCTAATATTATTAATTATTTAATAATATTTTATTAATTATCTAATATTATTAATCATTTAATAATATTTTATTACCTCATTAATATTATTAACCATTTAATAATATTTTAAACATTATCTAATATTATTAATTATTTAATAATATTTTATTTAATATCCAATATTATTAATCATTTAATAATATTTTATTATCTTATTAATATTATTAATCATCTAATAATATTTTAAATCATTATCTAATATTATTAATCATTTAGTAATATTTTATTTATTATCTAATATTATTAATCATTTAATAATATTTTATTCATTATCTAATATTATTAATCATTAAATAATATTTTATTCATTTACTAATATTATTATTTATTTAATAATATTTTATTGACTTATTAATGTTATTACTCATTTAATAATATTTTAATCTCTTACTAATATTATCAATCATTTCATAATATTTAATTACTTATTAATATTATTAACCATGTAGTAATATTTTAATACTCTTTAAATAATACCAAAAGTTAACTTTTAAATTGGGTTAACCTTAGTATTTAATTTAAACATTAGATAGCATTGATTTACAAATAGACTCCATATAAATTGGTTTAATACCCAAATATATTCATTTTACACCTATTTCAACTTAATTTTTCAAAGAAAACTTGACCCGGATCGACCCGACCCGACCCGGACCGACCCGACCCGACCCGGAGCACCAAAAATCTGCTTAACAGATTGTTCTGACACAGCCGCGTCAGTCCTGACGCGGCTGCGTCAGCCATTTTGTCCGAAAGTCAACAGTTTGACTGCTCGACCCTCCGACGCTCCGACAGCCATAACTTCTTCATACGAAAGCATTTTGGGGTGATTCTTGAGTCCATTCTCATCAGAATTTCCCCCTCTACAATTTCTCTTTATATCACAAATCCAAATTCCAAACGTAACTAGACTCAAAATGGCTCACAATGCAACATAAGGTTTTAAAATCAACATCCTTTGCGATAAAAGTCATAACTTCTTTGTTATTCATTATTTTTGAAAAGTTCAAAAAGGTTTTATCTTTAAAACTCATAGATCTAGCTTTCTAGCCATAACAATCCACTTTCCAATTTGTACATTTCAAAATACAACCATAAACCTAGCATGCATAGTTAGGGTTTACCGGTAAAATTGTGTTATGAACTTTTCTACCATTTTTATGTATTTATAACATACCAAAACATTTTATAAACACATAGATCTATGAATATACATATATTACATAGTTAAATACTTCTAGATCATCAAAACGAGTTTTGATCGGTTAAAAATTAATTTTAACCGATCAAAAGCTTTCTAGACTACAAAAATGAAATAAGATGAAGTTGAGAGCACTTTTAAACCTTGAGGTCTTGGATGCTCTTCTTCTCCTTCTACCAAAGTAAGTTGTGTAGCTTGAGGACATCCACCAAGACCTTCCTTAGCTTTTTCTCTTAACACTTAGGTGTTTTGCTCTCAAATGCTCTCAAATGCTCTCTCTCTTTTTCTTTCTAGCAACTTCAAATGAACTAACAAACATTGAACAAGTGTGGAGTGTTTCTTTTATAGCCAACCACTAACACACCATTAACTCACTAATTCACCCATGTTGGTCAATTTAATTGCTAATCATGCTTACTATTTGATTGAATGACCATTTGATTGACTCATGGAATGACTAGGGTTGTTCAACCACTATATGGCATGGATGGATTTTCAAGCAATCTAAGAAGTCAAGTTATCCATGTGGGGCCCCCAAGAATTCAGCAAATTGGATTATCCAAGCCATTTTTCCTTTATTTTTAATGCAAAAATGTGCATATATACATCTATATATATATATACATATATATATATATATATATATATATATATATTGACCAAAGTTTGACCCTTATTGGACTTCACATTGGGCTTGGTAATAACTTCTATTGGGCTCATTCAATTAAATTGTTTGGGCTCAATTTAAATAACACATTGGGCTTATATTAAATAGTCTATGTTACATTTAATTAAATCAAGCATTGGGCTTGTTTAATTAATTACATGGGCTAGTAATTAAATTAATTACATGGGCTACTAGGTTAATATCTTTAACCTAGTTTATCAACTTATTTGGATATAAAATATAATCCAATTAGATTTGCTTTAATTAATTATACACTTTGCTTTAATTCTTTAAATAAATATACAAGCACATAAGTACATTTATTTAATTATCTAATGCACAATTAATTAATGAGAAAAATTTAAATTCATTGCTAAATATTTATTAAGTATATTTACAATGACTAATGAAATTCGTGGTCATTACAGGTTTGATTTGTTTTCTATTTTTCTTTGTTTTTGCAGTGATTATGGTATGTTCACTATTTGTTTTGCTGAATATTTTCTTCACCAAAAGTTTGCTGAAATGCCTAATCCATTCCCCATTATCCAATACCGGAAGAAATTATAGATTAACCTCTTCATGCAAGCTAGAAACAAGCAAATAGGGGGATACAATCCTGGTACAAAATATTCAGGCAGATTTATCCCAGAAAAATAGTTTGGTTGTATATGTATTTTTCTTGTAAAGTTTTTTTTAATCTTGTTTTTTTTTTATATTCATAACCATTTGTTAAAGTTACTGAATTATTACTGTTTAGTGAATGTTTATGTTAATGGAATTAAGTCTTTGATTGTATTACCAGTACTTTGACATTGTTTGTTTGTTCATATTTGGTGTTCTGGACTCGTTCCTTTAGAGGTTACCAAATGCGTATTAGTGAGTGACAGAACTTCAACAAGTTGGTTATTATTTACCTTTTGATTCTTTTAACCAAATGCGCATTAACTGCTAGTTACTTATAAATAACCTTTTAAAAATTATATTATTTGGAATATGGTACAGTTGGTAGCCAAACCTTCAAATAAAGGTAATCGTTTTAGTTTTTATGGGTAACCAAATAGTCATTAAAAAATTTCAAAACAGTTACCAAATGTTCCATATATTTTAGTTTTTGTGGGTAACCAAATACCCATTTATGTAGCTGTTAGTTACTTGTAAATAACCTTTGAAAAATTATATTATTTGTAATATGTTACAGTTGGTGGCTAAACATTCATACAGAGGTAACTATTTTAGTTTTATTGGGTAATCAAATAGTCATTAAAAATGTTCAAAACAGTTACCAAATGTTCCATGTATTTGCTCTCTTTATCTTGCTAAATCATGATTGAATCAGAGATTGGTTGTGTGATTTTCCTCTTACTTAATGTAAGAAGAAAAGAATTCAAAATATTATTCAATATTGTGTAACACAATCTTGGTTACCTTACATCAATAAAAAGTGACCATATATCTGTTGATTGGTTACTAACAATAAACAACAATATTGTTTTATAGTTACACTTTTTTTGATGATGTACTATATCATACCTTTTTTTGTCGTAAAATTGGTGGATTATTGCATGTTTTTCTGTTGTGTCCTTTTGCTTGGCACCTGCTGCATTTGTTTTGAATTTTGTTTTTAGATCCATGCTTGTACCTCCTTATTTTTGGTCTTCTAGTCGGTCTTCTTGTATTTGGTGGTTTTACACATATGTTTCTTATTTCTTCTGGTACATCCCAATTCTCTCGACCAAAGTTATTTTTGAGTAGTTTTTTGAGCAAAATTCATAACAGATCGAATTCTTTTTGCTGATAACAGTAGCAGCGTGTCGACAAGGTATCTCATGGTACTAAAATTTATGGCATGTGTCTTTTGTTCCATGTCCACAATAAACTGTTTGGTGACATCGTAAACAGTGAAAATCACTAGGTTCAATGTCTTACCCTACCACACAATTAAAGGGTGTAGTTAGTATATATAATTTATTTTTTTAAATTCGGTAAAATGGCAAGCATATGTACTGTTGGTAACTTTTTCAGCATATACAGGTAACCAATAATGACTAATGCAGTTTCCATAAAATGCAAATGCAATCTAAAAGTTGTATACAGGTAACCAATATACATGCATGCAATAATTTAAAACTTGTATTACTGACCTTAAGTTTCTTTGATTCAATGATATTAGATTGTAGTCTTCTTTCAACTGATGTGGAAAGGGTAGTGAATGTTGATATGACTGCTTGTTTGTTTGTGAAATACCATCTTTGAACCATACAACGGAGGCATTCAATCATTGATGTAACCGAAAATTCCCTGATTCCCTTGATTGCATTGTTGATAGATTCGGCTGTGTTTGAAGTCATTATTGAGTATCTACTTACAGTCCCATGGATCCTTGTGCACTTCTTCTCTAACTTAACATCTTCCTCCAAATATGTCCTTATTCGAGCATCAATTACATCTAGTTCAACCACGTGTATGTTGAATTGTTTAATAGTGTAAGCTCTACAAGCCCCGTTGTATGCTTTTTTGAGTTCTTCTCCTTTCTTTTTGAATCTATTTTTTATATTTTTCAATACATGATATGTACATGAACCATGCATAACATCAGGGAACACAAAGTTCAGTCCATGTACAATGGCTTCATGTCTATATGAAATAATGCATTTGCCTTCCCTAACTCCACAAGCATTTCTCAAATGGATGAAAAACCATCTCTAAGACAATTCATTTTCAATGTCAACCACTACAAAAGCAATCAGAATAATGTTTCTGTTTGCATCCTGGGTGCTTGCTATGAGGAGTGTCCCCCCGTAGGTTGATTGTATGAACGTGTCATCAATTATAATGATTGGGAAGCAATGATGTCATGCTTGAATGGATGCTCCCTGTGATTGAACCTGAGATGAAATTTCATTAATGCCAATATAAATATATGGAGTAGTTAGTGGTCAAACTTATAGTCGAGGTTTACGAACAAAAAACCATTTTGATGAGAAAAAAATCATAGTCCAGTTAGTAGCCATAACTTCATACACAGGTAACAAATTCAATTTTACTGGGTTACCAATAAATTATAAAAAAATTTACAAACAGTTTCTAAGTGAATACCTGGATTTGTTTTCTTCAACATGTGCAACCATGATGGGATCAGAGAGTAGTCGTGTCATTTTGCCTAATTAAATGTAGTCTTATTGCTTGTGCTAGAATTTTTTTGTGTTTGTAAGTTTGATGTATTTTAACTTCATATTCATTCGGATTTGATATGACCTCATTAGATTGTTCGTCCGTGTATGCTCTGTCTTGTTGTCTGTCTTGTTCTCGATCAATAGCTTCGATGGCAAGCTGATCAGCATATTGTGTTCCAATTTGGTAATCTTGTGTTGCTAGTGGTACAAGTTCTGAATTCCATTGTGCCGATCTGATTAGCGTTACATCATTAATCCTATTTTCTTCTTCATTTCTCAAGTTTTGTAAGATTGTAGTGCCTCCATTGCTGTATACATTCTCTATAATTAATGGAAACTTGTCATGTTCATCTGATTTTCTATTGACTTCCATAAATAATCTGAACATTGCTTCATCTGACATACTTATCGGTGGAATGTTACTTCTAATTTGAAATTTGATTGACAATTTTGTTGTGTTAGTGTCTAGCCTTATTGCACTACATACCAAGTTGTGCATTTCGGTGAATGAACAAGTTGATGGGACTAGTATGGCGATCTCTTCAAAATTGAGGTATTGGTTATTGTCAAACCACGTTTCGTTGAAATAAAGGACAACTGGAATTGTGACGACCCCAAATTCGGGTCCCTTGAACCTCGGATCCGGTTCGCTACAATACAACCTTTTCCTTATCGTTCATGACTTACAATAATATTATAATTGCTAAATAATCATTTATTTAAAACTTTACGAAATCTCTTCCTATTCCAGAATCACAATCTTTACAAATTCCTAGTATGTCTCAATATCATACATGATACGACATTCTATTACAATCAATTTGAGTATTTAAACCATCACAATAAATGCTAACCATTTATTTAATTACACAATCAATTTACTTGTCCAATACAGACTCATACTACGACAATCACTTAAACTTTTGATGAAAGTAATACGCATTCCTGATCCTTGATCTTTAAACAAAATCTTCGGACATCTCGCACTTATCTGAAAGTGTTGATTTTATAGCAAAAGTGAGAACGACAGCTCAGCAAATCTAACAGTTACACATAACACATTACATGTTTCACATGTTATACATATTCTGCATTCTATTCCTACATCATGCATTTCATGCTTTTCATTTTATGAATGTTTCATACTTCTTATGCATCGCATATAATACACAACTAGCATCTATCAATTCATGCTTCTTATTCTGTATATAATTCCCATATAATCATACTTCATAGTTTTCACATTTCACAAAATATCATCAATATATCTTTATATCAATAATTTAATATAACATTGTTGCACAACAATACACATAGGAGCAAGTTCTGAAAAACTTGCCTAGTTCGCTTCTACCGTTTGCGCTTATTTTGCGCCTTTTGTTCAATCTATAATTTATATATGAAATTGACATCATCATTAGTTACAGTGACTATTAATTAGTCTTTATATAAGACTCTAACTTCAAATTATTAACTCTTAAGATGCCCAACAAACGAATCCTTAAGTTTCGGACAAAAACCCTAGACTAAATACAGTTCGGACATATCGAGTACGCTTAATCAACTTACGCATTCACTACACGTTCTTCATACGACCCACTTTTAAAAAGTTGTCTAAATTAGTCACAAATGGATTATTTACATTGATTTAATTCAATTAAACTTTCTACTTTTATATAACTTAATGATTTGGATATTTAATAATATACCAAATACTCAAAATAGTATCTATCTTCGAATAATACAACTACATTCAAATATTATTAACCATTTAATAATAATTTAATCACTTATAAATATTATTAATCATTTAATAATATTTTAATCATTTATTAATATTATTAACATTTTAATAATATTTTAATCACTTATTAATATTATTAACCATTTAATAATATTTTAATCTCTTACTAATATTATTAATCATTTAATAATATTTTAATTATTTATTAATATTATTAACCATTTAATAATGTTTTCATCACTTATTAATATTATTAATCATTTAATAATATTTTCATCTCTTATTAATATTATTAACCTTTTAATAATATTTTAATCACTTATTAATATTATTAACCATTTAATAACATTTTAATCTCTTATTAATAGTATTAACCATTTAATAATATTTTAATCACTTATTAATATTATTATTCATTTAATAATATTTTAACCTCTTACTGATATTATTAACCATTTAATAATATTTTAATCATTTTATTAATATTATTATCTATTTAATAATATTTTAACCTCTTACTAATATTATTAACTATTTAATAATATTTTAATCATTTATTAATATTATTAACCATTTAATAATATTTTAATCATTTTATTAATATTATTATCCATTTAATAATATTTTAACCTCTTACTAATATTATTAACCATTTAATAATATTTTAATTATTTATTAATATTATTAACCATTTAATAATATTTTAATCACTTATTAATATTATTATCCATTTAATAATATTTTAACCTCTTACTAAACAACTATTACAATATAACGTACAACGTATCATAGTACAGTATTCAAATAATACATAACTATGTCGTCATTATTATTGTCACACTATTTTATAACTTATGAAGACTAATACAATTACAACTCGGACCTTCACTCCATCCCCCGACTAGACCCAGCTACTCTCTAATCTCCTGTTGAAAAATAATGGAACAAAAGGAAAGGGTGAGCTCAAATAGCCCAGTAAAGAATATCATGGCTAAGATAATGACAAATAAATTATCGTTAGCTTTCAACAGTTGAGTTTTTGATAAAATAATTTAAACAGCAAGCTTTAATTCAACAACTGTAGTTAAGTTCTTAAACAAAGTTCAAATCAATAACTGCAGCAGAATAACAATCATTAGAAAAATTATTTGGACTATGATATCCACTCGCTTCTCTTTTTAAGAAAAACATCATCAACTTTTATCATCTGAAACACCACTGACCATGATAATATAATTTCACAGTTCCTGGTCATAATCATGCAAGTTAACAGTTCATCTTTGCACTACGGGCCAAAGATATTCAATATAGCACCAACGGTCATGATTATACCAATCTACAGCCTTTGGTCATAAACATACCAAACAATAGCTCATCTTTGTCACAGGCCAAAGAGAACATTCACCATGTGCCTTAAAAGACACAGCATCAAATATATCACCTTTAACCTATCAACGTCTTTAACCTATCAACACATTTATCCAATCTATGCCCTAGGCCACAGATATCAACAATAATTTGTTTCTTGATTATTAGAATAATAACAGAGATATTAATAATGAACAGAAAAAATAGGATAAACAATAAATATCGGAAGTTTATAATTTTTACTTTGTGCAGATTCAAATAATGTTCAAATTGTCAACATGATGTGAAGTGAAATTCAAAAATGATATTCAAGATCCACAGTTCAGGATAACGGTTACAATTCAATAGAAATGTTTACGTAAATAAGAAGGTGCAATTGAAATGATATTAAATGAAGCGCAAACTATCAAAGAACATATAATCATTTCAAAAAATTTACCGAATAATACTTACCATAGTAAGTTTAAGAGTATAAAAGAAATGATATCCCTTACCGTGGTAAGTTTGAATAATAGAAGATGAAAAAAATGGTATCCCTTACAAGTAATAAAGAACATAATATCCATTTATGATGATGAAAAGAATGATACCCCTTATCTTGTCACGTGACTGGATATTGATAAAAATGAGGTTGATCAACCTATATATTTATAATATAATTAGTAATTAGCACATACAAATTTCAAGGTGTATGATAACTCATATATTATGAACTATCAAAATTATTTATATAATATAAATTTTTATAGTGTAAAATAATAACTTCAAAAATAATTTTTGAAATAATATTTCAAAATAAATGTTCAAAAGAAAGCTTTTCAAAATAAATATTCTCAAAGAAGAGTCTTCTAAAGGAAGATTTGTGAATACCGTGTGAAATAAATATTTGTGTAATTACTACTCTTTAATAAAATACTTACTTGAAAAATTTCTGCACTCCTTTTGGTTTACAAACACTCAAGATAACCTTACTATTCTCAGAGAAAACTCACAAAATACTTGTGGAAAATTTTTATGTTTTAGGTGTGATTTTTCTATTCAGCTGAGCAAACTACTTATAGGAGAAAAAAAGTTACTATGCACGGTAGGTGACTGCGCGTCCTGCACGCCAGTGCTGAAAATGCAACATCAGTCGTTTGGCTGCTTTTTCTTCCTTCACCAAACTTCTTCAGCAATCATTTTTCATGCTTATTTCTCATGTGGCCCCCACAAAGGACCCACATATTTACTATTCAAAATAATAATAAAAATTATTATTAATTTAATAATATAAATTACTGTATATTTACTACTGTGACAATTATTAGGTTCAATAATTTTAAAATACAGTGCAATAACAATTATTAATTCAATGATATAAAATACAGTGTAACGACAATTATTGAATCAATCATACAAAATAATGTGTAACAATAATTATTGATGAATATTGTGCAATGACCACGTTATCAGATCAATAATAAGAGACACTGTGCAATACTGTGTGCAACTGTAGAATATCGTGTGTTACAGTAAAATACCATAAAATACCATATGCTACTATTCTTTTATAACCAGTATTTTAACAGTTAAAAGTGATAACGATGTTAACTATTTTTATTTAAATAGGTTACTTCTGTCGTTTTGTATATCCGACAAATATTCCGTTGTGAGATCCATAAATGATTAGTTATTTTGGCACCGTTGTACGACTGAATATTCCCCGACAAAATGAATATTGTCCGACATAATAAAATTTATACATAACATCCTTAACTTTTAACTTTGTCAATTTAACTACTTACTGTTTCAGGAAAAATATATATGAAGAAAAATTAATTTTGTATTTCATAAAATTCAGGGTCTTACAACTATAATAATAATAATACTAATAATAATAATAATAATAATAATAATAATAATAATAATAATAATAATAATAATAATAATTGTAAGACCCTAAATTTTATGAAATATAAAATTAATTTTTCTTCATATATTTTTCATGAAACAGTAAGTGGTTAAATTGACGAAATTGAAAATTAAGGATGTTATGTGCAAATTTTATTTTGTCGGACAATATTCGTTTTGTCGGGAAATATTCGGGTCGTACGTCGCCGCCGAAATAACTAATTATTGGTGGACCCCACAACGAAATATTTGTCGGATATAGAAAACGACAGAAGTAACCTTTTTTAAATAAAAATAGTCAACGATGTTAACTGTTAAAATATCAGTGATAAAAGAATAGTAGCATACGGTAATTTATGGTATTTTTCTGTAGTACATGGTATTCTACAGTAGCACACGGTATTGCACAGTATCTCATATTATTGATCTGATAATTGACACTGTGATGCCCCCAAATCTAGGCTCATACAGCCCAAACTTGAGTCGTCAAAAGACTACAACAAAATTATTACATGATAGAATAACGTTCAACAATACAGTGTATAATAATACACAACTAAGTCTTCATAATTATTGTCACACTATATACAACATGTGAAGACTATAATAGCTATCACTCGGACCGTCACTCCATTCCCTTGCTAGACCCGGCTACTCTCTCATTTTCTGAAAAACAATGGAACAAAAGAAAGGGTGAGCTCAAATAGCCCAGTAAAGAATATCATGACTAAGATAATGACAAGTAAATTATCATTAGCCTTCAACAGTTGAGTTCTTGATAGGATACAATAGACTACAAGGTTTGTATCAAAAACTGCAGTTAAATTCTTAAACAATGTTCAGATCAATAATAGCAGCGGAATGAGCAATCTATTAGAAGAATAATGCAGACTATAGTGTCCACTCGCTTCTCTTTTTAGTAAAAATATCATCAACTTTTATCATCTGAAATACCATTAGTCAAGATAATACAAATTCACAGTTCCTGATCATAATCATGCAGATCAACAGTTCATCTTTGTACTACAGGCCAAAGACATTCAAAATAATACCAACGGTTATGATTATACCAGATTCAGCCTTTGGTCATAATCATACCAAACAACAGTTCATCTTTGCACTACGGGCCAAAGAGAACATTCACAACGAGCCATAAAAGACACCGAACAGATGTATCGCCTTTAACCAATTATATCGCCTTTAACCTATCATCTGTTCAACAATTATATCGCATATGTGCCCCCGGCCACAGATATTCACAACAACTTGAATTTGGATGATTAGAATGATATAAATGATGAACAGAAGAAACAGGATAAACAATAAGTATCAGAAGTTTACTTTGTACAGATTCAAATAATGTCCAAATTGTCAACATGATGTGGAGTGAAATTTAAAAATGATATTCAAGATCCACAGTTCAGAATAACGGTTACAGTTCAATAGAAAGGTTCACGTAAATAGGATGGTTCAATTGAAATGATGAAGTGCAACTATTATGGAACATATAATATTTTCAGGAATTATAGAAGCAATAGTTCCATAATAAGTTTCGATTTAGGTGTATGAAAGAAAATAATATCCCTTACCGTAGCAGGTTTGATTAACAAAAGGTGAAGGAAATTAATATCCCTTACCATAGTAAGTTTGAATAATGGAAGATGAAAAAGATGGTATCCCTTATGAGTATAAAAGAAAATAATATCATTTACAAATATGAAAGAAAATGATATTATAAACGAATATGCAATAAAAGTGTCATGTGATAATTCGTGTAAACAAATTATTTCCACAAGAGACAAATAAGAAATGAATACAAAAAGTAATTCACCAAACATGCGGTAATCCGCGTAGTCAGGTTATTCTCAGAGATTAATAAGGAATGAATACGAAATGTTATTCACCAACAGGTGATAATCCGCACCGTAAGGTTATTCCCACAATTTAATAAAAATTGAATACGAATAGTCATTCACCAAACAGGCGATAATCCGCACCGTAAGGTTATTCTCAGAGATTAATAAGGAATGAATACGAAATGTTATTCACCAACAGGCGGTAATCCGCGCCGTAAGGTTATTCCCATAAATTAATACATGGAAATAAATGGCACATCTTATGAGTAAGAAAGAAACGATATTATTTTCGAGAATCAAATAATGATAATCCTTTACCTTAACACGTGACTGGATATTGATTTAAATGAGGTTGATTAACTTGAACAGTACACGTACACTTATAAATCTTCACAAATACTCAAGATGACTTAAGCACACTTAGAGAAAACTTTCACAAGAAGTATTTAGAGAGAGAAAGAAAGAACAAGTAAGGAAGTTTATGAAAAATCCTTAAGTTAAGGCCTCTATTTATAGCCAAAAATCTTATCATAACCAAGATTTCCTAATTTAATCCAAACCGTTCATTTCAAGATAATGTTTAATCCATACCATTCATTTCATCTTTTAAGATAAACCATTCATTTAAATATCATCTTTTAATCTACATCATCCATTTTAAATTCTATATTGTCTTTAATCTATACCATTCATTTCATCTTTTAAGATTTCCTTAATCTAAACCATTCATTTAAAGATTATCTTTTAATCTACACCATCCATTTTAAATTCTATATTATCTTTAATCTATACCATTCATTTTATATCACCTAACTTTATATTATAAACAAATAACTTTATCAATTCAATTATTCAACAATAATTCACACTTATTCATTATTATGACTAATTGTTATAAATACAGTGTAGTTAGATATCAAGTTAATTAATTAATGAAATACAACTGTTTAAATAATACCATAATAGAGATAACAATAATGCAGAAAGTATGCAAAAGAAAGATTACGTTACTGTGTCATGACAATTATTGATTCAATAATGTGAATTACTGTGCATATGCTACTGTGACAATTATCGATTTAATAACATGAATTATTGTGCATGTGATAATAAAGTCAAATATTGTACGATAACCACTTTATCAGTTTAATAATACGAAACATTGTGCAATGCCGTGTGCTACTGTGCAATACCGTGTGCTACTGTGCAATACCGTATGTTACTTGTAATACCGTATATTACTATTCTTTTACCACCGGATATTTTAACAATTAAAAGTAATAGTACTATTGACCATTTTAAAAATTGTTTATGTCATTTTCTATATCCGACAATTATTCTTTGTAGGGTCCACCTTTGTGGGGTCCACCAATGATTGGTTCGTACGGCGCCGTCGTACGAACATTCCCCGACAGAACGAATATTCCCCGACTAAAAGAATATTGTCCGACATAATATAATTTACACATAACATCCTTAACTTTTAACTTTATCAATTCAACCGCTTACTGTTTCATGAAAATATATATGAAGAAAAATAAATTTTATATTTCATAAAATTCGGGGTCTTACAACCTCCCCTCCTTATGAAATTTCGTCCCCGAAATTGACGTACCTGGCATATCGAAGAGGTAAGGATACTTAGATTTCATTTCAGATTCTAGCTCCCAAGTCATTTCCTCAGTATCTTGGTTCCTCCATAAAACCTTAACTTGAGGTATAACCTTTGAGCGTAGGATCTGCTCCTTCTTATCTAGGATCTTAACAGGTACCTCCTCGTACGTTAAATCCTCTGCTATAACGTCTGGTTCTAACTCAATGACGTGGTTTGGGTCCTTCACATATTTACGTAACATAGATATGTGAAAAACGTTATGGATGCGAGACATACTTGGTGGTAGGGCTAGTCTGTAGGCTACGGTTCCTATTCGATCGAGGATTTCAAATGGGCCAATAAATCGAGGGTTGAGCTTTCCTCTCTTTCCGAATCTCGTAACCCCTTTCCATGGAGAAACACGTAAGAATACATGATCTCCGACGTTGAAACTTTCGTCTCTTCGATGAAGATCAGCATAACTCTTTTGTAGTTCTTGTGCGGTCTGTATTCGTTGTCGGATCATTTGGATCTTTTCTGTTGTCAAGCGTACCAACTCGGGTCCCAACAATTTTGCTTCTCCTACCTCATTCCAACATACTGGAGAGCGACACTTCCTTCCATACAAAGCCTCGAATGGAGTCATGCCTATGCTTGCTTGGTAACTGTTGTTGTAAGAAAATTCCACCAATGGCAAGTACTTATCCCAACTTCCTTTGAAGTCTAATACACAAAGTCTCAAAAGATCTTCGAGGGTCTGGATCGTCCTTTCCGATTGTCCGTCCGTTTGAGGATGGTATGCAGAACTAAAACGTAGTTCAGTGCCCATAGCTTTTTGTAGACTGATCCAAAAGCGTGAAGTGAATCTAGGATCTCGATCAGAAACTATGGAAATTGGCATGCCATGCAATCTCACGATCTCATTTATGTACATACCGGCAAGACGTTCAAGTGAAAAGTTTTCTCGTATAGGCAAGAAATGAGCAGATTTGGTCAATCTATCTACGATCACCCAAATTGCATCTAAGCCTTGAGAAACTTTTGGAAGACCCGTCACGAAATCCATATTGATGTGTTCCCACTTCCATTCGGGAACCTCAAGTGGTTGTAATGGGCCCTTAGGTACTTGATGCTCTGCCTTGACACGTTGACAAGTTAGGCACCTTGAGATAAATTCTGCAATCTCCCTTTTCATATTGTTCCACCAAAATGTATGTCGAAGATCTCGATACATCTTGGTACTCCCTGGGTGAATTGCAAATGGCGTGTTATGTGCCTCCATCATGATTTTATACTTCAATTCAGGATCGTTAGGAACACAGAGTCGAGAGTTGACTCGAAGTATTCCTTTCTCGTCGATTCTTGCTTCGGGAATGACACCTTCTTGTACTTTCTTTATCATGTTTATCAGTTCTGGATCGGTAGCTTGAGCAGCTTTAATTTTATCGATTAAAGCTGGTTCTACTTGCACGTGAGCAATCTTCGAGTGGGTCCCTGGTGTCTTTAGTTCTATCTCCATCTTTTGCAAGTCGTACAAAATATACTTTTGTGTTGTCAGCAGTGCACTTGTACTCGCATAAGATCTTCTGCTCAAAGCGTCAGCTACAACGTTCGCCTTTCCCGGGTGATACTGGATTGTGTGGTCATAATCCTTCAACAGCTCAAGCCAACGTCGTTGTCGCATGTTGAGTTCCTTCTGGGTGAAGAAATACTTGAGACTTTTATGATCCGTATAGATATCCACCTTTTCTCCGTACAAGTAGTGTCTCCATATCTTCAACGCGAAAACGACTGCTGCCAACTCTAGATCATGAGTAGGATAATTTTTCTCATAATCTTTGAGTTGTCGAGAAAAATTCTCCTGATCCTGATGGTATGGTCAGAACAGGAGCTGAAATAAGTCTCTTCTTGAGTTCTTGAAAACTTTTCTCACATTCCTCGTTCCATACGAATTTTGTACTTTTCCGAGTCAGCTGAGTTAATGGAGTGGCGATTCGAGAAAATCCTTCTACGAATCTCCGATAATAACCAGCTAGGCCCAGAAAACTTCGGACTTCGGTTACTGTCTTGGGTTGTTCCCAATTTAGTACCGTTTCAATCTTCGCAGGATCGACTGATATTCCTTGACTAGAAATCACATGCCCAAGAAACGTGACCTCCTCAAGCCAGAACTCACATTTCTTCAACTTGGCATATAATTTGTTTTCACGGAGCTTTTGGAGTATCAATCTCAGGTGTTGTTCATGATCCTCGCGACTCTTGGAGTATATGAGGATGTCATCAATAAAGACAACCACAAAATGATCCAAATATTCCTTGAATATTCGGTTCATCATGTCCATGAAAGCTGCAGGAGCATTAGTTAGTCCAAAAGGCATGACTAAGAACTCATAATGCCCATAACGAGTTCTGAAAACAGTCTTTGGAATGTCCTCAGCTTTAACCTTTAACTGATGATATCCAGAACGGAGATCAATCTTTGAGAAATGTTGAGCACCTTGCAATTGATCAAACATGTCATCAATCCGAGGTAACGGGTACCTATTTTTGATGGTGACATGATTCAATTCTCGGTAGTCAATGCACAATCTCATACTCCCGTCTTTCTTCTTCACAAATAGAACAGGAGCACCCCAAGGTGATGCACTCGGACGAATGAAACCGGTATCCAACAATTCCTGTAGTTGGACTTTTAACTCTTGAAGTTCAATGGGAGCCATTCGATATGGAGCTTTGGAAATGGGTTTGGTACCGGGTTCAAGATCAATACAAAATTCAATTTCACGGTTTGGGGGTAAGCCAGGAAGTTCTTCAGGAAAAACGTCAGGAAACTCATTAACAATGGGAATATCATTCAAGTTTGACGTATTTTTGTTCAAATCAGTGACATGAGCTAAAAAGGCTTGACATCCGTTTTTCAATAAACGAATGACTTTATGGCTAGAAATAACAGTTATAGATTTCAATGGTTTAGTTGCTTGAATTTGCATGACAGGTTGATTAGGAATATGAAAACTAATAATCTTATGAAAACAATCAATTTTAGCATGATGGGTAGTCAACCAATCAATTCCTAAAATCACATCAAATTCATGCATCTCCAAAGAAATAAGGTCAACAGGTAATGTGAGGTTGTTGATTTGAACTAGGCAAGATTTATAGACAGTAGATGTAATGGTCATTTCTCCTAATGGGGTTTCAACTGATAAGTCAAAATCCAAATTTTCAGGAGTTAAGTTTAAACGCTGAGCACATGCAGGTGAGATAAAAGAATGGGTAGATCCAGTATCTAACAAAGCGTAGACTTCACGAGAATTTATGAATAGCTTACCGGTTATCACCTCGTTCGAGTTTCGTGCCATTTGGGATGTCACAACAAAAGCTCTTCCTTGAACTACAGATTTTCCCTTATCCATGCTAGCTTTTGGTATCATCATTGCAGCTGGACTCGATTTTGTGGCAGGACAAAACCGCGCAAGATGACCCTATTTCCCACAACTGTAACACTTTTTGGACTGCTGTGTACAGTTTGGGCTGATGTGACCTTCCTGACCACACCTATAACATCTCACTGGTGGTCGATCTTCTCCCCTTGAAACTGGGGTCGGTGCTGGTGCTGGTACTGGTGCTGGTGCCCTTCCATAATTATTATGGAATCTCTTTCTTTTGAAATTGTTCCCACTGGATTCTCCTCTTCTGTTATTTGATGTGGAATTACCACCGAAGTGTTGGTTACCTCCTCGATGGTTCTCGTTCCTGTGGTTGTTGTCATTCCTTTCTCTATGCTGATCATTAACTCTTGGCTGCAATGTTTCATCTGTTTGCTCCACCCTTTGAGCCCTATCCACAACATCTGAATACAAACTGAATTTATGAGAGCTAAGTTGTTGACGAATTTTGAGTCTCAAACCTCTTAGGAACATCCGACTCATTCGTGCTTCGTCATCCACTAGATGGGTGGCAAAACGAGATAACTCGGCGAACTTAGCTTCATATTGGGAGACTGTCATGTTTCCCTGCTCCAGCTTAATGAATTCCACTTCTTTCATATGGCGGATGCTTTCTGGGAAATACTTCTCATTAAACAGTTCTTCGAATTCTGTCCAAGACATTTCGAGTGCTGAAGGTTGGATACGTTTTACCGCTTCCCACCAATGGTCCGCCTCACCTCGTAACATAAAAGTGGCAAATGGCACCTTTTGATCATCAGCGCATTGTAAGACATCAAGTATTTTTGTCGTTTGCTTCAGCCATGCCTCCGCTTTGAGTGGGTCAGGCTTTCCGTGGAATTCAGATATTTGTTTTATTAAGAAAAAAAATATATATTATTATTATTTTTCAAAAGTTACTATTCACTCCCGGAAGTTACTATTCATTCCCGAAAAAAATACTATTCACTGACGGAAGTAACTGTTCATCTCGGGAAAGTCACTGTTCATCTGCTGACAAAAAATTACTGTTCACTTTTTGAAAATTTTAAAGTTACTGTGCAAGTATAGAAAAAAATTTAAAAACGTTTGCGCAGCCTCTCCTGCGTTTCAACACTGGTGTGCCACCTACCACTGCATAGTAACTTCTTTTCTCCTATAAATAACTTGCTCAACTGAATAGAAAAATCACACCTAAAACATAAAATTTTTCTATAAGAATTTTATGAGTTTTCTCTGAGAATAATAAGGATATTTTGAGTGTTTGAAAGCCAAAAGGAGTGCAGGAATTTTTCGAGTAAGTCTTTTATTAAAGAGTAGTAATTTCATAAATTCCTATTTTTCACGGTATTCACAAATCTTCCTTTAGAAGACTCTTCTTTAAGAAGATTCATTTTTAAAAGCTTTCTTTAGAAGATTTATTTTGGAATATTATTTTAAAAACTATTTAAAAGTAGTTCTTTTATACTACAAAAATTATGTTAAATATATATAATTTTGATAATTCATATTATACGGGTTATCATACACTTTGAAATTTATATGTGGTAATTACTAATTTTATTATAAATATATAGGTTGATCAACCTCATTTAAATCAATATCCAGTCACGTGTTAAGGTAAGGAATGCCATTTTTTTTTCTTCTTACTTGTAAGGAATATCATCTTCTTTCATATTCTCACTTACTACGGTAAGGGGTGTCATTCTTTTCATCATCATAAATGAATATTATGTTCTTTCTTGTGCAATTTATTTCCATGTATTAAATTGTGGGAATAACCTTACAGCGCGGATTACCGCCTGTTGGTGAATAACCTTTTGTATTCATTCCTTATTAATCTCTGAGAATAACCTTACGCGCGCGGATTACCGCCTGTTTGGTGAATAACTCTTTGTATTCAAATTGATGGGAATAACCTTACGACGCGGATTACCGCCTGTTGGTGAATAACCCTTTGTAATTATTTGTCTCTTGTGAAAATAATTTGTCTACACGAATTATCACATGACATTTTTATTCCATATTCATTTGTAATATCATTTTCTTTCATATTCGTAAATGTTATTATTTTCCTTTATACTGATAAGGGATACCATCTTTTTCATCTTCCATTATTCAAACTTACTATGGTAAAGGATATTATTTTCCTTCACCTTTTGTTAATCAAACCTGCTACGGTAAGGAATATTATTTTCTTTCATACATCTAAATCGAAACTTATTATGGAACTATTGCTTGTATAATTCCTGAAAATATTATATGTTCAATAATAGTTGCACTTCATCATTTCAACTGAATCTTCCTATTTTCTGAATCTTTCTATTGAACTGTAACCGTTATTCTGAAATGTGAATCTTGAATATTATTTTTAAATTTCACTCCACATCATATTGACAATTTGGACATTGTTTGAATCTGCACAAAGTAAACTTCCGATACTTATTGTTTATCCTGTTTCTTCTGTTCATCATTTGTATCACTGTTATTTGTATTAATCATCAAGAATCAAGCTGTTGTAAATATCTGTGGCCGGGGGCACAGATGTGATATAATTGTTGAACAAATGATAGGTTAAAGGCGATATACTAGGTTAAAGGCGATACATCTGTTCGGTGTCTTTTATGGCACGTGGTGAAAGTTCTCTTTGGCCCGTAGTGCCTATATGAATTGTTGTTTGGTATGATTATGACCAAAGGCTGAATCTGGTATAATCATGACCGTTGGTATTATATTGAAAGTTCTTTTTGGCCCGTAGTGCATAGATGAACTGTTGTTTGGTATGATTATGACCAAAGTCTGAATCTGGTATAATCATGACCGTTGGTATTATATTGAAAGTTCTCTTTGGCCCGTAGTGCATAGATGAACTGTTGTTTGGTATGATTATGACCAAAGGCTGAATCTGGTATAATTATGACCACTGGTGCTATATTGAATATTTTTGGCCCGTATTGCAAAGATGAACTGTTGATTTGCATGATTATGACCAGGAACTGTGAATTTTTATTATCATGACTAATGGTATTTCAGATGATAAAAGTTGATGATGTTTTTACTAAAAAGAGAAGCGAGTGGACATTATGGTCTGCATTATTCTTCTAATAGATTGCTCATTCCGCTGCTATTATTGATCTGAACATTGTTCAAGAATTTAACTGCAGTTTTTTATATAAATCTTGTAGTCTATTGTATTCTATCAAGAACTCAACTGTTGAAAACTAATGATAATTTATTCGTCATTATCTTAGTCATGATATTTCTTACTGGGCTATTTGAGCTCACCCTTTCTTTTGTTCCATTGTTTTTCGACAGGAGATGAGAACGTAGCTAGGTCTAACCGGGGAATGGAGTGAGAGTCCGAAGGATAGCTATTATAGTCTTCACGTGTTGTAAAAGAGTGTGATAATAATAGTGAAGATTTAGTTGTGTATTATTGTTCCCTGTATTATATTACCTTATAATAATTTTGTTGTAGTCTTTTGACAACTCAAGTTTGGGCTATGTGGGCCCAGATTTGGGGGTATCACAATAATAATAATAATAATAATTATTATAATATTTATATTTTATAATTTTCTTAATAATAATATAAATAATAATAATATTTTTATTTTTTTAATTTTAATTTAATTTTTTATTATATTATGTCTTTAGACATAAACAATTACTAATATATATATATATATATATATATATATATATATATATATATATATATATATATATGCCCCGCCCATCTTCTGGAGAATCTTACCACTATAAAAACGTAAATTGCACTGCGATTTTGGTTTTAACTTTTTTTTCGGGAACTACGTATTTTCTTAAAAATAATGTTATCAAATTTTAATACTATTATTTTCCAATGAAAGTGGTCAAAGTTGTACTACTATATACGCTTTTAAAATAAAAATATTAATTTTAAAATTTTGGCGATAGTTACATTCATTTGATTTGGGAATTAATATTTTTATAAAAAAAATTATATTTTTTAAAATTTTTATTTACATAAAAATGGATATCATCTATTATTCATTTGAATAGAATTTTATAAAAAAAATAATTTCTATTATAAAAATATTAATTTTTTTAGATTGTTATCAACAACTTGAGACTATACCAAAAAATTAATAACTTGTATAATGATTTAAATATTATATTTGTGAATTAAATACATTGATTATAAGTAGAGAAAGATTTTAGGATACGTTAAAAAATGCACTAAACAGTAAACACATTAGATCCACCCTACGCACTTATGTCATGCTATTACGTTTACACTTATGTCATACAATTACATTCACACACTTAAGTCACAAACTCCCTCGAAGATGTATGGTAGTTTCCTATATTATAAAAAGAAGTTAAATGATGAGAGTTTTGATGTATAAATAGAGGAAGAAAAATAAAGTAATAGTAACGAGAAAGTTATCTCTAATTTGATGACACCTTTGCCTCCCACTTTGAAATGGTGCACAAACAAATTAACAAATTCAATATTTAATTATATTTAAATGTCTATAACAACCCACTATTCTTCTTTAATTATGCCATTTTTTCTTTGATCCGCGAATAAATAAATAAATAAATTGAATTCTTAGAACATAATGAGCGACCTCTTTTGTTTAATGCCCGGCTGTAGACTCGATAATTTGTTTGAAGTTTCATCCAACTTTAACTATCTCTGTTCAAAATTAGAGATATTTTTTTTTAATTTATTCTAAAATTAGAGATACATTTTTATTTTCAGACTATAAAGTGACATGATATTCTTAATTTGTCATTATTTTTTTACTATAATTTTTAATATCAAACTATCATAGCCACTCATTTGCAGAGAGAATTAATGCGAACCACTCATTTTTAATTTTTTTTACTATAATTTTTAATATCAAACAATCATATTAATATTGGAGAGAGAATTAATGCGAATCACTCATTTGTGATGCAACTTTCGAGTGACTCACTATTTAGCCAAGTAATGTATGATGTATAGCCAAGGTAAATTAAACCATATAAAAATTTATCTAATTGGCTTGTTTAATTTGCTCATACTTTCGAGTACAAAATCTTTTATCACTTAATTCATTCTTTTAAGGACAAAGGGAATAGTAATACTCCTATATATTCTAAATAATTTTTGAAAATGGAGTTCTATAACTCAGAAACATTTAAATCATGAGATTGCGCCGAGGCCTAGTGGTTAAGACTGAGGTACTATGACCTTTAAGTTTCAAGTTCGAATATCACTTAGATAAGTATAAGTTTGTTTTCTCTTTACGTGAGACTTGTTTGTGAATTTATTTTTATTTCATTTAGTGAGATTTAATTGATTTGATTGATTCTTGATATACTTAATTATGAAACTATATTATATTCTCCCAAAAATAAGGTTTTCAAAAATTAAAAAAAATTCTTAAGATTGCTGATTATGAATCAATTTACCTGTTTTAAATGAGTCATATTTGTTAGATATTATTTTAATAATATATTTAATTTAGAAATATTGAATATACTATTTCAATAATATGATATTGAATAGTCGCATGGGTTCAATATAAGGTATTGTGTAAATATATGCAATGGCTTGACTTAAACGGTGCAACTTCCTCACTAGTCTAATCAATGCAATAGTTCATTCTAAGAGACACGTCCCTTCAAAAAGGCGTCTCCAAATATATAAAGAGCACTCATAGTTATTATTTCATATATTTTAATTCGTCAAATCCAAATTCAAGTAAATAAGTCTTGAATTTATTCTATTTTATCTCTTTAAAATTTTTAAAAAATTAATATTTTTATAATAAAAAATAATATTTTTATTGTCAAACTGTCGCTATAGTTGTGAAAATATCAAAAATAACTGTAAAAATATCAATTTTTAATTTTTTTACTCTTATATTTTAGATATCAAAGTGTTCGACGGACCGGGAGGCTGAAAGAATTTAGGGTTTTGGGAAAATGGAAAGGGCACAGCACCACCACGGGAAAAGGTAAGGGAACAGGAAAGTAAAAATGAAAGAAAGAGAGGATAACAGTCTAATGAATTTTGGTCTGAAAAGAGCTTAAACATCATGCCCCTCTCACCAATAAAGGCATCCATCGTCTTGAATAAAGGAAAAGAAAAAATAATAAAAAAAAGAGAGTAACACTTTAGATAGAAATTTTTTACTTTTGTATGAAGACATTTGAACAAATACCACTATAGAATTATAATTTATTATGCCCATTTAATTACATATAAAAAATATTCCGGCATTCCCGAGCCTTTTCACATGCTTTGTCTATCTACCCGGCACTAGCCCGTGCTCTGAAGTCTCTAATACAAATATTTTAAATAAATTTCATAATTTCTCCAATATAATATTTACAGTTGTATTTAGATGCCACTAAAAACCTACTACTCTTCAATATCTAATTATATTTAGATGCCTTTAACAACGTACTATTCTTCTTTATGACACTTTTTTAATGATTCGCAAAAAGAAGAGAAAAATAGAATCGTGGGAACATAATGACTGACCTCTTTTGTTTAATGCCCGGGTGCAGACTTGATAATTTATTGGAAATTTCGTCGAACCTTAAACTCTACTTCTGAATTTTCCACTATCTATTTATTCTAATAGGATCTAGCAAGTATACCGTCATTCATACACTTGTTCTTCTGGTGTTATAAGCTCTGTTCAATTTCTCTCTTTTTGATCATTTTCGACTTCTTGCTGTCAATGGCTTCTACTAGTAACCGACCTGACTCTTCTTCTTCTTCTTCTTCTTCAACTCCTTGTTGGAGTGTCTTCTTGAGCTTTAGAGGTAAAGATACACGCGATAATTTTGCTAGTCATCTATACATGGCTTTGAAGCAGGCCGGAATTCTAACCTTTAAGGACGATCCTGAACTACGAAAAGGAGAAGAGATTCCACCTCAACTACTACAAGCAATCAAAGAATCAAAGGTTTCCATTGTTGTTTTCTCAAAAGAATATGCTTCTTCAAGATGGTGTCTTGACGAGCTAGTCGAGATACTTGAATGCAGGCGAACAAAAAAACAATTTGTTCTTCCTGTATTTTATGATGTTGAGCCATCTGTCGTACGTTATCAAATTGGGAGTTTTGCAAAAGCGTTTGAAAGTCATGCAAAAAGATATGCGAATAAGGTGGAGAAATGGAAAAGTGCGCTAACCGAAGCTTCAGATATATCGGGTTGTGAGCCGAAAAATGATGCAAATGGGTAAACCCTCCACCTCCATGCACCTCCTTCCTTTTTTAGTTTATGGTATTTTTAGTTTTATTTTGGGGTAAGCAAGGGAAGGGTAATATTGGATACGGAGTCTTAACTTTTCTTTCCTTTCCTTTTCCCAGACTAGCTAGCTAAACTCATAAACAAGCCAGCCAGCCGTTAGTGAAGAAACGTTTGGTAATTAAGGAGGAGGATCTCTTTCCCAATGTTTTGAAAACCGGTTCCCCAATGTTTTGAAAATCGATTTAAAATCGGCGGTCAGACCGGTTGAATCGGGAATCGATTTCCTTTTCGGTCCGGTTTAGACCGATTAACCAAATTTGGTCAATAACCGGTTGATCACCAGTTCAACCGGTGGTTCAACGGTAAAACCGTTTGGTTGAACCCATTTTGAAGTATTTTTTTTTATAAATATTTTTACCGATAATATAACATAATTTCACTATATTTTAGTTTATAAGAAAATTGATGTTTTAAAATTTTATTAATTATTAATAATATATATTTGTGACGTCACTGATTCAATAACGGTTCGACCACTGATTGAATCAGTGACTCGTCCACCCGGTACCTTTTTCGATTCACTGAACAAATCGATTCTGAGAACATTACCCTTTTCTATATATTTTGACAAGAAACTACTCCCGTGGGTGGATCGTTTTGTTATCATTAATTAATCTCTCTTTACATTGTTATTTTGTTGTCCACTTTCATGAGATAGCTAGCTGTTGTTTTCTGCTAACAGTAATTTGGGTCCAGATTTCTCCTACTTTTTCCAATCTTGTGGGAGGGAGCTCGTTTTCTCCTTTTGGGTGCTTCAATTCTCTCTCTATATATATGTAGAGAGTTGATTTCTTCTATGATTGGTGATTGTAGTAAGGCTAGCTAATTGGATTAGGATGCAACAATTCTCCAAAATTATTTCCGTTTTTTTCTTCTTAGATAATGAAAGTTATCATTTGGATCTCATTTTTGAATAGTACGTGTAGGTATTGCCTTGGGTGTTCATTCGATTAATACCGCACCGGACCGATATCGAATTTATCAAAAACTTGGTACCAGTATCGGTACCTATTTTTACCAAAAAATATTATTATTATTATTATTATTATTATTATTATTATTATTATTATTGTTATTGTTTATTAATAATAATTATTAAAAAAAATAGGATAACCGTTACAGTTCGAGATATACCGGGCCACCAAGTCTCCTAACCGGTTGGACCGTTATACCGAACCGATACTAGATTGGTCAATTTTTATTCCGAACCATCCGGTTTGGACCGGTTCAGTATACACTAAATACCGGTTGGATCGGTTTTTTTTAACACCCTTAATTCCCTTAACTTTATACATGATTTTTCTAATTAAATGAATTTATAATGTTCCTTGTTTTGTTCCAGCTCTCCAGGGTTTAATTTGCCAAAAGAAAAAAGGTCTATTTTTTTTTCAAGTTTGATAGAAAGAAAGAACATGTATTACTTTACAGCTCGTCTATTACAGTTGCGCTAAAAACTCAAATAGCATATATTGTTATTCCAAAGCTATGTTTGTTTGTAAAAAAATATATTCGGGGTTAAATTATTTGTATTAATTTAACACTACTTCAGACTATTTTATCCCATGATGAGGGATTATTAGTTCTATAAACTATTTTTTATCATTCCTAAGGCTATTTATGATGGATTATATAATCTCATGAAAAATATAGGATTAATAGTCTCTTTCATTTTAAGTTATTAAATGACTCTGTGGAACTAATAGTCTAACATTAAAAGACTAATAATCCCCTATCATGGGATAAAATAGATCGAAGTACTGTTAAATTAATATAAATAATCCAATCACAAGCATATTTTTTGCAAACAAACATGGCCTAAAAGGCACCAATTTCTGTAAACTGACATGCCTTTACAAGAACTGATTAATTTTGGCAGGGATGAGGCCGAGTTCATAAAACAAATCGTTGAAAAAACTGCAAAGAAACTAAATCAGGATTTTCTACATGTTGCCCGTTACCCTGTTGGGATAGAATCTCGTGTCGAAAAAATCAACAAGTTATTAAGCCTGGAAAAAACAAATGAGGTCCGCATTGTTGCTATTTGGGGTGTTGGTGGGATAGGAAAGACAACAGCTGCTAAAGCTGTATATAACCGCATCTCTAGTGATTTTGAAGACAGATGTTTTCTTGCGGACATTGCACAAACCTCAAGGCAACCCAACGGAGTTGTCATCTTACAAAATCAGCTCATTTCCAATGTCCTGAAGAATGATAGGCTTAAAGTTGATAACTGTCATCAAGGAATTGAGGTTATAAAACGCCAATTATGGCGTCGAAGGCTTCTTATTGTTCTTGATGATGTTGATAATGTTGAGCAGTTGGAAAATTTAGGCGTTGACCTCAATTTGCTCGAAGCTGGAAGCAGAATAATTGTGACGACGAGAGATTTATCTTGTTTAAGCTTGCTTGGTGAGGTTGATGTTCATACGCCAGAGGAGTTGAACAAAAGTGAGTCCCTTGAACTCTTTTGTTGTTATGCCTTCGGACAAGATCATCCTAAAGAAGGCTACAAGGAGATCTCGGAGGAAATCGTGGATTGTGCTGGAGGACTTCCCCTAGTTCTTGCCCTTTGGGGTCCCTATATGAGGTCTTTTAAGAATACTGTGCATTGGCAAAGTGCGTTGAAGAAGTTGAAAAAAATTCCTCACAATGATGTTCAAGGTAAACTTAGGGTAAGTTTTGATCCACTTGATGATATTGAAAAGCAGTTGTTTCTAGATATTGCTTGTTTCTTCATTGGTGTGAGCAAAGATTTTACGGTTAAAGTACTTGAAGATGAAGACTTGGGGTGCTTCTCAGATATTGGAATTGAAGCACTAGCTAGCCGGAGCCTTGTGAGTTTTGATAAGTTTGAAAGGGTGTCAATGCATGATATGATCAGGGACATGGGCAGAGAAATTGTTCGCCAAGAATCTACGAAATTTCCTGGAAAACGTAGCAGACTGTGGGATCGTGTGGATGTTCTTGATGTACTGAGAAAAAAATCCGTAAGAGCTTTATATATGTTCCCCCTATTCCAAAATTATAGATACATTTCTAAAACTGATCGACTTTTTTTTTCTTCTAAACATATTCGCCAGCTAGAAATATAATCTTCATGGCCTAATAGATATTTTGTATATGACGGATTAAATAGGGGAATTTGATCTTCTTTTCCCTGCCTGCACTTTTTTTCCCAGGGAACCGAAACAATTGAAGGCATTGAACTGTTCTTAGACGAGACAGATAAGGAGCAAGTGGATGGAGAGACGTTTGAAAAGATGAACGAACTGAGATTGCTTATCCTCAGGTGTTTTCGTGTACGAGGTACTTTCATTAATTCTTCTGAAAAGCTGAAATGGTTGTGTTGGTATGGGTTCCCTATGGAATTTATACCATCTAACTTGTACATGGACAATCTGGTTGCTATTGACTTGCCAAATAGTGAGGTTAAACAAATTTGGGAAGGACCCAAGGTATTATTACACGGATACTATATAATTTATTTCTTCTTATACAAACTCTGATTCTTGTTAATTTTACGCACACTCTGGTGACAAGTGTTTCTCTTTTTTTTCTCCTTCCTAATTTCCAGAGTCTTGAGAGGTTGAGATTCCTCAATCTTAGTCATTCAAATATGTTAACCACAAGCCCCGATTTTTCTGGAGCCCAAAATCTTGAGAAGTTGATGTTTCGTGATTGCACAAATTTGGTAGAGCTACACAACTCTGTTGGTTGTCTTGACAAACTTCTTGTCTTGAATCTTAATAATTGTAGAAACATAACAAAGGTCCCTTTAAGCATCTTCGGGTTAAAATCTCTCGAAGATCTTGACCTTTCTGGCTGCTCAAAACTGGGATATGAAGAACCTTTGTGTCTCTTACCAGCCTCAATACAAGGACTAAGTTGTATAAAGAGATTAATGTTGAGACAATGCAATGTATTGCATGTTCCAAGTGAAATTGGGAGTTTGGAGACTTTACAAGTTCTGGACCTTAGCGAAAACCAATTTTCTAGCCTCCCAGATAGCATCAGCAATCTTCATTGCCTAATGCACCTCTTTTTGGAGAACTGTGCAAGCCTAATTTCTATTCCAGATCTTCCGAGGAATTTACAGGAGGTATACGCGAACAACTGCCCTTCATTGGAGAGGGTTTCAGTTGCATCACAGTGGGAAAAAGGACCATTTATGGATTTTTCGGATTGCCCCAAATTGGTGAACAATTTTGCCAATAATTTTAGGAGAAACCTCCTTCAGTCATACCAGGTAGCCCCTCTCTCTATCAACAATTTTACCAATAATTTTTCTAATTTAACACACTTAGCACATGCACAAGATCGGACTGCTAGGATTCAATATTTAAATTTTTTGTGATCAGAATGTAGTGGATAGTTTAGATCCCAAAAGTCAGATTCTGGAAATAACTGTTTTTCAAACACTTTACTTGTAGAGTATTCCAAGGAAATCCAAAATATATATTTTTCCTCCATTTTTTTTTCTAATATCAAGTGACAGTCTAATAGCAAGTTCTGGGGGAAAATAAAAACTTCAAATTTGTTATCTATATATGTGTTGGTATTGTGGTGAATTGCTCGCAACCATCATATATATATATATATATATATATATATATATATATATATACACACACACAACATATAACTATCTTATTGATCTCCTTGGGTACTTGTAACACTAAATTTAATGGAACAGGGAGGACCAGAAATTCCAGGAATGAACATCTCACTTTCCGAAACAGAGACTCCTAACTGGTGCAATTATCGGGGCATAGGGTTTCGGCTAATTTTTCTAATGCCTTCATTTGTTGGGAGGAAGGTTCAAGGTTGGATCATGTGTCTAGTCACATCTGGCGGAAGAGAGGATCATGTTATCTGTCTTGTAAAGAATCTGACAAAGGATACAAGTTTTCATATTTTCACAAAAATTAGAGGCTGTATGTGGCTCAGCTATGTATCACTTTCTGAGCATGGAGTTTTGGTGGAAGGTGGAGACGAGGTAGAGATTTCGTTCACAACAAAAAAGTTGGTGAATAACTGTGGAATATCTTTGATTTTCGAGGGCGATGAAAAGGATCCTGAGAGAGATGATCAACTAATTATCGAATATTCAGCCCCTGCCAATTTTATAAAGTATGGACACGTCGCTTATAATAGCAACCCGCGTACGTATTCTGATAATGAAGAGTCAGAATCCTTTTTATTTGATGTAATGAATTTGCTTAATAAGGGCATTGAAGACTACTGGAGAAATGAAGCTCGGGAAAAGGGGTATCCGGAGGGTTTTGATCCGATGGAGTACTTTGTAACTCCAGAAAACTGGGTAGATCCAGAAAACTGAACCATACAAACCAAACCAATAGTCAATCACTGCGTCCTACTCCTAACGTCATCTGCAATTGATGGAGCAACCAGCAGGAATTAACATTACCAGAATCGCTTCATCTCCATTTCATTAGTTATCCTCTTAAATCATTTGTGTTGTGGTGATTCAAACTTATTACTTGTCCTGTAATAACTTATTTATTTTGAGCAATAGACAAAGTTTGAACAACTGACATATGGGGTTGAAGGAATTTGATATTTTCACAAGCTTTTAGATCAATTGGTAAAGATTGAAATGCAATCTCTTTTCTCTTTATGCAGTATACAACATTTTAACTATATCAAGACGTAATTTATTATCGCACAAAAAAGTTATTATTACAAAATAATTAATAGGATGTTCCGTAAGACCAATGGTGATAGCCGACTCTAGACACTAGTCTAGTGGTATGCATGTTCAAGTCCACCACTTAATAAAAAAGTTTGAATTAGACGGCACTACAGAGATTTAAGGTAAGTTCTTGCTCCTCCTCCATTAATTGTAGGACGCAACGATTATTGGATTGGTTTGTATGGTTCAGTTTTCTGGAAATCCACCCCAAAAAGAGTTTCCCCAGACCTCGGACGGATCCATACCCTCCGGATACCCCAAATTCTGAGCATTTCTCCGATAGTCTTCAGATGTCTTATTAACCAAATCCACCTTCCACCAGAAATCCGAGATCAGAAAGTGGTACATAGCTGAGCCACATACAGTCCCTAATTCTAGTATGTAAATGGCAACTTGTATCCTTTTTTACATGACAGATAACATGATCATAGCTTGCACCAGATGTGACCAAACACATGATCCATCCAACCTTTAAGCATCCTCGGAACAAATGAAGACACTAGAAAAGATGGCAGTAACCCCATGCTTTGATAATTGCATCAGTTAGGAATCTCTGTTTCAAAAAGTGATATGTTCATTTCTGGTCGTCCCTGTTCCATTAAATAAAGGAGATAAGATAGTTATACATCATAGCAAAAAACATATATATATATATATATATATATATATATATATATATATATATATATATACATCTTTTTGTTGCAAGAATAGAAAGTGATAATTGCTCCCCCTCAAACGAGTTTTGCTATATATAGGTGTTGGCCTTGCCTGGGCACGGTGCCGCCGCGCTTGCCTGCCACACGGTGAGGCAAGGAACAGCAAGCCTTGGCAGCAAGGCAGGCATTTCACGCTGTGTGGCGCGGGCCTGTAGCCTCAGCAACACAGCGCTGCAGCGTCTAGGCTATGCCTTGTGCAGTTTAAGATTTTTCTTGTCAAGCAGTGTTAAATTGAACGGGTCGTATATAAGATCATGAATTTAGTTTAAGTGAAAATAAAAACAGTAGAAGTTTTATGAGATGACTAATTGGTATGTCAGCCGTAATAAATGTGTAGATCATACGAAGAACAAAATATTAGCGTTAGCCGAAAGGGACGTATTAGACAAGTATTCTAGTTGTACTAGTTCTTATAATTATTTAAATTGTGCTTGCATGCCAATATCCGCACTCATGTGCTTTTGAAAGAATCGTTCAAATATTGAATTGTTTAAGTTTGTAAAGTTTTGTTTATGCATGAACTATTTTAAAAATGTAAGTTTATGTCACTTGTTTCGGCTAGACAGATATTGAGATGAGATATTGGTTTCATAAAAATTCTTTGAAGCTAATCCAATCTGAATTGTTTTGCTACGGACTCTTATTACAAGACCGAGTTGAACAATCCTGATAATGGGTATTTTATGTTGGGTAACTGACTTTGCGGGCGTAAGACTTAATTCTATACATAACATAGGGTACAATAAGTTGATCCCCTTGAGTACTTGCAGAGAGTATTTTCAATCTTTGTGATTGATAAACATTATGAAGGTTCTCAGTTGAATGATTATTAAATCTTGTAAAGAGTTCAAGGTCCTTTATGGCCACTAAGCATAAACGTTAAAGATTCTCTTGTTAATGAATTGTTTTATTATTCTTATTGCTTCACAATTATTGAAAATTGATGAAGATTTCAGAAAGTTTATTCTTCTTTTCATGATGTATTATTTATCAAATATTTTAAACTTGTTAAGCAAAATAATTAATCACTCTTGATATATATAATGTTTTCGACCAAAGCAGAGGCATATGAGGGGTCTAAGAAAGATAAAGGATGGGCTAAGGAATAAAATAAATGTTGTATTAGATATTATTAGCAGGGATGTTGTAATTTTATTTGTAATTATATTTTGTTATGTAAAGGTTATAAATTTAGAAGGACTGTAAGACATATATTGTAAATTACTCTTTATTTTTATGTCTTTAAATAATATTTATATAATTAGGTGTGATGATTGTGTTGTGAGCACCATATTCGATATTTATGGGCATGGATTTTGGGGGTATCACAGTCCCACTTATTACACATCATTTAAAAAATATTATTATTAATATTTATTCACATAACTGATAATCAAAAAGTTGATACAAACATAGACAATATATATTGTTTTCCTTATTATCGCATCTTAGGATTAAACTGCAAGTAAATTTATATATAAATGGTGAAAATGCCATTCCTATACAATTGGCCCTATATTCAGAACTTATATATGAACTCATTGTTTAGTCCAAATTTCTGTTTTTTATTTTATTTTTTAAATATGGGCCTCGTATATATAGTTTCAACTTATCCCAAGTCAAGCCCCTCATGCCCAAGCACTATTTTATCAACCTGGGATGCGACGTGTCCAAAAAAGCACTACTTCATTAACCACATGAAATTCACTCTTCGATAACTACTTAATAATGAGATTATAAATAAAAAAAATTACTTATTGTCCGAGCTGTAAAGGCTAACTTATTTTGAATTTTAAAATTAAGTTGACTAATTTTAAAATTAAAATTTATTCTATTTTTTTTAATATAGGTAAAGAGATTATAATAGTAAAAAACTACGTTTAATTTACAACAATATCCAATTTTCGAAAGTTCAAAAATAGAAATAAATTTACTTAATTATCAATTTTAAAATTAATTAATTTAACTAAAAAAGTTAAACTAAGCCATTATTTACGAGACAGAGAGGGTATAAAGTTTAGAATTGATATCATAACGAACATCTCAAACTTTTTGCTAACAAAAGGAGGAAAAAAATAATTGAAAAATAAAATATATATATACACCAAACTTTACTTATTGTAGTTTGTACAACAATAGAACATGTTATAAATGAGCTGTAAAATGTTGTCAACTACCACAAGTCCACTAGCCCTACCAAAATGATTGTGAATCCAATTAGTACCAAAGGTGTATAAACAATATGAGTTGAAAACAACTTGCACAATTCACCAAGGTGCCAATCGGAAACTTATGAGTGAAAAAGTTAGAAATAAATCCGGGGTTGCCAACGAATTTATATATTTTACAGGTACTAAAATATAAAATATCAAAAGCATCAAAACATCTCATTTGGGTTGTCAATCCAACAAGCTCATTTCAACGGACCGGAGCCGTCAACCAAGAAGAGGGAGGGAGGGAGGGATTTTGCTTGAAGGGGATTCGGATTTGAAACCCTAGGAGAGAGAAAGTAGCTCCGATTCTCAGTGTTCATTTTATCGCTAAATCACATTGTATTGAAAGATCTTCGCTGACAGATTATAGGTTAGTTAAATTATATAATTGAATCTGGTTATTTATGCTTACCTTACACTGGTTATTTATGGTTACCTTACACTGGTTATTTATGGTTACCTTACAGTTTACTTGAAACTTAATTTTTTTTTGGAATCGTTTATTCGGTTTCTGAGAAAATGTGGGTAGAGAAAGATAATGGAGTGGTAAAATGTTGTATATAGGATTATTGTATCATGATTTGGGACCAGCAGAAAGCAAATAGAAGTAAAATGTATTAGATATGTTTAATTAATTATTCATATTTGTAATTCATTATATTTTTTGTTGATTATGTTTTCCGAGTACCATATAGTCATATAGATTGTCAGGGTTTTCTCCAACATTCAGTAGCAGTCGTGAGAAGAAATGGTTGTTACTCGTATAATAATTCTTGTTGCTGCAAAAGTTCTTACTTCAGTTTTCTTATACTTATGCATGTATTTGTTTGTTTGTTTTGTGGTGGTGTTAGATTATACAAGTCATGTTATTCAGCTCTGCAAATAAGAGTTTTTCTTTCTTTCTTTTTTCCTCATGGTCATGGGTCAAACACCCAATTTTGACATTTTGATTGAATAATTATCTTTTTGAAAAGACACTGTTGTTGTAGTCAAACATATGGAGCAACCTGACTCATATGGTTTGTGCAATTATGTGAATGCATATCAGTAAAATGTATTGTGAATGGAAAGTGTTTGTTTTTTGTATGAGCTGAGTCAGCTGGCATATACCTACTAGCATTGTGCATTTCTTTTTGCTGCATAGTCCAAGGTTTCCATATATTTATACAATTATACTTTAATTCTAGGTTTTGTTGCCATTCTGTAAAACTAATGTGTATATGGTTGCTACCCCTGTTGGGTGGCTAATATTTTTAAAAAACCATTCTGATTACAAGTAACACCTTAGTAAACAAACTGATCATTGAAAACGTGGAGCCAAATTGAAATTCTCGACATAGTAGTCTTTAACGATTAATGAACCATCGTAGTGTTCCACATAGTTTATCAACATAATTGGTATGTTAAATACACTCTTGATGGTATTTTGAAATACATTATGCAGCTTATATGTGATTGACAAGTTATTTACTTAGGTTCTCAAATGATACTGAAAAAAAAATGGAGACAAACTTGAGACCTATAGTTATTTACTTAAAAAATGAAAGTCACTCTTACTCGAGTTGGATATATTGGCCCATGAATACATTTGGCTGTTTAGTTTTTATAAAAAATCAAATACAGTGTTAGGCTGCTTTGTTCTCTATCATCCTAACCCAGCTTATAACCCCCCCCCCCCCCCCCCCCCCCTCCGACAACGGGTATTTCACTTAAATTTTTTTGTAGGGTGGTTGTATGTTTCAGTTGGCTCTGTACTTCAGATAATGCATGGTCTGTAATCCTTTATATTACTACTTTTCTGTTATAAGTTCATATTGATCTTTTCTGTGACAAAGGAGATATATGTCCCAATGTAATACATAGCTTCTTGCTCGGTGGGAGAGAATGGGGAAAGCAGGGGAATGCAATATGTGATGACTGCTTATCAATTTTAAGTTATATCACTCCGATCTTGCTTTTCTAGATAATGTATCATTATTTCTTCATTATACTAAATAATATTGTTGAATCTTTTCATTTTCTGTTCTTTCCGCTCAACCCCCCAAAAAAATCTTATCTTTTTGAGTCAGTTTTTTTCAAATCAAATTGTGTTTTAGAGTTTTAAAGCTTTGGACTCTCTAGGATTTTTACATTTGTTTTTTTTTCCTGCTAATTTATTTGTTTTCTTAATTTAATACTCCTATCATTTCATTCTATGTTTTTGATAGGAACTGTTTGTGCTTGGCCAATGGAAAATTCAAAGGGGCCATCAAGCTTCAGAAATATGATGTACAATGGAAAGCACTCTTCACTTCCTCCTAAAAGCCCTTTTCCTAGCATTTCCCCCTCATATGCTGATTATGTCTCTAGTCCTGCTATTGGAGGAAAAGGTATACCTAAGCCTAGAGAGGGAAACTCACACCATCAACGTACTTCATCAGAAAGCATTCTAGAGGATCAGCCTTCTTGGCTGGATGAACTTCTTAATGAGCCAGAAACACCTGTACGTAGAGGTCATCGGCGTTCATCCAGTGACTCTTTTGCATATATGGATGCAGCTAATGCAGCTAACATGGATTATGCAGCTCAATACGATTACAGATCAAGAAACATAACTTCTGTGCCTTCCTGGACATCTCAGGACATGGATCATTACAAAGATCCCCGACATGATTCTTTTTATGCAGAGGCAAATTCTTTGGGAAAAAGTAAGAACAGGGCATGGGATTCACTTTCAAATTCGATATCACATTCAAGTGGGCTTCTTCCTGCTAAGGACAACTTTCTGCTTCAAAACTCAGTATCATTATGTGCTTCCCAGGAAGCTGATGTGTTTCCAACCACTACAACTGAAAAGCAGAGTCTAGTTGAATCTGGCGCACATGATGCAAAAGCTTCTTCTGACAGAAAGGATTCTTCTTATGCTAAAGCTTCTGCATCTGAAACAGATGCAAAGCATGCCAAGCAGTATGTTTACTCAACTTTGCCTGTTCTTAATCTTCATGTGCCCCCTCACCCTCTGTGTGTGTGTGTGTTTGTGTTCTAACTCCCCTTTACTTGATTAACAGTAAATTATTTTTTTTTCTTTATTTTTTAATTTATTTATGCTCCTTGGTTCTCTCTATTATATTCTCACACTTTCACCTTTTGGTGATGGTTATGACCCTTGGGGGCTGGTTTTGCCATTTCTTAAGCTTATATGCTTCTTAGATGCTCTGTATAAAATGGCCATGATTTACTTGGTCATTCAAAAGTTCTTGTTTGAGTAACTGCAACTTGTGCAATGTGTTATTTAGATAGCTGCTAGATTTGTTATCGTATATTGGATGAATTTGTGGAAATGTTCTGCTTAGTTTATTCCTTTACAGCACCTCTGAGAATAGGCATTCATCATTTTAGAATTTAGATTATACTCTTTGTTTCCATTAGCTGATGCAACCAAGTGTGTAAGAAGCAACAGATAGATAGAAGCTAATTTATTTGATCAAACTTACTATTATTATTGATAGTAGTATAAAATGTCATCATCATAATTTCAATACCATTCCATAAATTTGGAACAAAAATATATCATTAATATTTGCAAATTTTACAAATGGGACTCTTTTTGTGAGAGCGGAGGGAATATTTCTTTTGTAACTTTTATTTCTCCCTAGACAAAAATACAAATATCTCTTTCTCCCTAACTCATAAGATTTATTGGAAGGGACAACTTTCATTTGATTTTTTGGGTTTCCACTGTGGACCACCAGTATTTGTCTCCTAATACTAAGCTTGTTCACTGCTGGAGATCAACCCATGTGACAGTACTAGTTTATTTTCTTGCTTTAGACAAGTTTTGGAATATCTAATTTGGGTTTTAATTGCTTTTAGAAGATATTTGGTTTGTATCTTCTAGGTTGGTTAGAAGCAAGGTTCAAAGTATCTGCCATTACGCCAATATTTCAGCGAATCGGTTAGGTATCGGTCGGTGCCGAATCGCAACCTTAACAAGAATTGCAAAATTAGGAATTATTCATGTAAAGGGGTAAGTTTTGGTGAAATTTCGACAACTCAACATAACGTAGCAGTTTCAGATTAGATAAAGAAGAAATCACGGCGTAAAGGGAAGAAACATCACCAAAAAAAATCGAATATGTTAAAAGCTATAAAAGGGAGATGGCAAAAGAGATTGAGTCGTTCTTTATAAATTATACTTAATTATACCTATGTAGTACCTAGTTAAGTATACCTTAAACAAAAAATATATATATATATATATATATATATATATATTGTACTTCATATATAATTAGTGAAGTTAAATTGTATTTAAAATGTACTTATATAGCATCTACTTAAGTAAACTTAAAAAAATATAAGAAAATGTACTTAATATATAATTAGTCAAGCAAATTATAATTAAATTCTAGCCATATAGTGCCTAGTTAAGTACAACTTGAAAAAAATTTAAAAAAATTGTATTTAAAATATACTTAGTTAAGTTAAATTATACTCAAATTATACAATATACTGAACATGTGTGCTCTACAGAACACGTGTACTCAACCGTTTGAGTTAAGACAACATCAATATTAACTTTATTCAAACGTAAAATTGATTAAATATATCTATGAGATGTTTGTATTTATTATTTGGACAATGTTATATGCACTAGATAGTGAATATTATTGATTCATCTTGTTGTTCTTACTATTTAGGAGGAAAAAAATCATATTTTTTTACATTTTTTTGAGGCTCCTAAACTAGCTAACGTTGCGTATCACCTAAAACCAATATCGAAACTGTTACCGAATTAAATAACGACCTTCCGAAACATAAACCGCTATGCAACTTTTATGTTCCAAATCAGAAGAAATGGTTATAGACACAAGAGTGAAATGTCTCAAATGAAGTAAGTAAATAGATAAAGTTACAATAAATGAGCGTTTTACATATATATATAAAATACTCGTTAAGTTTCTAATCTAAGTAGATTTTAGAATGTTTTAAATTTGGATCGAGTTTATTGGATATGAATACAACGTTGCAAGTGTCGCTAAAAAATGTTATGTGTTATCTGATGCATGCAGGCAATTCGCTCAACGTTCCCGGGTACGAAAACTTCAATACATAGCGGAGCTGGAAAGGAATGTACAGGCATTACAGGTAAGTGTTAACGAAAGCTAAGAAAGACATTAAAATGGATAAGTTATACTTAATGAAAAAAATGATCATGTCACCTGTATCTAATGAATGCAGGCAGAGGGTTCTGAAGTTTCTGGTGAACTTGAATTTCTGAACCAGCAAAACCTTATTCTGAGTATGGAAAACAAAGCCCTGAAGCAACGCTTAGAAAGTTTATCCCAAGAGCAGCTTATTAAGTACTGTAAGAATTTATTCTTATCAGTTATTGTTTTGATAAACCTTTATACCTATAACCTACTTCTGTTGCTCGGTACTCTAACCAATGTCTGTGATCTTAATATTGAGTTATGTTAGAATAAATAGTACTTCTATGCTATCTTTAGGTGAAGCAGAAATAAGAAACACGAGTTAGAAGTGAAAGTAGGAATATGAGCAAAGAATTTGAATTTTGTTTTTCAATATGTTACTACTTTTATTGAGTTGCATAGAAAATGACCAGGGGGAAAAAGCTCCCCGATTTATACGTTTGAAAGTAATACTGTATTGGACATATAGGACTGGTGTTGCGTGAACTTAAACCAATGATGTGTGTTTGTGTGTGTCAAGAGAGTGTGTTATGGAGACATCTCTCTAGGTGCACTTTTCTTTGTAATATCTTGCCATAATTTATTTGGACACTAATACAGTAAATGCTGTTTCAGTGGAACATGAAGTACTGGAGAGAGAGATCGGGAGGCTACGAGCCTTGTACCAACAACAGCAGCAGGCACCCCAACAACAGCTGCCGACTTCCAGCCATCGACGCACCAACAGTAAAGACCTTGATTCTCAATTCGCAAGCCTTTCTTTGAAACACAAGGAGTCCGGTTCTGGGCGTGATGCTGTTTCTGGTCCACTCCACATATAAGAGATACATAGCCGGAGAACTGTGCTATGCCTGACACTTTCTTCTTCACTATTGATGCTGTCTTGCCAATGACAGAAAGTCGAGTGGTTTCTCTCATGTAGGCTCAAGCCAAGGATTTCTACATGTGGTGCCCTCTTTGCCTGCTTTTGCTTAGTTTCTTTTTGGCCCTTTTGTTTTTTGTGTCTGATATCTTACTAGTATCAGGCCATTTTGTTTGATAATTTAGTATCTCATGTGCACCTGGTGGTTCCTGTTGGGGAAATTGTAGTTTCTGGCAGGTGACTCACCGAGGTGATAACTCTGGATTCTGGAACATGATGCACTATTCATGTCCCTTGTATGCTCAATTGATTATAAAACTTTATATTCTTTACTGAAGGTATTACCTTAGACTTTCAGGGTGCCTCATGTTGCATTTCTCCGTGCCCGCTCTTGTAAATTAGCAATTTATTTATGGAAATGGCTTTTCCTATTAACTTGCTGATATGCTTTCTCTATGAACTTACTTTCATCATGTGTCTGAATTTTGACCTTTATGAGAGTTCCATTTAACTTTTGTCATTATTTTATTTCACTTTTGCTATTTAATTATTTCTTCTTGTGAATACTATTCTTATTTTTTCAAATGTTCTAGAAACAAGTTTGGCTCAAGCTCTGCTCGGGTAAACAATTAACTTTAGATCCATATAATTTTTTTGAGAAGATCAAAGCTTAAAGTTGGTCCAGTGGTTGAATTTCGTCGTCTTCGATTATTTTTGCCATAATTTTATTTTTTATATATAACCAAGAAACGAAATTGCATTCAAACACAGGAAACAAGACTGAAAAATAAGGTTTCAAATTTCTTTAAAAAAAATTGCAGTAGCATAAAACTGAAAATTTTGGAATCCAGGAAGCTGAAACTAGAAGATATATCTTGGGAGGGTATGTCGGTTATTTTATTACCAGAAGCTAGCTTATCAGCTTTTTGTCAAACACTCCACAGCTTTTGGAGAAGCAGAATTAGTTTAACAAACATTAGTTAACAGTTTTTAGAGAATCAGAAGCAGAAAGTAGAAGCTAAGAATGGAAAAACAGGGACAAATAAACAGGCCATAGTAAGTAGACGTAGAAGTAGAAGCTAACAATGGAGAAGCCGAGACAAATAGGGCTACAGTCGATGTACAGAAGCATCACTTCTAGTACTATAAGCACGCCACCAACTGAGCCACCGATTCAGGATTTAGCCACCTGAAAACTAAATACTAGTATAATAGCTTATTATGTCTATAAATATAAAGATGTTATTGCCAAATCTGTTCTTTTTCTTTTCAATCTCCTTTACATGATCTCAAGTAAAAATTACTGAGAGAAGTTATTTACTTGTGTTTACAAGTAATATAATCTTCAGAACACTATAGAAATAACAATAAAGATAGAAGAACTATGAGGAATGCTGCTACTGGTGCATCAGACTCTGCGCTATTTGGAAGTGTTGGGAACTCATCTGGTGGGGGCATAACACATTCATCACCATTGAAGGAAATTCTTCTCGGAAAAGCCCATCCTTCTCTGAAAGTGAAAACACCCGGATCTTTCTGTAATAACATCTCAGTTTGTACATTCCCACTTTCACCGCGCTGCAGTAGCATGTCGTTGTAGTACTTGATGCCATAAAACACTCCGCTATCATCTGGAGAATGACATTGATGATGAAGTTCAGGAAATTAAAGGGAAAAAATTTCAGTTATCAAAAGATACAAAAAGACTGACTAAAGGTTTTGAGTCGAGCATGAAACATGCTTTTAACTAGTCTTGAATAATCTAAATTAAACTACTTGCGACATAAATAATGCAAAGCAATGTACAATTTTCAATGCAAATGGTACAACTATGTATGTGGAACAATGTGCATTAAAAGTTGTTAAATAGCTTTGGCATTAGCTCTAGCATTATCTGCTCCCTAATTTTAAGGTGTAATAGTAATGGATATCTACAGAAGTGTATATGGAGAACTTACTAAGGCTGCCGTGTTGATTAAGGGGCTTATAGTTGAAGCTGAAAACCTGCGCAACACTTTTCAGATTGGGGTGTAACACCACCAAGCTCCACTGACTATAATTCTGAACAAAATTTAGGTTTGTAATCGTGATCTTGACTCGCCAATACTGCCTATAACTTACTTTCACGTGCCAGTGGAGCTTTACAGGGCACATATGATCTGAACACTGCACTATTGGCTGTGGTTCTTCATCACGTGGAAGTTGCAATACTGGTGGTAATTCACCAGGCCTGAAATTTTCAAAAAAAATAATAATATTACAGTCCAATGAATGAAAACTTCAAAGAGTAATATTAATTGTTAAGAAAAAAATATGGAGAGCATTATGTCTGTGTTTGTCGAATAAAAACCTTAAATATTCCACCCAAAAAAAGCACATTTTCGGAGGGAGCTAGTATCATTTTGTAGTTTTGTGGAAGTGTAGGTAAATATGGTTTAGTAGAAATTACTTTACACATTTTATTCCAGGTTGTCCTTGGCAGCCACAACTGCATTTCGGGCAATGAACGATGGTTTCATTGTAGAATGCGGATAACGAAACACAACATTTCGGGGTGGGCGATGCCAGAAACTGCGAGTATGAACAAGTCACATTCCATGTAGCTGCAACAGAACCAGACAACACCAAAAATATTAAGAACAGGATACCACTAAAGAAAATTGCATAACTAACATTCTCTACTTAAACATGATTACAACTGAATTTCAAACAACATTAATTCTGAACTATTGCCCATCTAATATAAGTTTCATCGAATACATTCTTATCGATTTATGATAGTCCATCATCTTTATAATTAGCATATTTAATAGATGAAATTTTTAGTTCGGTTTTGAGCCAAAAAGAACTCTCCATACCGAGGGGAGGTGAAACAGAGCTGAGAGGCAAGCCTTTTGTTGGCAGGGGTATGAAATACCCCTACTCCCACACAAATAAGAGACTTTAAAAGAATGTTTAAAGACTATTCAATAAAGCATTCTTTTTCTACTTTGTTTATGAGTTGGAGGCAGTTTTTTACATATGCAGCAAGATGAAAGTCCAAGTGTCACTTACCAAGAGCTTGAGTCTTTCTACGGCCATTATCCACCAAGAATTTACTTGGCTCAACCTTTACAGGCGGTCCACACGTATAACCGGGAAGTCCAAGCGTAAAATTCACAGGAACTCTTGATGCTGAAGCAGTATAAGAAGCAGCTCCTATACCCATTTCAAAACCAGCTACATACTTATCAGCATCTTGTGTGATGGATGATAGTATTCCTCCCTTGCAGCAGTTTGCAGCTTGCACATTGTAAGGGGCTCCTGGCAAAAGGTCAATAATTACCGGCTTTTTTTCACAACAATGGGGAAGTTCTTGTCCCTTAAACAAAGAGCAATTTCCTTGATCTGTAGCCTCAGCTCCAAACATCTTCCAAATCACCTCATTGTTTTGCCATGTCCAGCTGAGTTTCCAGCCAGGGTGGTCTATATGCCGAAACAGCTGGTAATTGAAAATTGATACTTTTATCTGCAAATTTGGCGGAGGGAAAATGATTGACAGTTTTTAGAAGAAAATGCAAGATTTATTTGACTGAGGTGAGTTGAAGTTTAGAAGTGTATTCTATTGCACACTAGGGAAGGATATCATTTAGGTAAAGCTTAAGAAATGTGACGTCGTACTTTAAGTAATTATGTGCTTTCTTGTATTTTAAGTTACATGCATGGACTTAGAGTGTTCACGTGTTAAGTTTCAATATTATATGCTATGTTTGAATTTACAGATTATAGTGCCAACAATCAGTATGTTTTGCAGGACACATCACTCTGCATAGGGAGAGGGAGAGCCCATGCTTGGAAAGAGGCAGCTTTTATTTCAGGCTTCGGTTTTTATTTCCAGTATTCCAGCTGTAAGTCATTAAAGGAGCCAATGACCTGTTTCTCTGCCCAACGCCATGCAAAATAGGTAAATACGTCCAATCAATACTCGTGTCCTAGGAATATCAAATTCACACACACCCATCTATCTTTGTTATTCTTTTGAGAGGCTATTAATGTCTCAACAATTTTTATAAAAAAAAATTATTATTTGTAATTATTTGTAATTTTACAAATAATAGTTCATCTTTTAATAATAATTATATAAAATAACATAATAAACAAATGATATATTTTGGAGAATGGGGTAGATTTAAATCCACTAAAAATAAATTCAACATCTAACGCTGACAACGTCCTAAAGCTTGTTTATCATAATATATAACTGTTAAATTAATAACTTATTATTTATAAGCGTATATATGAAATAAAATACAAAATTTATAAATTTGATTCTTTTTTTTGAAACCTAGATAGGACCCACATAATAAATGATTATACAAATATTGTAATTAAAGAAAATAAACTCATTAGTAATTACTCTTTGAATATTGACTCAATTTCCGGGTTAAATCTTGAAAAAATCTCTCACCCCTATTTTCTCTCTTTCTATTACCTTTTGTTATGTGAATTCTGTTATTTGTGCATAACCAGTTAATTTGTGCACAGTTTGAATCCGTAACATTATTTCTCATGTTTTATTGCCACCATCAAAAACTCTTTTGGCAGTATCATTTTAGTTTCTGTATTTTCCGATGTAATGAAGTTATTGTCTATTATGCACAAGTATTTATATATATATATATATATATATATATATATATATATATATATATATATATATATATGTGTGTGTGTGTGTGTGTGTGTGTGTGAGAGAGAGAGAGAGAGAGAGAAACTTACATTTTGTGTATCACCATTGTCTACCATTTCATCCCATTTTATTGTGATATTTCCAGCAGGATCCAACACATCATATCCATCTTCATTTCCATCCAACAAAAAAATTGAAATAATTTTAAATCAAAAAATTGACATAATAGTTACATAATTAAAAGAATTTGGACTGGAATGACAAAGAAAATGGGACATGAATGAGGAACTTACAGCATGATGGTAAGAGAAATCTGAAGAAAGTGATGGAGAAAAGCAAAACCCATTGATTTTTCATCAATAACCAAAAATGGGTGGGTTCCAATCCAATTCTTCTAATAATCCCCAAATATCAAGTAGTTGGTGCTGATTGCTACTATCAATTGGCTGCTCACAGTTTCAAAAGACTAATAATGTTCCGTCTGTTTAACTCCTCAAATAACAGAGAGGTGAGGTGAATGTGTGTGTGTGTGTGTGTGTGTGTGTATAGAGAGAGAGAGAGGTATGTGATGTGTATAGCTATGAAATTGAGAGGTACGTAAAAAAAAGGAAGGAATGAGTAATAAATTTACAATTAAATAATTTGTGGGGTGTGGCTGGTAAAACTAATTGAATTAGAGGAAGGCTAATTTTAACGGTGATATATTTAGAGCTACAAATTGACTTCATAATAATAAAAAAGAGAATATATTTTGAGAGTTAGATATTTTTATAAGAAAAATTAATAATTAGGTAAGATTTTACTCACATTGAAAGTAGGTCCCACTTATTAATAATGTGAGTAAAATTTTACGGAACTATTAATTTTTTTTATAAAAAGATTAATTCTCTATATTTTTGCATCCTATAAAGGATGTCTAAAATATAATTCAAATTCAAAATATTACATAAAATCAGGTTTATTTAACCCTAAATTACTTGCATAGAATCCACAAATTTTCAGAAAATGAAATAATCATATTGTGCTTAGCGAGGTAAAATTAAAATTTATTCATTCTCTTCTTTATTTTTGTTAATTTATGTAAAAATAAATAAATATTGTTAAATTATTTTTTATAAATGGAGAATGCCATAATTAGGCGGTAATTAAGAATGTGTGTTTGTTAGGAGTGTCTTGTCACGCGTTTGGCTCTCTTCCCAATGCCGCTGCCGTTACCTTTCTTGAGCTTCATTTCCATTTGTTCATCTTCCTTCCCCTCCAAGGCAGGCTAGGCTCCCTTTCCTTTTATATTTATAAATAAATAAAATAAAATCATTTTAGTGGTAATTAGTAATTACAACTAATTAGGGGTTTAAATCCAAGTCTCCGAGCCAAGTCACATGAATATCTTCTCAAGACAAGTACAATAAATTTTATTCATAGGGAAATTATTTTAAAATACACAAAAGTTTATACTAAATTACTAATTATGTTATAAAAATTAATTTACCTTCAAAAAGTAAAGTCCGCTAATTTGAGGGGGAAAATATGAGCTGTATTTATTTGGAGTCAGCTATAGATAAATTTGAAACGTATTTTATATTTTTTCCGGTTTTAATTTTTTTAATATGCGTGAAAAATATCGTTATCCAAATGAATTAATTTAGCCCTAAGGGAGAAATAAAGGGTAGTTACGTCTTTTCCATTTCTAAATTCAATTCAAATGACAAAACTGTCACACAATAAATTAGCACTAATACTAATATAATTAACATTTAATTCGTCAATTAAAATAAATGCAATTGACATTAATATTAATAATTAAAAAAAAATCTTCATATAATAAAATAAGATTACGATATTTTAGTGAAGCAAAATTATCACTGATACAACTAAAATTAGTATTAATATAATTAACATTAACAGTAATAGTAATAAAATTATTAGCCTATCAACATTGGACGCGTGTCCTGCACATAATAGTTACATGGTAATATTGCGGGGACAAATAAGTAAACTAGTCGAATATATTTTGATCAAACGCAATTAATTTACTATACCCAAGCAATCGGAATACGTCCCTACTTAGACTCTTTCCCACTCGGGAAAGGAAGATCACTAAATAGATTCAACCAACATGACATGTCTTATTCAATTAATTTAATATAACGTTTGATTATTATATATCTATATTTATTTTAAAATATCATTTAAAACTTATTTGAGAGTAAAAAATTGTAACATATCCTAGCAGCTGCCAACTGTAATAGAATTCGATGTAGGAAAATATTTCCCGTTCAAGGGAAAAAGATCACTAAACAAATTAAACGAATAAACATTTTTTTATTTTTAAAATATAAGATCGTTATTTAATTTTTTTAAAGTCAACTTAAAATATTTTTAAATTCAAAATTAACATAAATTATTTTAATTTTGGTTAATACAGTGATAAATATTATAAATTATCTAAAATATTCTATTCATTGTAAGATTTAATGTTTCAAAATTTTAAATGAATTATCTTGATTTGAAATTTAAAAATATATCGAATTGACTTTCAAAAGTTAATAATAATCTTATAATTTAAAATAGAGTTAATAAATCTTAATAAAATTCAATTCCAGGCAAACGCTCTCATTTGCGCCCACCCAATTACTATACACATTAAGAGTTTTTTTAGTTATTAGCTTTTGCAGCATTTACAACATTAATTACGTGTTTGTGAATTAAATAAATTGTATTAAAAATAACTAATTATTTTTAGAAAAAAAAAATTGAAAAACATATTTGAACTTTCAAACGTAGCAAACATCCTCTGACCAAACATGCCCCAAGAATAATCTATCATTCATATACTTTGGGATTTAAGCATAAGAGAGTTTCTAGCCAGCAGCGTCCCCTGCCGTCCCCTTGGCGTAATCGTCATTGTTTATAAAAAGAAGCCTTCACATAAACAAATACTATATATATATATATATATATATATTAGTACATTAATCCATGAAACAATTATACGAAACTATACATGAAATCTTACGTACCTTGCATTTCTAACATTATAAACTTAGCATGTATTAAAAATTTATGTTAAGGATTTAACATGGTTTTGCATGTCTCCCTCATTGGCTGGTGAATAATATAGAATTAAAAATTTACAAACTTGTCAACAAGTTGGCTAGACGCGAAAAATTAGCAATCTATTTTGTTTTGGTACGTACTAGGGTGGGGAGGAATTTATTTTGGGTTTATTATAATAATGAAAAACGTGATAAACGACTTTAAAGGGAGAGAGTATTCTATATTATTGAAATAAATGAACAATATGTTCTTCTTCTTTCACATACTTGTGGTTGTGGACCCCGCTGGTGGTGGGATCGGCGGATCCAGCCTGTGATGAGACCGGCGGACCCCACAAGTATGTAAAAAGAAAAAAATATACTATTCACTTGTGTCAAAAATATAAAATAATTTTTTTCCTAGAAGGGTGGAGGATGAGCGATCTTTCATTAATTTTTTGATTTTTCATCGGAGACAAATGTATGTACCAGCGACGACTATTAGAGCGTAAAAAACGTAATAGAGAGAGACGGGAGTGAGGAGACTAGCTATACGTGATTGTTTGTGATAGAGAATGACCAATATTGATATTATTTACCAGACTAGGATTCCTTCTCCATTACATCTTTTATCTAAATTTCTTGAATAGACATTTAATAATAAATATTATTTTTAGTAAAGATATTAGTGATATAATTATTTGTGATAAATTTTATTAATATAATATTTATAACGCTAATTATGTTGAAAATTTTGAGTAAAAAAAGTGACAGAGGAGATTCCAATCCGTCTTGGCCAAATGATCTAGTAAAAGAATCATCATTCAAGGAGGTGATCATCAATATAATATTGAAATTGATTTCGAGAGCATTCCGTCAATTTTCTTTCAACAGTATCTATAGAATAATCTATATAAAATGTCATTCAAAGATAAATTCAATGTCTTGTCATGTTTTGGGTTCAAAGCATGTGATGATATCATATCATATAATAAGAGATTAAGAGATTTTATTTAATAATTTTTAATTTTATCAAATTATTTTAATTAATTATGAATTAATATTGAGTTAATACTAAATTAATTATTCAAGACTTTATTTTTTTATATATAATGTATAAATTTTTCATATATAAATATATATATATATATATATATATATATATATATATATATATATATATATGGAGAATGATCTATAGCAAACGTTTGCTATGAACATTATTTCAGCAAATGTATCTTGAACTGTTAAAATAATAATTTTAATAGATAAGATGAATGACACCCGCTAACTTAGATAGCGGGTGGAAAAAAAAAAAAAAATCCCAGTCAACCCGCTATCTTAGATGACGGGTGGAGTGGAAATTTTTTTTTCAAAAAAATCCTCCACCCGCTAACTTAGATGCCGGGTGGAGTGAAAATTTCTTTTTTTTTTTTTTTTTTTTTGTGTTTAAACTAATTTTTTAAAATAAAATAAAATAAAATAAAAAATTCCTCTACCCGCTAACTATGTTGCCGGGTGGAGATGAATTTTTTTTTTTTTTTTTTTTTTGTGTTTAAACTAAGTTTTTACAAAAAAAAAAAAAAAATCTTCCACCCGTTACTTATGTTGCCGGGTGGAGATGAATTTTTTTTTTTTTTAAACTTAGTTTAAACCAAAAATAAAAATATATAAAAAAAAAAATTAATCACTCCACCCGGCATCTTAGTTAGCGGGTGGTGGATTTTTTGTTTTTTTAAAACTTAGTTTAAACGCAAAAAAAATATAATAATAATAATTTTTCCATCTCTACCCGGCAACATAGGTAGCAGGTGGAGGATGTTTATATATATATATATATATATATATATATATATATATATATATATATATATATATATATATATATTTTAAACTTAGTTTAAACACACAAAATAATAATAATAATAATAATTTTTTCATCTCCACCCGGCAACATAAGTAGCGGGTGGAGGAAATTTATTTATTTTTTAAAAACTTAGTTTAAAAAAAAAAAAATCACTCCACCCGGCATCTAAGTTAGCGGGTGGAGGATTTTTTTGAAGAAAAAAAATTTCACTCCACCCGTAATCTAAGATAGCGAGTTGACTGAGAAATTTTTATTTTTTTTTCCACCCACTATCTAAGTTAGTGGGTGGCATTCATCTCATCCATTAAAATTATTATTTTAACGGTTCAAGATGCATTTGCTGGAATATTGTTCATAGCAAACGCTTGCTATGGATCATTCCCCTATATATATATATATATACACGCGCGCGCGCGCACACACACACATATACATACATGTATGAGTTGTGATCAATATATTTTCTTATACTGTGAAATATATATAATTATTTTTAACATTATATATATATATATATTATTTTAATATAAAATTATCAAATATTTATGAAAAAAATTATATAAACTAGACCGTGCGAGCAAACTTGTTTACCCTAATTGCAAAAAAATTGCATGATTGCTTTGTGGGGTGATTATTAAGATATTTGCATACATTTGGTATCATGTAAGTAAACAATCTAGTGAAATTTTATCTATAGTTGGAACAAAGACGAGATAATTTAATGCAATAATGTCAAAATATTTATCACCATCCTCTAATCTCCCTTGCTCACATTTTTCATCACTATAGTCATCTTACTAAACCAGTATGCAATAAAATTCTTTTCAAGTTATGATGATGAGTAGTTTTCATATCTTACTTTGCAGGTCCAATATCAATGATTCTTGTCACGGATTTATTACTTTCATTAAAATACCACCCCGATGTGAAACATAATTTCAAGACAGCATGGTTCTCCAAACCCGGATGTGTAGATTCAAATCCTACATAGCGCGATTCCGTTCTTGTTAGGTCTAATTATAATAAAATCAATAAATGCAGAAACCCCTCGAGTTGTATAATGAATTTATTCCGAGTCTTATTCGTATGATGCCGGACCTAAGCATAATGCACCCCACATAGTAAGGTTTAATCTCAATACGCCATACAAGTGGTGATTGTATTCTAAACACGCCTGCCTCCAAGCCCCACGTGGCGACTTGCCGGGACGCACGATATGTGATCACAATTTCTAACATTATGAACTTAGCATGTATTCAAATTCAAAATTTACGAACTTGTCTTCAAGTTGGCTAGACTCGTTCCTTCTTTTCCGGTTGCAATTGCAACTATGGTATGGAGCTAGTATTTATTTTCACCAAAGACAATTATCAAAACTAGAATAGTCCGAAAATAGATGGATGATGATTTTTCTATGGGATGCAAGACGACGACGACGACCCTCCCTATAGAAGGAAATTGCATGAAAATTTATTACTGACTTCATCGTAGATGATGAATCTTGTGATTTGTTTTCATATTTTTGAATACCTATACTGCTTGCTTGTAATAATTTTTCATTTAAGTTCAGGCCCCTCCACTTCGCTCACATTCCTAACCACACTTGCACATATATAAGTTGTAATTTGACAAATATTAAGGATGTGGTTCTACTAATAAATTGTCATAATATCCAGAAAATTATCTTCAATATTTAACAATGGTTGTTCATAGTTCCATACCATGAAGCTGAAAAAACAATGTTTTATGAGTTCAGCCAGTAGTTACTCCCAATATAAAAGGATGCATACCTCATAAACACCTCATTCTAGAGTGCTATAACCGGTCATGTGTGCCTCCGTCTTTTAGAATTAGCCTCGTTGTATACTTCCCAATTCTTGTGATCAAGGCCGCTGATGTCATCAAGATCAGCAATGGCGAGCAAGTATTGAGTGAGCTTCACAAGTTCTTGATCACTATCTCGATTTGCATGTGCCTTTCTGAACGGCTTTATTGTCAAACCATTCTGTGGATTCATTACAAAATTTCTCCGTAGATCATCGAACATAATAGTGTTCTTTGAATTGTAAAACTGCAGATAAAAGAAAAAAGAAAGCACTAGTCAGCCAAGTTTCTTGAAACAACATCGTCCATTCTGCACGCACGCATTTTTACACAAATCTACTCCGACTAAAAGAGCGTAAGAAACATTTTCATCTCTACAAACATTCTTGTTCGAAGAGGGCAGCCAATAATTTCTTGGTCTCTAAGAAATAGAGAATTTTTTTATTTTATTTCTCACATTTAAGAAGTCTAGGAAAAAGCCAAATAATGAACTAAACAAATAAAGAAAGTAGTGTAATTGAATAAACCTCTGGAAAATGAGCCCATATTAAGCCAAGAGGCTTGCAGTCAAAGATACCACGAGAATCTGATTGAACTGTGATCATTGCTAAATGGTCTAAGAGAGCTGTAATTTTGTAATTAGGATTGTTGAGTACCCCAAGCTGTTCCATCTTCAATTCAACCCACTTCATGCTGCAGATAGGGAATGGATAAATAGCAGCAACAATGTTACTATTTATGATAATTAAAAATATTATAACATAAGCCACATACGGTTTGCCATGTTTTTAAAAGGGTGGACTCAAGGAGATACCAAAATCTATTAGAAGGAGAAGAAAAAGTTTTATGCAATATTTCGATTATCATAGGTTTAGAAAAATCTGTGTCACGATTTTTTCAGCTATAAGACACAGATCAAAGTTTTATGTATGGATGGAACCGTAAGACAAAAAATTGAAAGACTTTTTTATTTGTGTGTGTGTGTGTGTGTGTGTGTTGGGGGGGGGAGGGGGGGGGGGGGGGGGGGTTGAGGGGGAGGGGGAGGGGATAGAATCTGACCTGGTCGCTGACCATATAATGATATCATACTCGGCATATACAGCAGATAGAAACTCATGAAGATCTGCACAAGAAATTAAGAAAATGTAAAAAAAAAAAACAGCATGGCAAAAAAAGGTGTGAAATATATAATGCAAACAAACTACTTACAAGGCCGCATGAGCTGAAGAGGGTTCTCTGCTGTGGACCGGTGATCAAATAAGGTATAGTCAATATCCAAAACAAGTAACTTTTTGTCTCTACGGCATGGATTTCGGAGTTCGATCTGTAAATTAGGCATAGAATAAACATCAAAAATAAAAGTGGCGCATCTCTTTATATCTTAGTTATGCATATTACTAAAATCAATACGAAGTGACGTATTAGCTCCTGCATCAGAAAAATTCTTAGCCAGAAGTGAACAAACAAAACTGAATATTAGGAAAAATGTAACTCAACTCCGTAATATAGGGTGCAAGACCTACATAATCAGAGATTCTGGGTTTCATCCCAGCCAGTCATTTCTCTAATTTAACTATTAGCTACCCTTCTCTAATTTAACTATTAGTTACCCTTCACATGCACTAATAGGTTATAATTCTCAGCATCCTTTACGGTTACCAAATATTCGGGAAAATTGAAACATCAGGATGATTCAGAAGGAATTAACAACATAAATACATGAAGATGAGAGTGAGCTGTTAGTGACAATTATAGGACTGAGTTCTTATTTAACACTAGAAATATATTTTGATGGGATCTATGGGGGTATGAAGAAGCATTGCAAGTGGCATAAGAACTCTATTGGAGTTAAACAAAATAAATTTTAGATCGCAAATAACACCCTTAAATTAATCTTTCGAAAGACGAGGGTGAGGCAACCCTGCCCACTTTTCTTACGTGGAATCTTCTTACTAGGAATATCCACCTTGTGCAATTCCCTACTCCCTCCACTTCCCCCTGTCCACTTTTCTTCTTTTTCATGGAATGCATTGTAATCCAATGCACAAGGTGATTCCTAAAACACTAAGAGCTAACACAGAAAATGATATACCAATGATGGAAAAAATAAGGATGATAAATTTTTGATACAACGGAGAGACATAAATTTCAAATGGATGCAGAATAGCAATTTTAATTCCCCTTCAATATTCTTTACAGTGTAAGTAATGTCTAAATTTTCTTACTATATAAATATAAACATTTTTTGAACTACAAAGATTTCAGTTACTATTACCAGCACAGATCATAGCGAAACCAACCACAGTGGGAAATAGTTTGACACAATTACACCAAGCGGCCCATTGGCCACTTTATAATATAGATAGATGATTCAGAAAGAGTTTAATTTTTTTTATTGAAGATATATGACCCGGTTTTTTATTTTCTTTTAATTAAGTACACGGCCCAGTTCTTATTATTAGTTTATAAGTATATCCAAGAGTTGCTCAATAGATCAGTTGATTGAATTTATGGGATAGGTAGATGTCGTATATGATGAATTAATTTCTTTTTATACGTCTATATCTTTATCTTTGTTAGTACCGTCTATAATTATATATGAATCAAAAACTAACTGAACTTATTCTTTTTATTGACACGGTCCTATGTTGCAAAAATTGAAACTAAAAAAAAAAAAAATTCATTTAGTAAACGGAAGGGAACAATACCTTTCAAAAATAGAAATATCTGGCTAAAGGGCTATGAGTATAGACAATAGTTTGGAAGCAACGTTGTATTCTGGAGAGAAATCTAATGATGCTGAAGGTGGATATGAAGAACTTATATTGGGAAGTGCCTAATAGAATGACCAGTGTTATAAAGAAAAGAGTGAAAATAGATGGCAATGACCATGGTTGTCTGATAGAATGAAGGTTAAAATGATTATTATGAGGGAAAAATAAAAATATAGATGCAATGAAGGGTTACGCATCTTAATTCTTAAGAGGGTCTACATCTGGCAATTAATTACATGACACAAACACGACACATGATAAGAGGGTTTGAGTTGAGTATACACAAGTTGACATCTTCCACACAAAAAGTGTTTGATCCGTGTCATTAAACGGGTAAGACGAGTCCGCGAAGCAGGCGTGCAAGTTAATGCTTTTGTATTTAATTTGTAATTATAATATTTATCTAAATTAGGTCAGGATTGTACAAATATGAATGTGTGTTGGCCTATGCAACATAGTGCATCATTATCAATTATTGAGATTAGTTTGAGAGTATTGTTTGCTGTGAAATATCCTTGTCCCAAAACCCTTATCCCAATCAATGCTTGGACACACTCAACACACTTTAATTTGCTTATTTACAGTGAATATCAGGACAATTAAGATATGAATACAATAAAATACTACATATTACCTTAGATAAACAAATTATACTATTGTTAGTCATCTAATTAACCATGAATTTTGTTACTGGGATCATGTAGTGTTAATTGAATCTTTAGTTTTTTGACAGGTAAAGAATGGGTAGTGTTGTGCTATTCGTGTAACACGCCATGGGTATTAAATGGGTTGACATGTCTAACATGATAAATAAACAAGCCATGTTAGGGTTGAGGATTTTGACATAATTGGTCATATGGACCATGCAAGTATTGACGTGTTTAATGTAATTCCTATGGCACAACACAACACAACACAAAGCCTTCTAACACAACACAGTTGCCAGCCCAAGTCCTCAATATGCTGATTTGATGACTAGAGGAGCCGATCCCAAATAAGATTTTGAAGAGGCATGCTTAAAGGAGGAGATGAGTTGGAAACAAAAAGTTTCAATTAAAGAGAGAATTCAAATAGAAGGAGCAAATGAGAATTCAAGATCACCTTGCACTGATTTATACGTCTCCTCAGTTTCTGTTTATTGACCTCTTTGTCTTTAATGTCTACAGCTTCATCTTGTCCAAGTTCAAAATCATCAATAATCTCCGGAGAGTCCACTTGGTCTACAATAATATCATCTTCCACAGTGCTGCAAATCCAGTATAAAATATATACTTTAATTCACAGACTGCACTCAGAAACTAGACAAGAAAGATCATATTTCCAAACTGAAATTCATTTCTCATCGCCAATCACTTCACCATTTTATGAAATGATTTTGATGAGAACTTTATTGCAGAGCCTTAATCGTGCAACAACAAAATTTGAAAAATCTAAAACTGCTAAAAAAATCTCTCCTTTTATTGCTTTCTGGATAAGAACTTTCTCACAATAATACATGTTTCAGGCTTTCAGCACAAATAAGAAAACTGGAAGCGTCCACTTAAACATACTTCAAACCTTTCACAGTTTAGAAATGCAATTATTTTGTTTACTCTAGCAACATAGAATATTTCAATTATCCTTTTAAGGAACTGAAGAATTGAATTCTTAACTTTATTATTCATTAACTTGCTTTGCACTTCGCAAGACGTAAAAATGAATGTCCTAGGTTTTATTTCTATATCAGCTCAAATTTATTCATTACAATCAGCAGAATTTGTAAATCAAAGTATATGTATATATATATATTCCATAAGACCTAAAAATACCCAGTCCGTCTAGTAATTGTGTAATCTGAAGCTAAGTGCCCTAACAGGTGAGAGCGAGTGCAGCGAAACTGAAAACTATAGTTTTGTTAATTTCATATGTACAATGATGAACATGAAATCATGGTACCTAACCAACAGGATATCATAATAGGTTCAGCTGTTAAGGACAGTGGGAATTGATGAAGAATTCAAAGGTTTGCATTCTAGGGAAAATATATAGCATAAATTTATACTACATGCACTATGGAACATTAACTAATTTGCAACTAAGATAATGTTGTACGGTGCATTCCAATTTGTTCAAACATATTTATTCACAAATTCGCAATCTTGATAATCTGAGTCCATTTCGTGATTGATCCCAGGGCAATCTACAAGAGAATACAAAAACTAGCAACTACGCCAAAACCTCCAGCTTCTGATCATTAAGGTGAACAGAAAAAAAATCTATGCAATGATTTGCTTTCAAATATTGGAAACAAGAAATAGGGTGATCAACAAGAAAAGAGTCCGTTGGAGGTAGCAAAATGGCCATCACCTTACCTAAACACATAAAAACCTATCACAAACAATATAGGAAAATGAGAAAATAAAACATAATTAAACCTACGAAATGAGCTTCAGGGGCTTAGAAAGCAGTACATGCATTATACTAAATACCTCATTTGTTCTTGATCACCTTATTGTGGAGGGAGACTGGTTCCAGTCATAACCACTTCCCCATTAAAGAAATTTTATTTAAAAGAAGTTTGATTAGAAATAAATAAGAGTGATGAGGAGTCCACCAAAAGGCCTAAATGAAAGAGAGGAGGGGGGAAGAAAAAGAATCCAGACCCTTAATGGAGAAATGTCATCCAATCTCTAACATAGAGACACTCACTAAACGAACCCTCCACGTCCACACCCCCACTCCCCCACCCTACCCTCCCACTCCTCTCCCTAAAAAAATAAAAAATAAATAAAAAACAACAAAAGTGACTCTCCTCATCAAGAATGACAAGGAAGTGAATGCTACTTAAGATCCTCACGCTCCTCTCTATCCTAAAACTATGTCAAATGGCAAATATGCACAAAACAAAACAAAATCCTACTTCCTCCTACCATATCCCCAAAATGTCATATGTAGTTTGTAATAGGGGTGTTCAAAATAATCGGTTTAACCGGGTATTTATTGTATACCGAACCGGTCCGAACTGAACGGTTCAGTACAAATAGTGGACCAATCTGGTATACCGGTCCAACCGATTCAGAGATTTGGTGGTCTGATATATTTCGGACCGTACCGGTTATCCTATTTTTAATTATTATTATTATTAATAAATAATTAATAATAATAAAAATAATAAAAATAAATAAATAATAATAATTTTCAGTAAAAATCGGTTCAGTATACCGACCCAACTGGTATCAAGTTTTTACCGAATTTCGGTCCAGTATTAACCGAATGAACACCCCTAGTTTGTAACACTCAAGGTCAAATCATCTCAAGTCTAAATCAAATCGCACAATACTTAATCCATTGACCCAATAGTAACTTGTCAGTACGCCCACCAAGGCCCATCCAAAATGTCATAACTAAAGGTCATAGTGGTAAGTTTGGAACCTTATATACATATTAAATTATCTCACATATTCCAATGAAGGATTGGTGTGTTACAATTTCCCTTACTTAAATATATGACATGTTCGTCATGTTCGTACACAACGACATAGCCCCAGTTGCTTTGCTTCTTGGATAATCAACAATCTTCATGTCACTCACCTCCAAAACAGCTTCTATCCATTATGGGAATACCACCATATTCATGTTCCACACCTCTGGCTGGCAATCCGATAAAATGACCCAACCTGAACATAAGACAGTCATCTCTAATACAATATCTAACAAATCGGGTTAAATCCCGAGTTTGGTTTGGACAGGGTGGTGTATCAGAGCAATGGGCCCCTTCCTAGTGTGGTGGATGGACACTATGCCAACACATCCCCCAAGAATTGTGGACAATAACCTTGGACTGCAATATGATTTAGTCTGACCTTAACGAGGTCGTTAAGGATAAGTGGGGGAGATTGTGATACCCCATTTCCACATTTAAACATATGTGATATAATGTATTGTACATAAGACTTAAGGTTACTACCAACAGTACCAACCTCATGACCTTTTGTGTGGGCATGTGGTAGACTAAGATGATCCAATGGTAATCTTAGGACAGTAAATTGAGTCTTGATACGTGCTTGATCATATAATTGAAGAAAAATATGTAAAAATACAGATATTAAGGTTTGAATGTCTTTGGCCTCTACCACAATTCATTGTTATTGAGTCACTCGAGAAAAAAAAAACAATGAAACAAAAGTTTGATCTTGCAATACACCTTAACTCCCCAATATAATAAGGTAGGCAAAACTTGGAGAAACATGATTGAATAAAAATACAAAATAGGATTTATAAGAAAAATTGTCAAAGACCACAATCTCTTGAGCCAAAGGGATAAAAGAACCAAGAGTTAGGAGAGAGCGTGGTGTTTTGTGGTTATAAGCACTAACCACAACCTCAATGTGCTAGTTATAAAATTAACAACCACATCTATGTGCCCATGGTTGCATAACCACTTCTAAATATATTATAAAATAAAAGAAAAAATTGTAACATACATTGTAATATAGAATTTTACCCTACTAATTCATATTACGAAAATAATTTCAAACTCAACGCAAACCTAATCAAAGAATCTAAGATATGCATATTTCATCATTGTCATAAGCAATGAACCCACTTATGGTCCCTCTACTAGCAATGATTATCATGAATTATGTTGTCTTCAATATTCATTAAGCTAAATTCAGTTTGACAAAATATTTTAAACACATAATTTGCATGTAATAATACTCATACAAGTGACAAAACTCAGAAGAAAGATATCAAATTACATTATTCATCTACAACTTGATATTTAGTTTTATATAAAATATGATTAATATATATAATATTGTAAAGTGCAGTTTGATGATATCTAGTTTTATATAAAATATGATTATTATATATAATGTCGTAAAGTGCAGTTTGATACGGCTTTGGGGTGCATCAACAATAGCAACCGCAATGTATGGTTTTTTAACAAATAAAAACGGCAGCATATGCATAATATCATCCAACCGCATCCACGGTTGTACACTTTTTTTGCGATTGCAATTACAAATGTTGTTATCTTCCTTCCCTTCAAAAAAAGAGAAGGAAAGAGAAAGACGAAAAGAAACACACTCGACTCCTTCGTCACTCAAATTACAAAAACAAGTTAAAATTCCAATAGAGCAAATTTAGTTCTTTTATGCAAAGAGAGATGGAATAGTCTAGGAAGACCATAGAGATTGGCACATCCCTAACCACATCCCTAACCAACAAGCACCAAAAGAAATGTTTTAAGATACCATGTAGCCAAAACCCTAACACCTTAGTCTTAGGTGTAGAAAGTAATGTTCAAGATAAAAGCTTGAATCACAAAAATGCAACCACCTATAGAAATATATTTAGTGATCCTTCATATCTCACTATGCCAATTCTCGACCATGTAGCTTGCACTAATTATTTCAAACTTTTTATGCTTACAGTCTACATATTATCATATTGAATATTGTGCCAAAAGAAACATAAAAGGCAATTCTAAAATATACTAACCCAAAGACAAATAAAAAGAACTCACTTAAAAAGTTTTAACAAAATCTTATCTCAAATTCATTATAACAAATATAACACAACAAAGACAATAAAAGACCCAATAAGCAACCATTTTAAGTCGGCCATAGTACAATCTCATCATAAAGTATATTGCAACAATTACATTACTAGAGACAATCAAAGCAAATAAACAAGAATCAATCAAAAAGGAAAAGAATAACGAGAAAGAAGTACTACAATATAAATAGAAAAGGCCATTAATAAGAACACTTTCTAACCTTGGAAAGTACAATCTAATCTAATAAAATTTACAGCAATTACATCGACTGAAGCAACCGCAACAATCAAACAACAATTCATTTAAAGAAGAGAGAGAAAGAGAAACAAAAACAAAAATGAACACGGAAACAGAAGAGTCTAAAGAAATTTAAGTTTGCTTTATCTCCAAATCTTAAATAAAATAATTTAATCTCTTACGGTGGAATGCTTCCAAATATAGCAATAACTATCTTTCTCGATCTTCTCTATATTAATTCTCATCCTCACCGTGGTGTATTATTCAGTTGTGTGTTCCTTTCATATTCTCTGCATCATAATTTTAATCAAAGATACAAATCTTTCCCCTTTGTTTATCTATACTCACTTGCATTCTCATGGCCACTAACAACAATGCCTATGAGATTGTATCTGAGATTTACAAAAGGTATAGTGAATATTCACAAAATTATGCAGAAACTAATGTTCGTCGTGCCAATGATGGATGTCTGTTTCTAACAAGTAGAGAGCACAAAACACCACAAGTGTCTCTTAGTGCTGGTTCTGCTTGTCAACGCAGCGTCTACCAGAGGACGGAGCAAATATCTCCATTAGCACTTCACCAACAAGCCCCCAAGGATCATGTTATCCACCACCCTAATATTACTGCTTCGTCTTTAACACCACCACTGCAACCACGACCATCACTACTACAACCACAACCACAAAGTTGTACTATAAATGCACTTGTTAGTCTGCCACCTGAATTGCCTCTTGGACAAGCTCATGGAGACGACATCAAGGAGGAACTGAGAGAGAAAAAGAGGATTCGTACAAAATTTACAGCCTCACAGAAGAACCAAATGAAGGAATTTGCAAATAAGTTGGGTTGGAAATTAAGTGGAAATGATGAAGATGAAATTTGCAAATTTTGTTCGGAGATCGGAGTTACCACTAAAAATTTAAAGGTCTGGATGAACAACAACAAGTTCAAGCTAAAGAACTAACAAATAAGTCAATGCAAGAACCAGAAGGCCAGGTCTACTAATAAAAACTTTTTATGGTAGTTTCAAAAAAATTAAGGAGTAACAGGGTTTCTCATTGTATTTTCATTCGGTTGTTTATCATTGAATTTTCATGTGCACTTCTTGGATGTTGTCATTTTAGTTTCAATGTAATTATGCTTGAAGTTTTCATATGATGGAGTACTTAATGGAATCATATACATATTGAAGTTTTTTGTTGGAAATAAAAGTATGCCTTTTTGTTTCTCTAATCTCTGCTTATTACTTTCTTTCTTTTCCTTGTTTCCCCTCCCTCTTCTGAAGCATAAGCAGTTTCATATGATGGAGTACTTAATGGAATCATATACATATTGAAGTTCTTTGTTGGAAATAAAAGTATGCATTTTTGTTTCTCTAATCTCTGCTTATTACTTACTTTCCTTTTCTTGTTTCCCCTCCCTCTTTTGAAGCATAGGCAGTTAAGGCCATGCATTGAATTAAAAAAAAATGAAAATAAATAAAAATAAACAAATAAATAAATAAAAAGAACTTTCGAACAAAATAGTATTAATCATCTTAAGAAAGAGAAAGAAAAGAAACGTCATTAAGCATGTTGATTGTATATCAATTGACTTCTTGTACAAAGATAATATGCTCTAAACACTAAATTTTCATATTGATCCTTTTTTTTATGATCATGATCATTTACTTAGTTTTAATAACAATTAAAATCCTCAAAACCCAGCTATGAGTTAGTGCCTAATTAAACCCGAATTCATTTTCCATTGCAATCCCTAAAAATCTTAAGAAATCAGCTAATTTCCCAAATCAGTCTACTTTCCAGCTAAAATTGTTACTTAAATAATACTAGGGTGCCTGCCTGGTTTAAAACCTTGTCCTCAAGGTTTTTTTTAATGGATATGGGCAGCCCACTTCTTTCTCTTTGTAAAACTCCAAAAGGCAGATCAACTCCACTCTATCTGAAACTTGCAATTTGATACCAAAGGCAGTAACTTTTAAGATTTAACATGATGATAAGTCTTGCAGATTAATCCTTCAATTTAAACAATATGATATAAGATCCAAGAACAGAAAGCTGAAATCCTACGTGAGCTTTTGGCTTAATGGCTGGATTTTCAAAATATGAATTGAGAATTGGATCATAAGCCTTGTTGATTAATAACTTTTGCTACTCTCACTCATTGTCTTTAAGCATAAAAAAATAGCGAGAAGCTTCATTCTGAGCATAATTATTTGATTAAAGAATACAAAATAGATATTGCATATGAAGAATCTCAAAATGAAGAGCAAAACATAGTGGATGCTGAAATACTTCTGCATGATTCTTTTATACATTCTTAGAATCTTCATCACCTGCAAATTGGAGACATTGCTTAAATGCTCAATCATTAGATTAAACATGTCCGTGAGTTTAACCTAACCAGAAACTCCTGAATTGAATTTCAATCAACATATCTAGAAAGACCTCTGATACCAAGTTGATAGAACCCAACTCTATAATAACGACATCAAACAAGGGTATATTAAAGTAAAACCTAATCTACAAATTGGGTAATTCAAGGAATATCTATCCTCCAAGTACCAAACACTATATTTTCGTTTTTGATATATGCTTTTACAATCAAGATTCAAGATTGCTTATATAACTTAAAAATTTATTAGAATCCATCCACGACTCAATCCCCAATTCAGGCCTATACCATCTCCCATAAACACCCCTAAACAATCTGACAATCACCTTCCCCAAAATTAATCTACTTCCAACTAAAGTGATGCTCCATAATATTAGATTAAAGATATAATTCATAGTTACAAATCACAACAGAATATTGAGTTTTAAATTGAAAACAAGAGTGAGATAAAAAATAAAAAATAAAAACAGAACAGAAATAAGTGAAGATATTTAAGACGATATGTCAACAACAATGAGTTTCAATTGAGTTAAAACTTAAAAACATTGACTAAAACTAAACATAGACCTTAATTCGTATCAACGAAGTTCTCCAAATTCTAAGCATTGAATTGCCATTTCCAAGGGAATTTGCACGTTCATTACGTTCTGTTAGCCAACAATACTTGTTCTGGTTATCTTCCATGCCCAAGTAGGTCACCAGTAATCTCTAAACTACCCTTAATAGCCAATGATAATGTGTAAAAAAACATCTACCACCCAGTTAAAAAAAGAGAGAGAAATAATGTCATAGAATACTGATAAAAAGCAGTATAATGTCACAGAAAAACCATAGAAAGACCAATCTCACTGCCAATTAAATTCACAACAAATTTCAAATAAAACAGAAATTATCAAATGAATCAAACAAAAGCTCACCTAGAAGTAGGTGAGAGCTAACAAAAACCAACTCAATTGTAGATTACCCATGTATTAACAATAAAACAAGGGAATTGATATCTTCATAAGGAAAATTGATATTTCCACAAGGTCTCACCCACTTACCATTCATGTGACCAGAACCTTATCAAAATATCAACTTTTCTTGTGGAAATATCAATTCTCTAAAACAAATTGCATCAAGTATGTGTGTTAAACAACTCCATTAAATTCACACCACAAATTTTCAAATAATACAAACAAAAACGAAAACTGACCCATCTGTAGATTCCCCATGAATAGCAATCAAACAAATCACATTGAAGTACTTACGTGAGCAATTTGGTGTGTGAGAAAGACACGAAGAGAGAGAGAAAAACAGATACGAACCCGATCATGGTCATCTTGAGGGAAGATTTTAGAGGGAGAAAATAGATAAGGATTGAGTCATCAGCAAGTTTGGATCCAATTTTGGGATAGAGAAGCTTCTGCCGTTTGGGGAGTACATTTGTCACTTCACAAATTCGCCGTTTCAACTCTCCGACCGAATCGTCACCGCAGACTCTGACGGTGTACTCCTTCCCGCTCCACTTCACCGTCAGCGTCAGCTCCTCTTCCATCACCGGTGATGCCGACGACGACGATGCTCCGGCCATTTTCGACGATAAACGTGAATTAATTGCTTTGTGTGCGAGGGTTCAGAGCAATGGAGTGGACTGCGAGTTTCTTATAACTTGACTTTTTAGTTTTTTAACTTTAAAGGCTTTTTTACGTCAATTATTAGTGATGTTCACGGCGGTATAATAATGGTTTATCATATTATTAAATACATAAATATTAATTAAAATTATGAGAACGTAATTATAATTATTAAATAATAAATATTGAATTATATATTATAAGTTATTTTCATCAATTATTAAGGTGTGTATATTTAGTTATAATTATGAAAAAATAATTTTTTTAATTTTATAATAAAATTCTATGAAAGTGTTTATATTGACAAAATTTATTTGAAATTATAATCGTAAAAAATTCAAGTTCTCATAAATTTTAATTTAATTATGATAATTAGTTAGTAATGAATTCAGTATAAATTTTTAATTAATTTTACAGTTATTATATTTTAATTTTTTTATATATTATTAATATAATTAATCATATGATTTAATATAATTTTAAATTTTAATAAATTTAGTTAATATATAATATATTGTGTTATATTATAATAATTAATTAAATAAATAATGATAAAAAAATATATAATTAAATTGCTAAAACCAAAAAAAAAAATTAAAAATTACTTTTTCTATTAGAAATCAATTAGGTTTATTTTGAATATTTTATAAATTTGGATAATATATATTTAATTATTATAAATTTTATAATAGTTATATTAATTTGAATAGGAAATAAAATAATCTTCTTTTATTCTATTCCTATTAAGGACAAAAATATTTTTAAATTTGAATAATATTTAGTTGATACGAATTTAGATAGTATTTATTTTAATATGAATAGGAAAGCTGAACCATAAACTGGTGAAAGTAAATTAAGTTTGTGCTTCTAATTATATAAGCTCATCAACCCTATGCAAAACACATGTTGTGACGACCCCAAATCCGAGTTCTTTGAATCTCGGATCCGGTTCAACACGAGTACTACATTTTTCTTATTGTTCATGAATTACAACAATATAATAATTGGTAAATAACCATTTATTTACAATTTTACAACATCTCTTTTTATTCCAGAATCGCAATCTTTATACATTCCTAGTATGTCTCAATATCATACATGATACGACATTCTATTACAATCAAATTGAGTATTTAACACTCATATAATATACCAACTAAGTATTATACTACACAATCATTTACCTGTCCAATTCGGACTGATATCTACGACAAATATTTAGATCTTCAGTGAAAGTAATATGTTTTTCTGTTCCTTGATCTTTATCGAAAATTTCAAATAATTTGCACTATCTGAAAATATTGGTTTAGGCAAGAGTGAGCACGACAGCTCAGCAAGTCTAACAGATAGCACATAACACATAGTTTATGTTTATACATGCTTCTCATGCTTCATGCATTATATTATATGAATGCATCATGCTTCTCATGCTTTACATTTATTCATGCAACATACTGATCATGCATTGGAATGAATACATGACATACAGTTCAACTTATTTAATTAATTCAGGATTTCTATCATATAGAATTAACACACCTCATATGGTTTCACAAAAACATATTTAATTCAAATTATCACATGCTTCAAGTGCACACACAACAGTTATACACATAGCAACAATATCTGAAAAACTTGACTGGTTCGCTTCTACCAGTTATGCTTATTTGCATCTTTCGTTCAACCTACAATTTATATAGGAAATTAACATAATCATTAGATGCAATGACTATTACTTAGCCTTTATATAAGACTCTAACTTTAAATTATTAACTCTTAAGATGTCCGACAAACGAACCCTTAAGTTCTGGACAAAACCCTAGCCCAACCCCAGTTGGACATGTCGGATATGTTCATCTAACTTACACCTTCACTACACGTTTTTTGTACGACTTACTTTTAATAAGTTGTCAAAAATTTAGTCACGAATTGACTATTTACATCTGTTTAATTTAATTAAACATTCTTCTTTTTCATAACTTAATAATTCGGACATTTAATAATGTACCAAATACCTCAAAATATTATCTACCCTTGATAATATACAACTACATTCAAATATTATTAACTATTTAATAATATTTTAATCACTTATTAATATTATTAATTATTTAATAATATTTTAATCACATATTAATATTATTAACCATCTAATAATATTTTAATCACTTATTAATATTATTAATCATTTAGTAATATTTAATCATTTACAAATATTATTCACCATTTGATAATATTTTAATCTCTTATTAATATTATTAACCATTTAATAATATTTTAATCACTTCTTAATATTATTAATCATTTAATAATATTTTAATCACTTACTAATATTATTCACCATTTAATAATATTTTATTCACTTCTTAATATTATTAATCATTTAATAATATTTTAATCACTTATTAATATTATTAATTATTTAATAATATTTTAATCACATATTAATATTATTAATTATTTAATAATATTTTAATCACTTATTAATATTACTAATCATTTAATAATATTTTAATCATTTACAAATATTATTCACCATTTGATAATATTTTAATCTCTTATTAATATTATTAACCATTTAATAATATTTTAATCACTTCTTAATATTATTAATCATTTAATAATATTTTAATCACTTACTAATATTATTCACCATTTAATAATATTTTATTTACTTTTTAATATTATTAACCATTTAATAATATTTTAATCATTTAGTAATATTATTAATCATTTAATAATATTTTAATCACTTATTAATATTATTAATCATTTAAAAATATTTTAACCACTTATTAATATTATTAACCATATAATGATATTTTAATCATTTACAAATGTTATTCATCATTCAATAACTTTTTAATCATATACTAATATTATTGATCATTTAATAATATTTTAATAATCTTCAAATAATACCAATAGTTAACTTTTTAATTGTTTTAACATTAGTCTTTATGTTACATATTTAGCTACCAATTAATTACTAATAAACTTCATATATTGGTTTAGTATTCAAACTCATTCATTTTACACTTATTTCAACTTAAATTTTCATTAAAAATTCAACCCGGACCGACCCGTCCCGACCCGGACCGAACCGACCCAGAAAACTTACACATTCTGTTTTGAAAGTCGGGGCGCTCAACTGGGCGTCGGGGCATCCAAAACAAAAACAAAACCCTAAAATGGGTTATTCGACGCTCCGACGCTCCGACAACCATAATTTCTTCATTTTAAAATATTTTGGGGTGATGCTTGAGTCTATTCTCATCAGAATTTCCCCCTCTACAACTTCTCTTTAGATCACAAATCCAAATTCCAAACGAAAGTAGACTACAAACTGCTCACAAGGACAAAGTGAAAACTAAAATCACAAATCCTTGGTTTTAATGGTTTGAACTTGACTAAAATAAACTCTACACATCCAAATGACACCAACTTAGTGTTGTTATCTTCCTAACTTCTTATTTTACAACATTTCATGGTTCAATCATATTTTTAAAAATATTTGACACGAAATTTAAAGATCGAACCACTTAGGATTTTACCGGTAAATCGTTATATGGACTTTCCTTCTAATTATTTGCGTACCACCCATACAAATACATGTATTAACTATATCAAACCATGAATATACCTATATATCATAGTTTTAGACTTCTAGATCATCAAAATAACTTTTGATCGGTTAAAAATATATTTTAACCGTTCAAATCATATCTAAACTATAAAAATGAACTAAATAAGATTTATAGCACTTTTTAACCTTTTATACATGGATGCTCTCCTTCCTCTTGACATGATCTTGGCTTGTGACTCCCTCTTGTCCATTCTCTAGCAAATTTTCTTGGTGGATCATCAATCTCACAAGAGTAACTCTCTATATCTCTCAAGAAGTTCTCCCTTTTTCTCTCTAGAAAATGCTACAAATGACCAACCAACCTCACCAATGAGTTGAGCACTTCTATTTATAGCATAATGTTAATCCTTCATTAACCTTCTAATCAACTAGTGTTGGTGAAATTAGGAGCTTAAACTAGATTACTATTGCATGGAATGACTACCATGAATGACTATTGGTGTGACATCCATCAAGGTTGCTTGTAAGCAACTTTTGGAATGTAATTGAAGCCATAGGAAGTCCACACTCAACATTTCCATGTGGGGCCCCTTCAAAATTCGGGATTTACAATTTATTACACCAATTTGACTTTATTTTTATGTCTTATATCATTATATAAGCATTCATATACATATACACCAATATCTGTATACATATTTACCTATACATGCACATTCGGCTCCACTTTGGATCTTAGAATTAAATTATATTGGGCTCATTCATTTAATTTGTTTGGGCTCAATATATTTATTACATTGGGCTAACATTAAATACATTATGTTACATTTAATTAAAACAAGCATTGGGCTTGATTAATTATTACATAGATCAATGTTTAAATTAAATTACATGGAATACTAGGTTAATTAATTTGACCTAGTTTAATACCTCCATTGAATTTGTATTATAATTCAATTAGACTTGCTATAATTATTTATACCACATTGGGTTACTTAATTAACTAATCCATAGTTAATTCTCATCACTACCTTTCTTCCTCTAGCAATTAACAAATGTTTGGTTAATTCTCTATCTTGCCTACCAACTAAGGTTATTCAATTAACCCTACATTAGTTAATTCTCTACACTCAACAATATCTCCCAACACTTTGACCAACATTGCATTGGGCTCTCTTATTTAATTACTTTGGTTACCCAACACAATTCACATATCATTTATAAACTTGGGCTTGGTAATTAATTTAATTGGACTACCACCCAATTATATACAATACTTGCTAACATTAATTAATTGGACTTATATTAATTACCTCTTGGACTATTTTATTCAAGTTTGAACCTATAGAACCAATGATTTGTGAAATTAGTTTTCACTTTGTCATTGTGAGCCATTTTTAGTCCAGTTCTGTTTGAAATTTGGATTTGTGATCTAAAGAGAAATTGTACAGGAGGAAATTCTGATGAGAATGGACTCAAGAATCACCCCAAAATGTTTTAAAATGAAGAAATTATGGCTGTCGGAGCGTCGGAAGGTCGGGCAGTTTTTGTGTTGAGCGCCCCGCGCGCCCAGATTTGGCCTTTGTTGAGCGCCCCGGCGCCCAAAGCAGAATGTTGAAGTGTCCAGGTCGGGTCGATCTGGGTCGAGTTTTTAATGAAAATTTAAGTTGAAATAAGTGTAAAATGAATGAGTTTGAATTCTAAACCAATATATGAAGTTTATTAGTAACTAATTGGTATCTAAATGTATAAAATAAAGACTAAAGTTAACACAATTAAAAAGTTAACTATTGGTATTATTTGTAGATGATTAAAATATTATTAAATGATCAATAATATTGGTATATGATTAAAAGGTTATTAAATGATTAATAACATTAGTAAATGATTAAAAATTAATGACATTAATAAGTGATTAAAATATTATTAAATGGTTAATAATATTAATATGTGATTAAAATATTATTAAATGGATAATAATATTAATAAGTGATTAAAATATTATTAAATGGATAATAATATTAATATGTGATTAAAATGTTATTAAATGGTTAATAATATTAATATGTGATTAAAATATTATTAAATGATTAATAATATTAATAAGTGATTAAAATATTATTAAATAGTTAATAATATTAATATATGATTAAAATATTATTAAATGGTTAATAATATTAATGAGAGATTAAAATATTATTAAATGATTAATAATATTAATAAGTGAGTAAAATATTATTAAATGATTAGTAATATTAATAAGTGGGTAAAATATTATTAAACGATTAATAATATTTGAATATAGTTGTATATTATCAAAGGTAGATAATATTTTGAAGTATTCGGTAAATTATTAAATGTCCGAATCATTAAGTTATGTAAAAGAGGAAAGTTTAATCGAATTAAACAAATATAAATAGTCCATTTGTGACTAATTTAGACAACTTATTAAAAAGTATATTATACGAAGAACGTGTAAGGAATACATAAATGGTTAAAGTGTACCCGATATGTCCAACTAGGTTTGGGCTAAGGTTTTTGTTCAGAACTTAAGGGTTCGATTGTCGGACATCTTAAGAGTTAGTAATTTGAAGTTAAGGTCTTAAGTTAAGACTAATTAATGGTCATGGTAGCTAATGATTATGTCAATTTGTTATATAAATTGTAGGTTGAGTAAATAACGCAAATATGCGTAAATGGTAGAAGCTGTCAGACAAGTTTTTCAGAACTTGCTCCTATGTGCCTTAACATGCTATGATGTGATATTAAATTGTTAATAGAAAGATATTGATGATAATTGTGATATGCATGAGGTATGATTACATGTAGATTATGTATAAATATGAAGCATGAATTACAAGATGTTATATGTGATGCATGAGCAGTATGACATAAACTGAAATGCATGAAAAACATGATGTAAGTATAAATTGCAGAGTATATGTGAAGCATGTAATGTGTTATGTGTAACTGTTAAACTTGCTGAGTCGTCGTGCTCACTCTTGCTTAAACTAACATTTACAGATAGTACAAGTATTTGAAGTCTTGATAAGGATCAAGAAATAAGAATGCATATTACATTCACTGAAGGTCTAGCACGACCATTGTATATATCAGTCCGAATTGGACAGGTAAAATGATTGTGTAGTATAAGAATTGGTTGGTATGTAATATGAGTGTTAAATACTCAAATTGCTTATAATAGAATGTCGTATCATATATGATATTGAGACATACTAGGAATGTATAAAGATTACGATTCTGGAATAGAAAGAGATGTTGTAAAATTGTAAACAAATGGTTATTTACCAATTATAATATTGTTGTAATTCATGAACAATAAGGAAAAGGTTGTACTCGTGTTGAACCAGATCCGAGGTTCAAAGAACCCGGATTTGGGGTCGTCACATAATTATGTATTATTATACACTGTATTGTTAAACGTTGTACTACCTTATAATAATTTTGTTGTAGTCTTTTGACAACTCAAGTTTGGATTGTGTGGGCCCAGATTTAGGGGTGTCACATTAATGAATTCATTATAATTCTTTAACTAGTTTAAAGTTATTACTAAAATTTAGATTTATTATTAATACAATTTATCAAGTGATTTGATAAAATTTTAAGCTTTAATAAATTTAATTTATTGAATATTAATTTAATAATAAAATTTATAATTAATACTAATATAATCAAATCACATTATTTATTAAGAGAATTTTTCTACATCTTAATAAAATTTAAATAATAAATTTATCCTATATAATATATTTTTAAAAAATATATTGTGTTACATGAAATTGTGACAATAAAGCTTATAATAAAATTTGTAGCTATGAAAATAAAATTATTAAAAAAAAATCCTTTTTATACTGGAGATGTAAAAAAATCAAACACTTTCCTTTTTCATAACTGGTTATATTTTCTTTTGAATTCTTTACAAAGATGAAAAGTATTTAATTGTTTCAAATTTAGATTGCACTTATAATAATTTGCATAGAAAATAAAAAGTTGAATCAAAATTTTGTGAAATTGAGTTTGAATTTTTAATTATATAATTGATTATAGACAAGGTATCAACCTCTTGCAAAGCACGAACAATATAGATAATGGTTTATTATATTATTAAATAGATAAATATTAGTTAAGATTTTGAGAAGATAACTGTTGTTATTAGATTATTAAATATTTATTTAAATAAATATTGAATTATATATTATAAGTTAATTCGATCAATTATTAAACTAAATATTTGAATGTAATATATATATATATATATATATATATATATATATATATATACAGTAAATTCTAATAAGTTCTAACTTAGTTATGACAATTAGATAGTAATGAATTCATTTTAATATTTTAACTAATTTTACAGTTATAAGTTTTTAAAAAATTTACATATTTATTAATAGGCTTAAATATAGATTAATACTCTGGATTTTTTTAAAAAAAAAATCACTTTGGAATTGTCTTATCAATTTTTTCAATTAAGGGATTAAATTTATTTATTTTTCATCGTTAGGGATTTTTTTCTCAAAAATTTCAATTAAGGGATTAAACTTTTAATTTATTTTTTTTACTTTGGAGATTGTCTTCTCAATTTTTTTATGATTAAGTCTTATTGATAGTTATGTGTATGTTCAATTTTTTCAATTAAGGGATTAAATTTATTTATTTTTCATTGTCGGGGATTTTTTTTCTCAAAATTTTCAATTAGGGGATCAAACTTTTATTTTATTTTTTTACTCTGCAGATTGTCAAAGGGTAAAGGCCGAACATCAGAGACCAAGTGGATTATTACTGTGACGCCCCCAAATCTGGGCCCACACAGCCCAAACTTGAGTTGTCAAAAGACTACAACAAAATTATTACAAGGTAGAATAACGTTCAACAATATAGTGTATAATAATACACAACTAAGTCTTCACTATTATTGTCACACTATTTTACAACATGTGAAGACTATAATAGATATCCCTCGGACTCTCACTCCATTCCCCGACTAGACCAAGCTACATTCCCATCTCCTGTTGAAAAACAATGGAACAAAAGAAAGGGTGAGCTCCGATAGCCCAGTAAGAAATATCATAACTAAGATAATAACGAATAAATTATCATTAGTCTTCAACAATTGAGTTCTTGATAGAATACAATAGACTACAAGGTTTATATCAAAAACTGTAGTTAAATTCTTAAACAATGTTCAGATCAATAATAGCAGCGGAATGAGCAATCTATTAGAAGAATAATGCAGACCATAATGTCCACTCGCTTCTATTTTTAGTAAAAACATCATCAACTTTTATCATCTGAAATACCATTAGTCATGATAATAAAAATTCACAGTTCCTGGTCATAATCATGCAAATCAACAGTTCATCTTTGCACTATGGGCCAAAGATATTCAATAAAGCACCAGCGGTCATGATTATACCAGATTCAGCCTTTGGTCATAATCATACAAAACAACAGTTCATCTATGCACTACGGGCCAAAGAGAACTTTCAATATAATACCAACGGTCATGATTATACCAGATTCAGCATTTGGTCATAATCATACCAATCAACAGTTCATCTTTGCATTACGGGCCAAAGAGAACATTCACCACGTGCCATAAAAGACACCGAACAGATGTATCGCCTTTAACCTAGTATATCGCCTTTAACATATCATCTGTTCAACAATTATATCACATCTGTGCCCCCGGCCACAAATATTCACAACAGCTTGATTCTTGATGGTTAAAACAAATAACAGTGATACAAATGATGAACAGAAGAAACAAGATAAACAATAAGTATCGGAAGTTTACTTTGTGCAGATTCAAACAATGTCCAAATTGTCAACATGATGTGGAGTGAAATTTAAAAATGATATTTAAGATCCACAGTTCAGAATAACGGTTACAGTTCAATAGAAAGGTTCAGAAAATAGGAAGGTTCAATTGAAATAATGAAGTTCAACTATTATGGAACATATAATATTTTCAGGAATTATAGAAGCAATAGTTCCATAATAAGTTTCGATTTAAGAGTATGAAAGAAAATGACATCCCTTACCATAATAAATTTAAGAGTGTGAAAAAATAATATTCCTTACCTTAACACGTGACTGGATATTGATTTACATGAGGTTAATCAACTTATATATTTTTAATAAAATTAGTAATTACCACATATAAATTTCAAGGTGTATGATAACTCGTATAATATGAACTATCACAATTATATATATTTAACATAATTTTTGTAGTATAATATAACTACTTTAAAATAGTTTTTAAAATAATATTTCAAAATAAATCTTCCAAATGAAGCTTTTAAAAATGAATCTTCTCAAAGAAGAGTCTTCTAAAGGAAGATTTGTGAATACCGTGAAAAATAAGAATTTATGAAATTACTACTCTTTTATAAAAGACTTACTTGAAAAATTCCTGCACTCCTTTTGGCTTTCTAACACTCAAAATAACCTTACTATTCTCAGAGAAAACTCATAAAATTCTTATAGAAAAATTCTATGTTTTAAGTGTGATTTTTCTATTCAACTGAGCAAGCTATTTATAGGAGAAAAGATGTTACTATGCGTGGTAGGTGGCTGAAAAAATTTTCAGCAGAGTCTGCGTAAACGTTTTTAAAATTTTTCAATACTTGCACAGTAACTTTAAAATTTTCAAAAAGTGAATAGTAATGAACAGTAACTTTTATCAGTAGATGAACAGTGATTTTTCCGAGGTGAACAGTTACTTCCGTCAGTGAATAGTAACTTTTCCGGGAATGAATAGTAACTTCCGGGAGTGAATAGTAACTTTTGAAAAAATAATAATATATATTTTTTCTTAATAAAACAAATATCTTTTTATTGTTTAATAAAAATACCAATTAGTAATACGATAACTAAAATAATGCTACAACAATAATTCAATAATAATGTAATAAACACGTTACAGATTATTATTAATTTAATAATATAATTTACAGTGTGTTTGCTACTGTGACAATTATTATGTTCAATAATTTTAAACTACAGTGCACCAACAATTATTGAGTCAATGATATGAAATACAGTGTAATGACAATTATTGAATCAATAATGCAAAATACTGTATAGCAACAATTATTGAATTGATAACATAAAATATTATGCAGTGACAATTATTGATGAAATGATGTGCAACAGTTACGGTGTCAATTATCGGGCGAATAATATGAGATACTGTGCAATACCGTGTGCTACTGTAGAGTACCGTGTGCTATAGAAAATACCATAAACTACCGTATGTTACTATTCTTTTATCACCGGTATTTTAACAGTTAACATCGTTGACTATTTTTTATTTAAAAATGTTACTTCTGTCGTTTTTTATATCCGACAAATATTCCGTTGTGGGGTCCACCAATAATTAGTTATTTCGGCGCCGTCGTACGACCCGAATATTCCCCGACAAAATGAATATTCCCCGACAAAATAAAATTTGCACATAACATCCTTAACTTTTAACTTTATCGATTTAACCACTTACTGTTTCAGAAAAATATATGAAGAAAAATTAAATTTTATATTTCATAAAATTCGGGGTTTTACAATTACAGCCGTTAGAATTCCTGAGTGGAAATGAGAGCATATCACAATGAATTTTGTGGTAGGATTTCCAGCAACACAGAAGGGATATGACGCAATATGGGTAATTGTGGATCGACTAACAAAGTCAGGGCACTTTTTACCGATCAAGATTAAGTTCAGTTTGGATCAGTTGGCTAAACTGTACATCAAGGAGATAGTTTCGAGACATGGGGTGCCAGTGTCAATTGTGTCAGACAGAGATCCGCGCTTCACGTCAAAATTTTGGAGAAGTCTTCAGGAGAGATTGGGGACACAGTTGAGAATGAGTACAACATATCATCCGCAGACAGATGGGCAAAGTGAAAGAACCATACAGACATTGGAAGACATGCTCAGGGCCTGCGTGATGGATTTCAAGGGCAGTTGGGAAAACCATCTACCACTAGTTGAGTTTGCATACCACAACAGTTATCATGCAAGCATAGACATGCCGCCTTATGAAGCATTGTACGGAAGAAAATGCAGAACACCTCTATGTTGGGATGAGGTAGGAGAACGACGACTGTTGGGACCGGAATTGGTTCAACAGACTGTAGAAATTATCAAGGTAATAAGAGCTCGGCTAGTCGCAGCTCAAGACCGTCAGAAGAAATACGCTAATTTACATCGACAGAAGCGAGACTTCGAAGTTGGGAGTTTTGTGTTTATGAAGGTATCTCCCTGGAAGGGGAAGATCCGATTTGGAAAAAAAGGGAAGTTGAGTCCGAGGTTCATAGGACCGTTCGAGATATTAAAGAGAGTGGGTGAAGTGGCGTACGAGGTAGTTTTACCTCCTGAACTGGAGCATATTCACAATATGTTTCACGTATCAGTGTTGCGGCCATACAAGTCAGACTACAAACATGTCATATCCTATGAGCCAATACAAGTCGAGAAAGACTTATCATACGAGGAAATTCCTGTCCAGATACTAGATAGGAAAGAGCAGAAATTACGAAATAAGGTTATACATTATGTCAAAATCCTTTGGAGGAACCACAACGCTGAGGAAGCTACGTGGGAGCTTGAAGAAAAGATGAGGGCTAACTATCCGCATCTTTTTGAGTAGTTTAAATTTGTAATTCCGGGGACGGAATTCTTATAAGGGGGGGGGGGGGGAGAATGTAATGACCACGAATTTCATTGGTCATTGTAAATATACTTAATAAATATTTAGCAATGAATTTAAACTTTTTGCATTAATTAATTGTGCATTAGAGAATTAAATAAATGTACTTATGTGCTTGTATATTTATTTAAAGAATTAAAGCAATGTGTATAATTAATTAAAGCAAATCTAATTGGATTATATTTTAAATCCAAATGAGTTGATAAACTAGGTTAAAGATATTAACCTAGTAGCCCATGTAATTAATTTAATTACTAGCCCATGTAATTAATTAAACAAGCTCAATGCTTGATTTAATTAAATGTAACCTAGAATAATTAATGTAAGCCCAATGTGTTATTTAAATTGAGCTCAAACAATTTAATTGAATGAGCCCAATAGAAGTTATTCTCGAGCCCAATAGAAGTTTGGTCAATAGGAGCCCAATAGGAGGTCAAACTTTGGTCAATATATATATATATATATATATATATATATATATATATATATATATATATATATATATATATATGTGTATATATGCACAATTTAGCATTAAAAATAAAGGAAAAATGGCTTGGAAAAGTCATTTTGCTGAATTTTTGGAGGGCCCCACTTGGATGACTTGATTTCCTAGATTGCTTCTAATTTACTCTATGTCATAAGTTGGCCAACAACTCTAGTCATTCCAAAAGTCTATCAACTAGTCAATCAATGGAATAGTAAGCATACTTAGCATTTAATTTCACCAACATAGCTTGATTAGTGAATTAATGCTAGATTAAGGGTTGACTATAAATAGGATGCTCAACACTCTTGTTTTGGTTGTTAGTTCATTTGCTAGACACATCCAAAGAGAAAAGAGAGAGTATTTGTTAGCTAGAAAGGAAAAATACACTTGTGAGTTGAGAGAAAAAGCTAAGGAAGGTCTTGGTGGATGTCCTCAAGCTACACAACATACTTTGGTAGGAGAAGAAGGAGAGCAAACAAATCACAAAGGTTTAAAAGTGCTTTCAACTTCTTCTTATTTCGTTTTTGTAGTCTAGATAGCTTTTGATCGGTTAAAATCTATTTTTAACCGATCAAAACTCGTTTTGATGGTCTAGATGTATTTAACTATGTAATATATGTATATTCATAGCTCTATGTGTTTATAACATGATTTGGTATGTGAAAAATACATAGAAGTTGTAGAAAAGTTCATAACATGTTTTTTACCGGTAAAACCCTAACCATGCATGCTATGTTTAACGTTGTATTTTGAAATGTACAAATCAAAAATTGGATTTTTATGGCTAGAAAGCTAGATCTATAAGTTTTAAAGAAAAACTCTTTTTGAACTTTTCAAAAATAATGAATAACAAAGAAGTTATAGCTTTTACCAAAAAGGATGTCGTTTTTAAACCCTAAGTTGTTCGATCCGTAAATTTCGTGTAAAACGTTTTCAAAAAGACGATCGAACCATGGAATATTGTAAAACAAGAAGTTAGGAAGACAACAACACTAAGTTGGTGTCATTTGAATGTGTAGAGTTCATTTATTTCAAGTTTGAACCATTAAAATCAAAGATTTATAAAACTAGTTTTCATTCTGTCATTGTGAGCGATTTTACGGATACTTTCGTTTGGAATTTGGATTTATGATCTGAAGATAAATTTTAGATCATGAAATTCTGATGAGAATGGACTCAAGAATCACCCTAAAATGTTTTAAAATGAAGAAGTTATGGCTGTCGGAGCGTCGGAGGGTCGAGCAGTCAAAAAAATTAATTTTCGGACAAAATGTCTTGACGCACCTGCGTCAAAACTGATGCAGCTGCGTCAGAACACGCTGCCAGACAGTGTTGGGCAGTCCGGGTCGGGTCGGTTCGGGTTGAGTTTTCTTTGAAAAATTTAGGTATAACTAAATGTAAAATGAAGGTATTTATGTATTGAACCAATATATGGAATTTATTTGTAATTAATGGGTAGCAAAATGTTTAAAATAAAGATTAATGTTAACACCATTAAAAAGTTAACTATTGGTGTGGTTTAAAGATTTTTATTAAAATATTATTAAATAATTAATAATATTAGTATATGATTAAAAAGTTATTAAATGATGAATAACATTAACAATTGGTTAAAATATTATTAAATGGTTAATAATATTAGTAAGAGATTAAAATAGTATTAAATGAGTAATAATATTAATAAGTCAATAAAATATTATTAAATAATTAATAATATTAATAATTAGATAAAATATTAGTAAATGAATAATAATATTAGAAAAGCAATAAAATATTATTAATACGTAATAATATTATATAATGAATAAAATATTATTAAATGATTAATAATATTAGATAATTAATAAAATATTATTAAATAGTTAATAATATTAGATAATGATTAAAATATTATTAAAAGATTAATAATATTAGATAATTAATAAAATATTATTAAATAGTTAATAATATTAGAAGATGAATAAAATATTATTAAATAACTAATAATATTATAAGGTTGTTAATATATTATTAAATGATTAATAATATAAGAAGATTAATGAGGTATTATTAGATGATTGATAATACTATAAGACTAATAAAATATTATTAAATTATTAATAATATTAGATAAGTGTCTGGACTATATTAAATAATTAATATAGGTTCTTTGTGTTCGGAATATTATCAAGTAGTGATAATATTTCCTAAGTGATTGTATACCCGTAATTATATAATTATGTGGTTCGTAAGAGTTATAAAGGTCATTATACTAATGTGTATATGATACTAATTTAAGATCAAACTGATTTAATTGTTAGGTCCGTTCAAGGATTATTAAATTAAGTTGGTTAGCCGTAGACGACGCACGAGGTAAGTTTTCTACCCCTTAACTTGTACTTATTGTTGCAATTATTATTCAACCTTAATTACATTGAGCAATTCATTTATCGTTGAGCAAGTATCTACACTCGTAAATATTTGACAGACCCTTGAGTGAATTAATTATTGAAAATTTCTTTACATCGTTATTGATTATTGTATTCGCACATAGTGCTTTTACAACTGTTTAAGATGTCTAAGCTAATTATTTCGGCTAGACAAATGTATGTTAATTCGTTGAATTGAATATTATAAAAGCTTATCCAAACCATTGGCTGGTGCGGATTCTTACCGTAAGACTGAGAAAGAACAACCCTAGTTAAAGGGGATTTTTATTTGTCGGAAAACCGACAGCGCGCAAGAAATCTAAATGTGATGCATATACATAGGACATGAGATGACTGATCCCCTCAAATGTCCCGTTATTTTTAACAAGGTGTCAGTCAATGTATGTCTGTTCTACTTTAGTAGCAGTTCACGGTCATTAAAGACCACTCAGCAGTAAAGAGTCAATACATTCTTTTATTGAACATTGATTCTTGATATCTTTCACAATTGCTATTGTTGAAAACCTTGAAGTTATTTCCCTTCATCATGATATATCGTATGATTGTTGTTTATAAACTTGCTGAGCCATTTAGTTGCTCATTCTTGCTATATCATGACTATATTTCAGCCAATCCTGAAAGCTCTAAATCGGACAAAGGCAAGGGGAAAACGAATGCTTAATTTTAGTAGTTACATGCTAGTTTAAATTACTGTTATGTAATTACTGTTGTAAATCTTTTGTATTTTCCCTTAAGATATGTAATGTTAAGATTAAGGTAATAGACCTTGGGAAGTGTAGCCTTTTATTAAGGAACCTTTTGTATTATTCCGCGAAGTTTGAATACATTTTATGTATTTCATTGTTGTTAAGTATTGTACAGTGAGAACCAAACCCGAGGTTAAAAAACCCGAATTTGGGGTCGTCACAACTATTACTATTACTATTTTTATTATTATTATTCTTATTATTATTACTATTATTATTGTTATTATTATTATTAATATTACTATTGTAATATCCCGGATATTTAAATGAATTAGAAATAAAATATTTAATATTTAATAAAGGTTGGAGTTTGATAACCTAGTAGTGATAGATAAATAGAGGTCCAAATTAAATTTAACGGACTAACTTAGATATGGTGATATCAAAATTTTTGATATCTTAGCAAGTAAAGTGATAATTCAATAAACTTGGCTAATAGCAAGTCTAATTAGATTAAGATAATTTAATTAGCGGAGTTATGTAATTATGCGACGTGGTTGCGTGTAAATTAAATATGTATTTATATGAATATATATATATGTGTGCATATTTAGTAACATAATTTAATGATTAATTAAATTGTGATAATTAGATAGATTAATATTAAATTAATCTGAATTGAATTAAAAGGTTAATTGTGGAATTAATTTAGTTATTATATTGATTATACTCATTAATCAATATTTATGTAAATTATTGATAAATTATTTGTGAGGAATAATTATGTAAATTATATAATTATAAATTATATAAAGTAGTTGAATTAATTAAGGGAGATTAATAATTGTATATATGTACAACATTTAATTTCACATATATGTACATATATATAAAGGGATTAAATTAATTAAGTAATTTTAAATAGTAATTGAATATATTAAATGAATATATTCTATAATTAAATAAATCATTGTAAATGATTTATGAGAGTGAGAAATTTAATTATACAATTATTTGTGTAATATTAATTAAATAATTAAATAAATTATTTAAATAAGAAATTGAGTAAATATATTATTATTTTAATGTATTTTCGGGTAAATGGAATTATTTCCATAATTGATGAGAAATGAATTATTTAATGTAAATGTATTAAATAATTTAATTTATGGCCTAAATAATATATATTAAATTATATATTGTATTTATTTTAATTTCATAATTTATTGTGAAATTGTTTTGAGGTAAAGTAATGTGTATAAATAATATATATAGTTTATATATATTATTATTAGCGAACACACTCTAAAGTTTTAAATATCAAAATAATTGACAAGTTGTCATTAATTAAATATTCAATTAAATTGAATATAATGAGTGAATTAAATTTTTATAAATTAATTAATATGATAATTAATTAATGTAAATAATGTAAAATATTATTAATAATATTATTAGTCCATTTAGTAATTAATACTAATGGGTTAGAGTATTTCATTATTTATTCAATATAATTATTTATTTAATCATGGATTGAATAATTAATGTGTAAATTATTAAATTAGCCCAACATGGGTCAATTAGTAGCCCAAGTGGAGAATAATAAAATTTGACAATTTAGTAGCCCAAACAATTTAATAGAAGCCCAATTGGTATTTTAAATTAAAGCCCAATAATTGGCCCACTTGGAAAAACAATTATATAACTTATTAATTATTAAAAAGTGAGTTTGTGACACTAATTTTGGGACAAGAAAGGGAGCCATCAGCCGGCAAGGAGGAGAAAGAGTGGGTGAGATGATTTTTTTTTTTTATTATTTAATTATTTAATAATTAGGTTGCTTCTTTTGATTTTTGGTGAGACTTTTTCCACAAAATCCTCACCAACTAAGGCATGGGTTAATTTCCTTGTGTAAGTATCCAAGAGCTAACTTGTGTTGGTCTAAATTCATAGATATAAGATATATATCTATACATTATGAAAGACTTAAGTCATTAGAGAGAGAGAAATGTTAGTCATTTTTTTCTTCTATCACTTTTCAAATTAGAGAGAAAATATTTGAGAGCAAGGATAATGAAGGAGAAGGAGTTCTTGGGTTATATCTTCAAGATTCACAACCATTTTTGGAAGAAAAAGGAGAATAACCATTAAATCAAGGTAATAGTTATTTAAATTTAATTTTTGTTTTTAAATTAAATAAACTAACATATGAGTATAAATATGTTAATATAGTTATTAATGTGTGATAGTAATATTTATGTCATGCTTGAGTTTAATATACTTGGTTTGTGTTTTGGTATAATTTATATGCTAAAAACATGTGATTTGTGGTGTTAAATCAAGTCTCAAGGTAATGACAAGAAATTAATTTTTATAAAATTTAGATTTAATGTCATAATATAATAGAACATTAAATCATGAGAAAAACAAAGTTTGAATCACTCAAAATGGAGTTATACATAAAAAGTTATGATTGGTGGTAGTTTATGTGATGTAAAAATTTTTATAAAATTTTTTATATTAAATCATGAAAAAAATTAAATTTTCATGTTATAAATTGTTGTTAAGTTATTGGTAATTTTTTTGGATTTTTATTGAGGAGTTAAAGTTTATTTGAAGGTATAAATTTTATTAAGATGTGTATTAAAAAGCACTGTTCACCTTCTGCGAGTGGAAAAAAAAAAGGGGCTGGCCGCGCAATGCGCGCCAGCCAATTTTCTGAAAAAAACGCGGAGCCAAACGACGCCGTTTGGCGTAAGAAAATTTTACTCCGCGCGCAATGCGCGGAGGCCAATTCCTGTTCTCACAAAACGGCACCGTTTTGGTCCGTTTATTTGGTACGCGCGCCATGCGCGGTAATAAATTTCCGACGAAATTACCAGATTGCCCCTCCGGTCTTTTTTCTGCGAAATTACGATACTGCCCCTCCGTTCGGTTTTCAGTTTATTTACGATTTTGCCATTCTGGATAATTTAAATTAATTTAAATGTTTAAAAATTAATTTAAAATTATAACAAAAATAATAATAATACAAAAATGATATTTAGGTATATAATATTATATTTTTCAAATATAATAAGTATTTAGGATTAATATTTAAATGTTATAAATATTAATCTAGTTAGTTTAATATTATATTTTTCCAAATATAATAAGTATTTAGGATTAATATTTAAATGTTATAAATATTAATCTAGTTAGTTTAATATTATATTTTTCCAAATATAATAAGTATTTAGGATTAATATTTAAATGTTGTAAATATTAATCTAGTTAGTTTAATGTTATATTTTTCAAATATAATAAGTATTTAGGATTAATATTTAAATGTTGTAAATATTAATCTATTTAGTTTAATATTATATTTTTCAAATATAATAAGTATTTAGGATTAATATTTAAATGTTAAATATTAATCTAGTTAGATTAATATTATATCTTCTGAATTTATGATTAATATTAAATAATAAATAAGGATGATAAATTAATTAATTATTATTTAATTACTATTAAATAATAATTAAAGACAACTAAGATTGGGTATTTAATTATTTGTTATTTGATTAACTTTAAATAATAAATAAATTCAGTTAGTTATTATTTATTATTAAATAATAACTAATGATATTTGAGTCTATATAATTTTATTATTTATTATTTAATTAACTTTAAATAATAAATGAATCTAGTTAATTAGTTATTATTTATTATTAAATAATAACTAAAGATATTTGATTATTTTTAATATAATATAATTATTTATTATTTGATTAATTTTAAATAATAAATAAATCTTGTAGGTTATTATTTTATTATTAAATAATAACTAAAGGTAGTTAATTACTTACTATTTAATTAATGATAAATAGTAATTAAATGAAATTAGATTTAATGGAATAAGGAAAATGTCTTTTAATTCTTTTGTTTAAACAATTATAATAAATTGTTTAATAGTTTAATAAGTGTTTCACACATGAGAAAATTATTTTCTAACTTATTAAATTATTAACCTAATTTGATTGAGAGTCTATAAGGTTAATAATATTGTTTTGACTGATGTAAATTATGTGTTAGTACTTATGTGATAAATAAGTTCCTTAGTGAGCGTATAGTTGTGCAAATACGTTGTACTAATTATTAGACCAACTTTATTAATGTTAGGTCTTTCAAAGCCAGTTAGTTAAAGCTAGACATTTATTGTAGCTGAGCAGACAGGCAAGTTTCCTATCTTCAAACTTTACTTTGTGCAAGTTTCCTAAACCCTACTCATTTTATATTCGAGCAGGATATATTATTTTATTGTTCAAGTTCCTAACTCGAACTCAAGTTATTATGTTTCAAGCATGCTAGTGGTTTAATTCTGTATAATTATTCCACCTCTTTAAATTGTTGATTCACACATAGTGCATGTTGCATGTGTTCATCAGGTATGAAAGGCTGATCACCTTCATTACCATAAGGTTCAGTTAAATTTGTTCATGGTCATTATTGACACTCAACATTACTTGATTCAGTCATTCAATTATTGAAATTATGATTAGTACTCTTTCACAATTATTATATTGTTGAAAATCCGAAAACTTGTTCTTTCTTTCAATCATGATATATCGTTATTGTATTTAAACTTGCTGAGCAAAGTCGTTGCTCACTCTTGCTATATCATGATAACAAATTTCAGAATAATACGAATGTCCGAGGAGAGACGGAGACAGAAGCAAAAGACAAGATTATAGTGTTATTCATTATAACTAAATTGTTATATGATGTAAGTAATTTTGTAAACCTTTTTATGAATCTAAAGGTATATATGTAAGTTAAGGTTAGAAACCGTGGGAAATGTTGTAGAATAAACAATTTATGTTTATATATTCCGCATTAGTTATAGAACGTGTATGAAGATGATGTATCGTGACGTACCGAGTCTAGGGTTAAAGGAACCCGGATTTGGGGTCGTCACAGGTTGGTATCAGAGCTGATAGGTTATAGTTCTTAGGTAGCAGTACCTTAGGCTATAATCATGGAAAGATAATGAAGATAGTGAAATGATAAACTCAGATAGAGTTTAAAAATGAACATACATAGTTCATAAAGGAGGAAATAAATCTATATAAATACATAGATATATGAAAAGATTCAAAGAAGGATCTTCAATGAGTGTAATCCAAATAAATGGAATAAGAATCAGGGAACACTTGATTCAAGAATTTAACAAGAGAAGGATCGTACAGTGAAATGATCAAAGATGAATGATAAGGTGATAGAATTAAACGATCCTAGAATAAAGGAGAAATAGTACAGTGAAATCAATTTTGATATAAGATCCCGATGATCATAGTAAAATCATGGAATGACAAATGGTCTGTTAAATGATTAAGAGGTTGTGTTGATAGCATGGTGCTATAACAATGAAGATACTGAAATAGTAACAAGTGGATTCTTGAAGTGTTGAGTGTGATAAGGTATGAATTGACAAAATTCATATCAAGTTAAGAGAAGTAGAGGTTTGTAGGTTTTTATTTGAGGACTCATATTAGTGGCTGAGTTGTACAATTCCTTGTATGGGCAGGGAATTAGTGCTTGGTTTTAGAACCGCTTAGCTTTCTATATTGATACAGTGGTTGAGTTGAACAGTCCTTTGTATGGGCAGGGGATTTGTTCTTGGTTTAACGATCGCTTAACTTCCTATATTGATTAGTGGCTGAGTTGACCAATTTCTTGTATGGGCAGGAGATTGTGTTTGGTTTGACGACCACTTGGCTTCCTATAATGATAATCAACTGAAACCTGGTGTCGCACTATTCACTATATGTATGTTGAGAAGGTGATTCTTTTCTCATGTATAATGAATAGGTAGAGGATGTTAAGTTAAGTTCGTGTTCTGAGAACCGACACGCATGGAAAGTTCGTGACTCATAGTTATGTGGTGGAACCCCTCAGCGAATGGGCGACTTTGGCCTGACTAGGACAAGTTCCTCAAACCATATGATTGTGGTAAGTTGCTGAGCCCAAATATGTGGTAAGTTTGATGAACAGTAAGTATGGATAGAGTTAAGTAGTCAGGTTAAGGCTATAATAGATATAGTTATTAAGCTGGAAAAGAATGTGGAGGAAAAATTTGAGGTGTTTTGAGGTTTTAGGATATTCCAAATCTTCTAGCTATGCTAGACTTTGAAATTCTTAAAAATCGTGCCAAATTCGCACTTTTGTGCTTTTGAAAAGACAAATGTATTTTTGAAATCATTAATGCATTTAGTGCAGAGATGATAACCGATGGAGTCATCAATGCAGAGTAACCTAGTGTTGGATGTATTTTTAAGCCCACTATGGTATGATGTAATATGACAAAGTCAAAATGATTTTTAGTATTTTGAAACGTTTAAAGAAGAGTCTATGCTAATTGTTTCGGCAAGACAAATTGATTTGAAAATATCAAAATGTATTTATAAAATCATCACACGCCATTAAAGCCATGGTGCAGAGATGAAAAGACGGAATCCTCAACGCACTGTTGCAACGGTGCGGTATCATGAAGTCCTATAAATGAATTTTTGTTACTTTAACTAATCTGAAATGATTTTTGAGTCGTAATATACGAACAGTTCAATGATGTGAGTCTATGTCATTTATTTTGACTGGACACTTTTTGGTCAGAAATGACTCAAGTTTTATTTTCCAATCCAACTTATGCTGGAGCGGAATTTTGTAGTAAGTCTGAGGTGAACAACCCCGTAATGGGGGATATGTCAGAGCCATGAATAAAGAACCCGCGAGGGGGCGCCCAACAGTGGTGGCATGCTGATATGGGTTGGTAAATCCAAAGAGTTCGACCCCGTGAGAAGTCGTTGTGCACAACGCAGAAGTACAATAGGTTGATCACCTAGCGTACACCTATGGAATGTTTTCAGTCTTTGTGATTGATAAACACTCTGTTTATAAGTATTTACAGAGATAAATACTATTTATTCGGAATTCAGTTAATTCCATGTTCACAGTCTTGATGACTCCTCAGCATATTATGAAAGTTTTAATGAATATTTTGATTTTCAATTTATTCTTCTGTAAGATATTGATTTTCAATTTATTCTTCTGCAAGATATTCCATTGTTCTGGAATTATGAGTTTAGAAGTATGAACTTCCTAGAAAAAGGTGGTCATAGAATTTGATGAGTAAAGAGTTATACTCAGAGATGAAAATTGGTAGAAATGTGTATGAGATAATTTCGGGGACGAAATTTTTAGAAGAAGGGGTGAATGTAATATCCCGGATATTTAAATGAATTAGAAATAAAATATTTAATATTTAATAAAGGTTGGAGTTTGATAACCTAGTAGTGATAGATAAATAGAGGTCCAAATTAAATTTAACGGACTAACTTAGATATGGTGATATCAAAATTTTTGATATCTTAGCAAGTAAAGTGATAATTCAATAAACTTGGCTAATAGCAAGTCTAATTAGATTAAGATAATTTAATTAGCGGAGTTATGTAATTATGCGACGTGGTTGCGTGTAAATTAAATATGTATTTATATGAATATATATATATGTGTGCATATTTAGTAACATAATTTAATGATTAATTAAATTGTGATAATTAGATAGATTAATATTAAATTAATCTGAATTGAATTAAAAGGTTAATTGTGGAATTAATTTAGTTATTATATTGATTATACTCATTAATCAATATTTATGTAAATTATTGATAAATTATTTGTGAGGAATAATTATGTAAATTATATAATTATAAATTATATAAAGTAGTTGAATTAATTAAGGGAGATTAATAATTGTATATATGTACAACATTTAATTTCACATATATGTACATATATATAAAGGGATTAAATTAATTAAGTAATTTTAAATAGTAATTGAATATATTAAATGAATATATTCTATAATTAAATAAATCATTGTAAATGATTTATGAGAGTGAGAAATTTAATTATACAATTATTTGTGTAATATTAATTAAATAATTAAATAAATTATTTAAATAAGAAATTGAGTAAATATATTATTATTTTAATGTATTTTCGGGTAAATGGAATTATTTCCATAATTGATGAGAAATGAATTATTTAATGTAAATGTATTAAATAATTTAATTTATGGCCTAAATAATATATATTAAATTATATATTGTATTTATTTTAATTTCATAATTTATTGTGAAATTGTTTTGAGGTAAAGTAATGTGTATAAATAATATATATAGTTTATATATATTATTATTAGCGAACACACTCTAAAGTTTTAAATATCAAAATAATTGACAAGTTGTCATTAATTAAATATTCAATTAAATTGAATATAATGAGTGAATTAAATTTTTATAAATTAATTAATATGATAATTAATTAATGTAAATAATGTAAAATATTATTAATAATATTATTAGTCCATTTAGTAATTAATACTAATGGGTTAGAGTATTTCATTATTTATTCAATATAATTATTTATTTAATCATGGATTGAATAATTAATGTGTAAATTATTAAATTAGCCCAACATGGGTCAATTAGTAGCCCAAGTGGAGAATAATAAAATTTGACAATTTAGTAGCCCAAACAATTTAATAGAAGCCCAATTGGTATTTTAAATTAAAGCCCAATAATTGGCCCACTTGGAAAAACAATTATATAACTTATTAATTATTAAAAAGTGAGTTTGTGACACTAATTTTGGGACAAGAAAGGGAGCCATCAGCCGGCAAGGAGGAGAAAGAGTGGGTGAGATGATTTTTTTTTTTTATTATTTAATTATTTAATAATTAGGTTGCTTCTTTTGATTTTTGGTGAGACTTTTTCCACAAAATCCTCACCAACTAAGGCATGGGTTAATTTCCTTGTGTAAGTATCCAAGAGCTAACTTGTGTTGGTCTAAATTCATAGATATAAGATATATATCTATACATTATGAAAGACTTAAGTCATTAGAGAGAGAGAAATGTTAGTCATTTTTTTCTTCTATCACTTTTCAAATTAGAGAGAAAATATTTGAGAGCAAGGATAATGAAGGAGAAGGAGTTCTTGGGTTATATCTTCAAGATTCACAACCATTTTTGGAAGAAAAAGGAGAATAACCATTAAATCAAGGTAATAGTTATTTAAATTTAATTTTTGTTTTTAAATTAAATAAACTAACATATGAGTATAAATATGTTAATATAGTTATTAATGTGTGATAGTAATATTTATGTCATGCTTGAGTTTAATATACTTGGTTTGTGTTTTGGTATAATTTATATGCTAAAAACATGTGATTTGTGGTGTTAAATCAAGTCTCAAGGTAATGACAAGAAATTAATTTTTATAAAATTTAGATTTAATGTCATAATATAATAGAACATTAAATCATGAGAAAAACAAAGTTTGAATCACTCAAAATGGAGTTATACATAAAAAGTTATGATTGGTGGTAGTTTATGTGATGTAAAAATTTTTATAAAATTTTTTATATTAAATCATGAAAAAAATTAAATTTTCATGTTATAAATTGTTGTTAAGTTATTGGTAATTTTTTTGGATTTTTATTGAGGAGTTAAAGTTTATTTGAAGGTATAAATTTTATTAAGATGTGTATTAAAAAGCACTGTTCACCTTCTGCGAGTGGAAAAAAAAAAGGGGCTGGCCGCGCAATGCGCGCCAGCCAATTTTCTGAAAAAAACGCGGAGCCAAACGACGCCGTTTGGCGTAAGAAAATTTTACTCCGCGCGCAATGCGCGGAGGCCAATTCCTGTTCTCACAAAACGGCACCGTTTTGGTCCGTTTATTTGGTACGCGCGCCATGCGCGGTAATAAATTTCCGACGAAATTACCAGATTGCCCCTCCGGTCTTTTTTCTGCGAAATTACGATACTGCCCCTCCGTTCGGTTTTCAGTTTATTTACGATTTTGCCATTCTGGATAATTTAAATTAATTTAAATGTTTAAAAATTAATTTAAAATTATAACAAAAATAATAATAATACAAAAATGATATTTAGGTATATAATATTATATTTTTCAAATATAATAAGTATTTAGGATTAATATTTAAATGTTATAAATATTAATCTAGTTAGTTTAATATTATATTTTTCCAAATATAATAAGTATTTAGGATTAATATTTAAATGTTATAAATATTAATCTAGTTAGTTTAATATTATATTTTTCCAAATATAATAAGTATTTAGGATTAATATTTAAATGTTGTAAATATTAATCTAGTTAGTTTAATGTTATATTTTTCAAATATAATAAGTATTTAGGATTAATATTTAAATGTTGTAAATATTAATCTATTTAGTTTAATATTATATTTTTCAAATATAATAAGTATTTAGGATTAATATTTAAATGTTAAATATTAATCTAGTTAGATTAATATTATATCTTCTGAATTTATGATTAATATTAAATAATAAATAAGGATGATAAATTAATTAATTATTATTTAATTACTATTAAATAATAATTAAAGACAACTAAGATTGGGTATTTAATTATTTGTTATTTGATTAACTTTAAATAATAAATAAATTCAGTTAGTTATTATTTATTATTAAATAATAACTAATGATATTTGAGTCTATATAATTTTATTATTTATTATTTAATTAACTTTAAATAATAAATGAATCTAGTTAATTAGTTATTATTTATTATTAAATAATAACTAAAGATATTTGATTATTTTTAATATAATATAATTATTTATTATTTGATTAATTTTAAATAATAAATAAATCTTGTAGGTTATTATTTTATTATTAAATAATAACTAAAGGTAGTTAATTACTTACTATTTAATTAATGATAAATAGTAATTAAATGAAATTAGATTTAATGGAATAAGGAAAATGTCTTTTAATTCTTTTGTTTAAACAATTATAATAAATTGTTTAATAGTTTAATAAGTGTTTCACACATGAGAAAATTATTTTCTAACTTATTAAATTATTAACCTAATTTGATTGAGAGTCTATAAGGTTAATAATATTGTTTTGACTGATGTAAATTATGTGTTAGTACTTATGTGATAAATAAGTTCCTTAGTGAGCGTATAGTTGTGCAAATACGTTGTACTAATTATTAGACCAACTTTATTAATGTTAGGTCTTTCAAAGCCAGTTAGTTAAAGCTAGACATTTATTGTAGCTGAGCAGACAGGCAAGTTTCCTATCTTCAAACTTTACTTTGTGCAAGTTTCCTAAACCCTACTCATTTTATATTCGAGCAGGATATATTATTTTATTGTTCAAGTTCCTAACTCGAACTCAAGTTATTATGTTTCAAGCATGCTAGTGGTTTAATTCTGTATAATTATTCCACCTCTTTAAATTGTTGATTCACACATAGTGCATGTTGCATGTGTTCATCAGGTATGAAAGGCTGATCACCTTCATTACCATAAGGTTCAGTTAAATTTGTTCATGGTCATTATTGACACTCAACATTACTTGATTCAGTCATTCAATTATTGAAATTATGATTAGTACTCTTTCACAATTATTATATTGTTGAAAATCCGAAAACTTGTTCTTTCTTTCAATCATGATATATCGTTATTGTATTTAAACTTGCTGAGCAAAGTCGTTGCTCACTCTTGCTATATCATGATAACAAATTTCAGAATAATACGAATGTCCGAGGAGAGACGGAGACAGAAGCAAAAGACAAGATTATAGTGTTATTCATTATAACTAAATTGTTATATGATGTAAGTAATTTTGTAAACCTTTTTATGAATCTAAAGGTATATATGTAAGTTAAGGTTAGAAACCGTGGGAAATGTTGTAGAATAAACAATTTATGTTTATATATTCCGCATTAGTTATAGAACGTGTATGAAGATGATGTATCGTGACGTACCGAGTCTAGGGTTAAAGGAACCCGGATTTGGGGTCGTCACAACTATTATTATAATTATTTTTGTTATTATTATTATTATTATTATTACTAATATTATTATTTGTATTATTATTATAATTATTCTTATCATAATAATAATTGTTTTTATTACTATTATTATTATTATTATTATTATTATTAATATTAGTATTATAATAATAATAATAATTATTATTATGATTATTATTACTATTATTATTATTATTATTATTATTAGTAGTAGTAGTAGTAGTAGTAATATTACTAATATAATTACTATTATTATTATTAATATTATTATTATTATTATTATTATTATTATTATTACTACTGCTGCTGCTGCTGCTCCTCCTCCTCCTCCTACTATTATTATTATAATAATAATAATAATAATAATAATAATAATAACAGTTATTAGTATTAGTATTAGTATTAGTATTAGTATTAGTATTTTTATTATTACTATTACTATTTTTATTCTTATTATTATTACTATTATTATTGGTATTATTATTACTATTATTATAATTATTATTGTTATTATTATTATTATTATTATTATTATTATTAATAATAATATTATAATTATAATTATTATTATAATTATTCTTATCATAATAATAATTATTTTTATTGCTATTATTATTATTATTATTTTTATTATTATTTATATTAGTATTATAATAATAGTAATTATTATTATTTTTATTATTATTACTATTACTATTATTATTATTATTATTATTATTATTATTATTGTTATTATTATTATTATTATTAGTAGTAGTAGTAGTAGTAGTATTAATATTATTACTAATATAATTATTATTGTTATTATTACTATTATTATTATTATTATTATTATTATTATTATTATTATTATTATTATTATTATTATTATTATTATTATTATTATTATTATTATTGTTATTGTTATTGTTATTGTTATTTAGTATTATTGTTATTAATATAATAATAATAATAATTATTATTATTACTATTTTTATTTTTATTATTCTTATTATTATTACTATTATTATAATAATTATTGTTATTATTATTAGTATTAGTATTAGTATTAGTATTATTATTATTATTATTATTATTATTATTATTATTATTATTATTATTATTATTATTATTATTATTATTATTATTATTATTATTATTATTATAGTGTAGTTGTGAATTTCATTTGGGAGGAAAATGTGAGTTGATAGATTTTTGAAAAAAAGATGTTGAGTTGGGGGGAGGGGGGGGGGGGGGGAATGAGTGATAGATTAGTAACCGTTGGATGTTGAAGCCCTAAATGATTTTAGACTGTTGGATATTAAAGCCTAAATTAATTTGAGGTCGTTGGATGTTAAAATCATGGGATTTGAGCCGCTCTGTTTTATTATATAGATACTTAATCTATCTTAAGATAAAAATCTTCCATGACTGTGTGTTTTGTAGTCAAAATCAATAAACATTATTCTTTTACATATTTATAAAAAATCAATAAACATTATTAGCTACATACAATTTAGTCAATTGAGAACTTTAATTTATGCATTTTTACTATTATAAAATACAAAATATCTAAAATGTATCATTTAACAAAAAATATATATATTGAAAGAACAAAACTATAATTATTAGTTTAATACATGTGTTTTATTTTCAAAATTTATGTAAGATAAGTTTTTATGGATTATTTAACAGTTTAAATTCAAATTTATATATTTGCAAAATATTCATAATTTTCAAATTGATCTTCTTAAAATTAATAACATTTTGATACTTTTTTTCTAAGATATTTAAATTTTAATTGATTTTTATGATCAATTATGAATGGTGTTGTATTTGATATTTTTGTCCCCTTTATAATATGTATTGTTAAAACTTTAAATGGTTGTAATTGTTCAATATTTTCCTTTTTTTTTTTGTAAATAATTTGAATAATTTTTTTTTCCTAAAAATTAAATTGTTTATTTAAGTGACTGATATTCAAATTCAGATATTCGAATAATTTGTTTATTTGAATAAATAAGCTGAAACGGATATTATTCTTATTCGAATAAAATTTTGAATACCAAATACGATTTTTTTTTTTAATATTCGCCTAATACAAGATACGAATATGGATATAATATTAATTTTACGGATACGAACACAAATATTACTGTATCTATATCTAAATATATCCCTTTATACCCCTAGTCATAATATTAGTGCCACTCCTATTATCCATTATCATATGTTACACTCTTACACTAGAGTATATTGATATTAAATATAATTTCAACAAATATCCTGATGTAGTCACCTTCCCATTTCATGGCAAGTTCAGTCCTCATTTTTGAATTTAGCCATCAAACATATTCAACATATGGACTTCAGACAGAAGTTTATTAGTACAAAAAATATAAACTAAGGAAGAAAAAGAACTATATACTACATGGTAACTAGTTTAAATTATAATTTTAAAAGGGGAAATGTCCCAAAAAGAACTGGTACCCCACCTCGCTAATTCACTGTAAAGCTCCATGATTAAGTCTAGTCCTCATACTCTGTTTCTTCATCGTCTTCCTCATTATTCTCCCTATACCTCCATCCATCGTCCCCGTTGTCACGGTCCTCTTCCGTCTCTTCACTGTCCTCTTCCTCGTACGTTTCTTCTCTAACCGGCCATGGCTTTTTCACTACATTCATAGTCACGTTGGCAGGAGCATTAGTGCCTTTCCGCTGAGGAACTTTTGACGGAAGGAGCTTCAGATTGGGCTTCTGCCTGCTTTGTTTCTGTACTTTGCCATTTCCACGTTTACCAGCATAAGCATCTTGATCACTAGCTTCATCCATCTCATTATCAACGTTAGCTTGGGCGTTCTTAGCATTCTCATCTGGCAAATGGCCAGGATGTTCTCTCCTCAAATGAAGGTTCAGTTTGTATTCATGGATATAGGCCTTTTCACACCCTTCATATGGACAGGAATAAGGGCGGTCAGATGATCCAGAGCCATAAGCCGCTGCAGAAGATTTTGCAGCTTTGGCTGGCTTCTCCGGAGGAGGAACATACTTTGGCACATCAACTATGTTTTGCTGAAATCATTTGTGAAAATTGAAAAACAAAAATCAATTCAATTTCCAATTCACGAGCAAAGCTAATGAGAACATATTTATGCATGTAATTAATACCGTCTTCAGAGAAGAGGAACTAGTATCAAGCCAAGATGGATTGGCCTTTTATATTCTCCTATTAATGAAATGAGGTGTCTGAAAGCTTACGCCTACCACTCTAATTAATCACAACGTGAAATTAATGTCACACTGAGATGGGGTCTATTCTGCAAATTTTACGAGATTGTATAGGAAGGCTGCAAGTTTCTCTTCTGAAGAAACCTGATCTGATAGTTTACACACGGTAACTTTTGACACCAATACCAACACTTGGTTTCATTCAATATTATGAATGTTTTTTAAATAACAAAAACATGACTACGAAGGGAAACACCAACCTTTTCATGGTGAGACATGATGTGATTCTTTAGCTTGTATTCATGAGCATATCTCTTTCCACATTCTGGATATGGGCAAATGTGGTAGTTTTCCTGGGAATGTGTTTTCATGTGTGACCTTAGGTTGAAATCCAGCGAGAATGCCTGCAATGCTCATGTTGGAAATTAGTTTGATAGTTTCAACTAAAATCTACAAAATATGAGAGAAACAAAAATCTTCCAAGGCATGATATTTTTTTTTTTGGTAATTTGAGCCGAATTTTAACAACCTTGGCTTTGTCAAGATTGGATCCCAAGACCTCATGCACCCAAAGCCTTATGAGTAGTTATTTTATTTGTGGAGTAATCATTTATTTGTGGAGTAAAATATACTAGAGTATTTGCAAAACTATGTACTGTTCCCACATTAATAGGTAAGGTGAAAGATGAAAAAGAAGAAGTTCTGAGCTCAAATTACAAATCCCTGCATAGTCTTGTCACCAGCACAATTCATATCCAAACAGGGTTATCGCACCAAGTGAAACAGTGACGTGCTACATTACAGGCTTTACTTGGGAAATACTCAGAAATGTCTAAAAGGATTTTTTTTTTTTTTTTGGGGGGGGGGGGGGGGGGTGGTGGGGGAGAGGTAAATCTTTGTCGGCAAGGATAGGAAAGAGGATAGCAAGTTACAAATTGTCTCAGAAGGACATGTACTGGAAACCTACGTTAAGAATACCAATTAAATTTTGGAACACTAGTCTTGATGAATTTCTAAAAATCACGATGCAAGTTTACAATTGTTGCCATCATTTTTAAACTTCGAAAAATATTTAAATAATTGAGCAATTAAATCATTTCTATCAATATTGTTGACACATAACTTTGCTAATCATACTCTAAGTGCATATAAAGAACCAAACTGGTATAGAAGATGAAATACAGGGAAAAGTTATGTGCACATATAATAGCAAAAAAAGATATGTTCAAGGACCATAATAATAGAGGGTAGTGAAAAACAACCATGCCAACCAAATCTAGCATGATACAGCAAGAAAGAAAAGCAAAAGAAATCTTGCCAAAATAAAATAGAATTCTCGGGGTTGACAGAGTATTCACCTTACCACAGCCTTCGTGAGGACAAACAAAATCTCTCTCTCCAGTATGAATAAGAAAGTGTCTTTTTAGCTTTGAACTATCCAAGAATTTCTGCAAAATAAACCCATACATCAATTAATAATACTTGATAAAACCTAATTAAAAAAAACTTAATTAAAAAAAGGGGAATGGAGAAAGAATAGTGGATGAAGATAGAAGTGAGGATGCATAAGGTTGTTGAAGAATGAAGTGTAATAACGAATAAGAGAAAAACAAAATATTCTATCAGATTTATATTATTTAGTATTATTAGGAAATGCAACGTTTTCCCACTAGGAGCACAAGCAGGCTTACAGTTCCTACTAACAGATTGTTTTGGCTTTTCTTTCTTTTTGGTAAACCTGCAATCCTTCCATTTGTAACAATTTGTTGTGCAAAGCTGTCTTACTATGGTACCACAACAAACTGATTATACTATATAATTTTACTTCTCATTTTGCAAATTAATCAAATTTTCATGCCAAGAGAACATCCTATTTAAAGTTAAATACAATTCAAATCCGTAATCAACCAAAGAAATTTAAAAATGTACCGGATTCAGCAGATGGTTACAAAAAAAACACTAAACTGGTAGTGTATTGCGTTTTTGGTACGAATGTTCAAAAACACGTACCAAAAACATGATACACTTTTGTTTCAAAATAACAAATGTGACATTCAAAAAATAATTCTCCTATTCACTTAAACTTCTACTGCATAAGAATGATTACAACTTAGTTTTATGATTTTTAAATGAGAATCATCCTCTTACATAGCCCTTTGGCCATACAACTAATGGCTATGATAAAATCTAATGAAAGACTAGCATCGACTATCTAGAATCATCCTCTCTAAAATATGAATGAAATTTACGAAATATAATAATTACATGAGTAAATCTATAACTATTAGAAATCCTAATATACAAAAGAAGATTCGAGGGCATTCCAACTAATGTAGCCAAATGAGCGCCTTGTGAGTATCAAGTAAGCGATGACATGGCGTAATCTCATTGAAAATACTCTTATTATGACACCACGCGTAGAAGCAACCGAACTATTTTTAACTATATCTTTTTAGAATGTTATTCGTAGTATACCACGTTTCTGTATAAATATATTTCGTACCAACTAAGCGATTAAATTTTTTTTACCCCCACCGTTCCCTGTTCCATGAAAAGTGATATTTTTCATCCCTGATTTCGTTCCACGTACCACATCTAACCACAATTTAAGATAACATTGATTCAGCATCATATACTTCAGAACCAAGATATCCATAGAGTTTACAATTGTCCAGTAAAGACTGCTTGAAGCTTTTTATCAAGGTACATTTATCTAATATTTACCTCCTTACCAACTGATAAACACCTTTTGCGATGATTTCACCAAATAATACGTTAAGACAAATCACTAAATGCACTGAAATTGTACTTCCAAAAATACCTTCTGCTTTTTTTCAGGTTTTTAGGTGTAGGAGAAGTGGAGAACATGTTTATGGCCCCAAGACAAACTATGGCTGTAAAAATAGTTGTATCTGTTGATGATCAATGAACTACTGTGCTAATTGTTTCTAAAATTAAAATTTATGTTTGAAGAGATTGAAAGAAAAGATAGAGAAGGGTAAAGTCATTGTGACACTACCCGTTTATAAAGTGCTGGCATAGTTAGCGAAAGATGAGGTAAAATTTCATTCCTACACTATCTACCAAAAGAAAGTAAGATAAGACGACGTAGAAGAAGATCTGGGGATTCACCTCACAGTTCTTGGTATATACACCTATGGATTTCTAATTGTCCCTAGCCCTAGTAAGATTTAGACCGTATATTAAGAACTTGGAGTAAATGTTTGAATTGGAATAGCTCAGAAGATCATATTGCTAACAATTATTACCAAAACTTGTTCTTAGTTGATTGAAAGATGTATGATTCTTATAGACTTAGAACTTCATCACAAGTTGAAGACTTTATCTAAGAAGCAAGGATTCAATTCGGGGTTGCAGGTGCGCGATACGGGGATACGAGAATTCATTAAATCTTAAAAAATGGGGATTCAGGTGCAGTAGGGATACAACAAATATTTTTAAAAGTAGTTCTATTTTTATAATTAAAAGTTAATTTTAATTTTATAATTTGAAATTAATTTTAGTCACTGATAAAATTCCAATCAGTTAACTTGTTAACATTACAGTTATATTTGTACAACTTCAATTGGACCAGATAAATTAATGCCCAAGTAGACAAGTAGTACTTATTTATTATAAATCCCCCCCATTAAGTTGTGCTTCACTTGCTTTTGAACAGATGTACTCCGCTTATTTTTAAAGAGTTATACACCACTTATTTCTTAACAAAGTTTATTAGTTGCCACTGCTTCAAATCTCTCTATTTAAAAGTAACAAGTGTCCACGTGCATCTAGGTGGTTGTAATCAATCACTTTCACAGTGACAAAAAGGTTGCCGGCGACATGAGTAGCCTCCAGCTAGGGTTCCGATAGCCTATATTACTACTTCCCCTTTTTTTTTTTTATTTCTCCATTTCCGGCACAGATCTGGACGATCGTTCCTTGTTCCAATGATCCTTTTCTTTTGTTTTTTCTGGATATTGGAGTGAGGACATGGCAACATGTATCGTTGCGCACCCCCGGCACACCCGCACCGCACCCCGTTTGCAGTGCGGCGCTTGTCTGTCGTACCCCTGCTTCTTAGGACTTTATCTAACAAATTTTCATCTACGCTATAAAATAATTTAGAAAAAAAAGACTTGAATGAACTTACCATTGACAAGAAAATGCGAACCACTCCTGTAGGCAATGTCAAATAGAATTTTAATTTATAAATTTACACTTTAGCCTTAAAATATATACGTACATTTATAACACTAACATGCAACATACTAACTCGAAAGTGAACATAGATAAAAAAATTTTACTAGAGAACCCAAAAATTCCATAACCCCTTCAATTTTTATTAGGAAGTGAAGTGTAATTAGAGTAAAGATGAACATGGAATGATGAAAGTCACTTCTAGTGCTTGTTCCCAAAAGTAGTAGTGGGTTAGATAAGAAAATTCAATTTACTAGTCTCATATGAGAAACTAGGGCTATAAACGAACTAGACTGCCTGCGAGCTCAGCTCGGCTTGACTAAGCCCGGCTCGAGCTTGACTTGAGCTCGTTAACAAGCTGATCTCGAACATGACCTTTAGCATGTTTAGTTAAACGAGCTGAGCTCGAATAGTGTGGTATTCGACTTGAGACCGACTCGTTTAAACCCGACTAGGTTAACAAATTATTTAATTAAAAATTTATTCTATTTATATAAAATATATAATATAACAATAAACATAATTAAAATTAAGTTCCTAGTTATGTTTGTGTTTAATATGTTTTAATTCTAACTATAATACATACATACATCTATATATATATAATCACACACAGACACACACATATATAATCGAAAAGACAAAAAATCATTGTCTCATATATATGAGTCTTTAACTTTTTAAAGTCAATTGTAATACTTTTAAAATTAATCATATTGTTAGAAAACATAGTATATGAATATCCTTAATTGTCTTATCATAATCAATTATCATTTCATCATTACTCAATTGAAAACTAAATAAATATAATCATATCAATATATGTATGTAGTATATAATCTGTTAAAAAAGATACATATTTAATATCTTATCCCTCTACAATATACACACACACACACACACACACACACACACACAATATACTTAGTAATGTCCAACTACAGATATATATACATAAGAATTTACCCAAACCATAATGCGTGTTTCTTTTATAATATATCGTAAGTATATGACTATTGAAAAATTATGATTGTAGATATCTTAATTTGAAGCTATATATATATTTTTTGTTCAAAAAAAGGTGAAAAATGAAAAAAAAATTAAAATTTAAAAATAACGGGTCGGGCTTAAACTTGAGCTCGGCTCGACTCGGTTAAACCTGGCTCATTCATAAACGCGTCCAGTTCATACACAAGATTTCAGTCTCTTTTAAAGCCCGACTTGGCTCATTTAACTTTTAGATGAGCACAAGCTCGGCAAGCCAAAGCTCAGCTCAACTTGTTTACAACACTATGAGAAACCTAAAGTATCTAAAGAAAACAAAGTAAAAACATTAAATGCATTACCTTGCCGCAATTCTCATAATGGCAAACATATTGTCTCTCTCCATGGATGTGAGAATGCTTCCTCAGAGCCCCAGCATCAATAAAAGTCTTTCCACAGCCTTCATAACTGCAAAGGAAAAGGACTTCAGTAGTTGGTTCAGGTTCAGGCTCGGTAGCCTCGGGCTCTTTAGACTTCTCTTTCAAGGCCTTCGATGTTGCCTCTGAAAAGGACAGTGAGGAGAATTAGGTGAAACCCAAATTTACAAATAAATCAAAGGCATGTTGAGGCCGGCAGCAAACTAAATTACCCTATCTTATCAGTTTAGATGACTCTTCAAACTAATACAACAGTCCAAGGAATCAAGACTTCACTAAACTTTGCTTCACAATCTGTGTATATTTATATACAAGAGTATAAAGAACTAGGTAGTGAAGACATCATGCACAGTTTGCTTCACAAGTAAATCAACTAAAATGAGTAAAGTTCTACAAAGTTCAACTTTCCCTCCTGGCAGAGAAACATTATGCATCTTGATTACATCTGAACATAGAAAAAATACAACATAAAAACCTAATCTAGTGCAATGTAACTATAAACGTCGTCAGGACTTCCACAAAATAAAATTAAAAATGAATAAATTGGACATACATATATTCATTTCAAATGACAATTTGAAAAGAAATACAAGAAATGGCGGAATTGATTTGGTTCACAAAAATGAGTACATTAAGTCATCTCTTCAGCGTCTGAAGTAGTCCATTTTTTATCTTATAGTATTTGTTATCGGCAATAGAGGAAAGAAGGCGAGGCTAAGTGGAGAATTGTTTTCAGCATTTGGCTTGATTGATGCATAAATAAGAAGCGAAGCGAAAAGAAAATTTTCATTTAAAAAAAACTATAATCATATGAGAGTCTAGAAATGCAGATAATAAGATGGATAAAACGAAATTTTAGAAAAGAACAAGCTATAGTGGATAAAAGTAGCAGTAGTTGGAGATAAGTTGAGAGAAACCAATTAAGATGGTTCACAAAAACGCCAAAAAAGACCGAAAAGAGCACTAGTGAGTAAGAGTGCTACGGTCAACATCAACAAATGCTAAAAAAATGGGAAGAATGATAATTTTGTATCTAAGAACTAGTCTTTGTTGGGTAAATGGCTATGATATATCTATATTTGGGAATTAAAACATATTTTTGGAATTTTCATTTTTTCATAATTTAAATGATAGGGGAGGCAAAGGGATTTCCTTTTATTTATACAGATTCTTAATTCAGTTTCAATTTCTCAAGGCCTGTCTTTTCTTGTAATTATTTTTTCGCTGGCATGGGTATCATCCAATTCACATATTCCTCTAGCTTCTTATATTTAGTATGCAAATGTTCCAAGAGGATTAAGGCACCACAATCAGCTTAACACTAACGATACGCGTCAAAGGCATATTTATCTCCTAATGTGTGTATTATGTGTATGAAAGTGACACTCATTCTCATCTATCCGTTCGTTGTCCAATGACTTGGCGGTTGTAGTATTTTTTGATTGGTGTGTTGGGTGAATCTTGGATTTGTTCCTCTTTGGTGAAAGATCTACTCCTTTGCAGATTCAGATTCAGTGTTTTGGCGGTGAGAAAGATAGGAGGCTTTTGTGGAAATGTGCACATTTTGCATTTTGTGGGGAGTTTGGATCGAGAGGATTACTAGAATTTATTTGTATCCAGGAAATGAATATCGATTTACCATAAATAGAGTGCCTTCTCTCACTTCTCTTTGGTCTCATGCATTCAAAGCTTTCTGAGTAGTTTCTTTGTCAGACATTCATTATGATTAGCAGCCTAGCAGGTTGTGATTCACTGATGTCTATATGCAATTTCCACTAACTTTCCTTTGTTTTTCTTTTGGGTCAACTTTTCCTCAACATGAATTGCAATTTCATTTTTACTCACTTTTCATACATAAGATCTTCTTCTTTTACCTAAAAACATGGTTCAAAAGAACTATTTCAATTAACCAAAAGTATATAACCATATGGCTCGTCTTCATGTTCCCTCACCCAAACTAGTAACAAAGTTAATAAACTAATGTACGGGAAAAGGTTCTTTGAAGTAATGTCAAGCATATCTGGCCAGAAGAAAACTAAATTTGTCACAGGTAGTAATCAACTAGTGAGGAATTGAAGCTTCACAACCAAGACATACCAGATGCACCTAAAACCTTGATATATATTTTCTCTGACTTCTCCAAGATCATAAATTTAAAACAATGACTCTGAATTTTGCATATATCAAATGCTCTAAGTTACTTTGCCAATAATGGTAATGACAATGACATAAATCTTAACATTGAAAACGAACAAAAGGAAAAGGAAAAAAAAGGACTTTACACTATAATGCATAAAAAAAAAACAACCATAAACCCTAAAACCTATTTTTCCAACCTGCATTTTTTTAACCCTGAATCCTATTTTTACAACCTGCATGTTCTTTTTTCCTATCTTCCTTCCAAGAAACATCAAGACATTGATAACTACTTTTAAAGTTATGTTCCTTTATCCACAAAAATTAAGATGAATGCATAGCAGAATGAAACCATAACTAACCAGTAACCCATTTTAAAACGAAGCACTTGCCACCTGTTGCAACAACATCTTGTGGTACCCTAAAACAGTACATAAACAATAATTAATAAAAATTTAAACAAAACAGTAAAATATACAATGTGAAAATTTAGGCACTAAAATTACAAATCACAAAATTAGAAAGATTTACACAATATGGGTTTTTCTTGTTTATAAGCATATGTATCCGTACAAATTCAAAACACGAGGATCAATTCAAGTACAAAGATAGCTATGTACATAACCTAGGGTTCGGGTATATGTACAAGTCTTTGTGCAGAACATCTAGAGGTGGAAAATGGGCCGGGCCGGGCTAAAAAGACTCGGAATTTGTCGGGCTAAAAACCTTAAGCCCGTGGCCCGTTCGGGCCGGCTCTGCCCGCGGGCTTTTTAAGTTTTTTTTTTATAAATATTTTTTAAAAAAAATAATAATTTTAAAAAATATATATATATATATTTACAACTATAATACATAATTTAAAATAAATATTAACTCTAATTATTTGCAATTATAACACATAATTTATACATAATCATTTAATAGTATTAGTAAATAAAATAATCAATAATTTTATAGTCATATAAATTAAAATGTAACTAATCTTGTGATTAATTAATTGATAAATATATATAATATTAATATTAAAGATAAGAGAGTAAAAAAAAGACTAAAGGTAATATATATATAATATTTATAATTTTTTTTTTGTATTATTATTCAAGATCACATGTTAGAATTTACTCTTATATTCTTCATAATTCCCTACTTGATTCATTTTTTAAGTTAACATTTTTTTTTGTCAACAATATCAAACAATAAAAATAAGAAAAAAAAATAAAAAATAAAAAATTGGGCCACGAGCCAGGCCGGGCCAAAACGCCCAGTTTTTTTTGGGCTGAAAAATGGGAGCCCATAGCCCAATTTTTTTGGGCCAGCCCGGCCCGCGGTCCCGAGCCTTTTTTGCCAAGTCTAAGAACATCCATGAACTACAAATTTAGGATAATAGATTCGGCTTTAAATGTGAACAAATATGGGATATGGGTAGTGTACACACTACATACCTTGTTTATTTAAATTATATATAACATCTACTTGTTATACTAATGTTCAAAGATATGCATGAGAAAGTTTAATATTACATAGTTTACTGAGGAAGGGGATTTCTACTTCTTTCTTCGTTGATGAAGTAAGAATCTTCTTAGTTGACAGATTTTTTTTTTATAAATGGTAATTTGACAGAGAAATGCAAGGTCTTTTGCATTTATGTCCTAAAAATAAATATCATGTAGAAAATGTATTGTAAATCCAGTGAAAGATATCCTCCTTAAATAATTACTTATTTTTCTTTTATTTCTCTTACCCCTTTCTTTCCTATCTACCTTTCTTCTAGAGGAGACCTCCACCTTTATTCACACCTCCCATTATTTGTTATTTTGTATACAAATAACGTTATTTTCTTCCTCCACTAAAATGATGGTGAAGATGACAAATTATAGGAATTTTTAAACAAATTTCCTTTAGGTAAGACAAACAATAAACTGGTCTCAAACACTACCACAGAGACAAAGTGGCCCAAATCCCAATACATAGCATAACTATATCTTAATTTAATTAAAATTTACTACTACAATCAAAAACTGCCACAAATAAACTAAATGGTGTGTTTGTGAGTTTTATTTCGGAGGGAAGGGAATAGAATAGAAGGGAAAGTTGGACGCTGGAAAGACAGGGTCCAACTTTTCCTTCCCTTCCCCCCTCCATTGCCTTCCAAAACTCACAAACACACCATAAGGAATAATGTGATAAAAAATACTTGGACCGAGTATTACGAATGTATAACAAGAATTTTCGAAAACAAAGCAACACCCATATCAAGTACATAGAAAAAATTTCACAAGTTGCTAGTGACAGTTATATACAGCAAGAGGCAAAATTTTAACAAATCAAAAAATACAAATCCATATATCGAAAATTAAACAACACATATTACAACGCAGATACAGACACACAAACATAAATACAAACACACAGTAAATTATATGAAAAGGGTATGTACCATTCCTTGAACCATTTGACCGCGGGAGCCTTGGATTTAATTATGGGGCGTGTCTCAAATATGCTGTGATACGTATGCATCTCCATCTATAATCGAAATTAATGTCTGTAATTCGATGAAGAACAGTTGGTAATTGGGTTAGGGGCTAGGGTTAGATATAATGGGATTTATAATTGAAATTATTTGATTTATTGAAGGATTGGAAACTCTGTTGAGCTGTGATGGAAAGCGGAGAACTGTTAAATGTACTAGGCCGGATTTGAGAACTGAAAAAACCGCTCAAGACAAATTGGACAGACCGCCCGGTCTATTTTCAGCAGATTTGCTCTCGTTGTTGGAGGCCCGGATAAATTGTTCAAGCTCAGGGCAAGTAGCTCTTGTAATTTCTTTCGCTTCCAAAACTGCACCCTAAAATTTTGAATTTTGCACCATAATATTTAAAATATATTTAAGCACACCTTAAATTTTTATTTTTTTTGGACAAAATATACCCTTCAAATTTTTTTGCTAGACAAAATGCATTATAAAGTTTTTTCTACTAAACAAAATACACTCTCAATTTTGGATAAAAACTGTATTTTTTAAAATAAAAAAGTATTTTAAGATGCACTTAGATATGTTTTAAACATAAGAAACAAAACTCAAAATTTTTATAACTTTGAGTTACAATCTGTACTTTAGTCAATAAAAAATAGTTAGTTTTTAAAAATACAAATTTATATTGAAATTCATTGATAAAAGAATTTCCTTCAAATGTATGTATACTCTTAAGTTTAAAATTAAGGTCACACATACCTTTCGTTTTAATATACGTCTTTTAAAGAAAATTTATTACTTTTAAATATATCTTTAATATTGGTTAAAAATATAGTAGTGATAGGCAAGTGCAATGGTAGTGCTTTGTCTACTTAGTATTTAAGTGCTGACATGTTTAGAATTTAATGTGATATTATAATCTAACAATAAAAATGTACGTCAAATTTTGAAATAGACTAAAAAGAAAAATATTTTAGAGCCGACTAAAAAAAGAAAATGTATATCCAATTTTGGAATGGAGGGAACTCTTACTTAAATTCATGATTTTTGAAAAAAAAATCAAATAAAAATGCATAACATGCTTTTTTAAATTCATGATGTTTGAACAAAAATTACATAACATGTCTAACTTAATAAATCAGAAAGGCCTTAATATTTTCTCGAACTAGCATATCTCGACTCTCTTTAGTTCTTATTTATATTTTGGTGGTATAACATTTTCTTACAATTATTTTACTTTATAATAGAATAGCTTCAATTGTTAGAAAGACGAAAATTAAATAAAGAAGCTCCTCCTAAACGAAAAAATCTCAGTAGTGTTGATGTATGCATGGCTACCTACCTTGAACTGATAATTCCACATTTTGATATGATTTAGATAATTGTACTATATAATATTAATTACAATGCATGATATGATATTGATAGACTTCATGGCACGCTTGTGTGAAGTTGTCACCGCCTGAATCGCTCTAGCACTGATTGAAAGATGGAACACCAATGACACTTGACCCATTAATTGATAATATTCTTTCTTTTTAGTTTACTTGTGAGGAGTTTTCTATCTTTGATTCTTATTAGAATTAGTTGAACATATAAGATTTTTCCTGTGACTTTCAACTCTTGACTTATCAATTGATTGTGGCGTCATTCTACTATATATCAATCGTCAATTGTACTAAGGTTCTCGCCAGGGACGGACGCAGCCTTTAGCATACCTGGGCAAGTGCCCCTGCAGCCGCCGACCTACCACTTCGGCCTCTGCTTATCTGCCCCGGCAGGTTATGGGTCACTCCAACTCAGAGGAAAGGGGCAGTGAAGGGAGCTTCAAGATTTGTCCATTAACGGAGTCGGAGTTCACAGTGGGTTTTAGAAAATTGGTTGTTCTTCGAGTTGGGGTTCTGCCATTGGGTGCGCGGCTGCCGATTTCTTGTTCAGACTACCGGTGGACTTCTTCACGGTCTGGACCTGGCTGCTGGTTCGAAGAGCTTGGTTCACGTCCTTGGGGTCGCGGAGGTCTTGGGTCTTGGGCTTGGACTTGTGATTTGGGTGATATCATGAGATTTTCTCTCTCTTCAAAAATTATTGTGGGTTCGCAGAGGTCTCTGTTTTATAATTTTGAAATCCAATAATTATATTTTAAAAAGTTAATATGTATTATCTGTAAGACCCCGAATTTTATGAAATACAAAATTTAATTTTTCTTCATATATATATTTTTTTGAAACAGTAAGTGGTTAAATCGATAAAGTTAAAAGTTAAGGATGTTATGTGCAAATTTTATTTTGTCGGACAATATTCGCTTTGTCAGACAATATTCGTTTGGTCGGGGAATATTCGTTTGGTCCGACGGCGCCGAAATAACAAATTATTGGTGGACCCCACAACGGAATATTTGTCGGATATAGAAAACGATAGAAATAACCTTTTTAAATAAAAATAGTCAACGGAACTGTTAAAATACCGGTGATAAAAGAATAGTAGCATACGGTAGTTATTGGTATTTTCTGTAGCACTCGGTACTCTACAGTAACACACGGTATTGCATAGTGTCTCATATTATTGGTCTGATAATTGACACCGTAACTGTTACGCGTCATTTCATCGATAATTGTCACTGCATAATATTTTATATTATCAATTCAATAATTGTTGTTACACAGTATTTTGCATTATTGATTTAATAATTGTCATTACACTGTATTTTATATCATTGAGTCAATAATTGTTGTTGCACTGTTTTTAAAATTATTGAACCTAATAATTGTCACAGTAACATATGCACAGTAATTCACATTATTGAATCAATAATTGTCATTACACAGTAACGTATGCTTTATTTTACATTATTGTTATCTCTATTATGATGATATTTAAACAGTTGTATTTCATTAATTTATTGACTTGATATCTAAGAGCTAACTATACTGTATTTATAACAATTAGTCATAATAATTGAATTGATAAAGTTATTTGTTTATAATATAAAGTTAGGTGATTATTAGGTGATATGAAATGAATGGTGTAGATTAAAGTGTGAATTATTGTTGAATAATTGAATTGATTTGTTTATAATATAAAGTTAGGTGATTATTAGGTGATATGAAATGAATGGTGTAGATTAAAGTGTGAATTATTGTTGAATAATTAAATTGATTTGTTTATAATATAAAGTTAAGTGATTATTAGGTGATATGAAATGAATGGTGTAGATTAAAGATAATATAATATTTGAAATGGATGGTGTAGATTAAAAGATGATCTTTAAATGAATGGTTTAGATTAAATGAATGATAAGATTTTTGGCTATAAATAGAAGCCTTAACTTAAGGATTTTTCATAAACTTCCTTACTTGTTCTTTCTTTCTCTCTCTAAATACTTCTTGTGAAAGTTCTCTCTAAGTGTGCTTAAGTCATCTTGAGTATTTGTGAAGATCTATAAGTATACGTGTACTGTTCAAGTTAATCAACCTCATTTAAATCAATATCCAGTCACGTGTTGAGGTAAGGGATACCATCTTTTTCATCTTCCATTATTCAAACGTACTATGGTAAGGGCTTATCATTATTTGATTCTCGATAATAATATTGTTTCTTCCTTACTCATAAGACGTGCCTTTTATTTCCATGTATTAAATTGTGGGAATAACCTTACGGAGCGGATTGCCGCCTGTTGGTGAATAACCTTTCGTATTCATTCATTATTAATCTCTGAGAATAACCTTACGGAGCGGATTGCCGCCTGTTTGGTGAATAACTCTTTGTACTCAAATTCTATTAAATTGTGGGAATAACCTTACGGAGCGGATTGCCGCCTGTTGGTGAATAACCCTTTGTATTAATTTCCTTCACCTTTTGTTAATCAAACCTGCTACGGTAAGGGATATTATTTTCTTTCATACTCCTAAATCGAAATTTATTATGGAACTATTGCTTCTATAATTCCTGAAAATATTATATGTTCCATAATAGTAGAACTTCATTATTTCAACTGAACCTTCCTATTTACGTGAACCTTTCTATTGAATTGTAACCGTTATTCTGAACTGTGGATCTTGAATATCATTTTTAAATTTCACTCCACATCATGTTGACAATTTGGACATTATTTGAATCTGTACAAAGTAAACTTCCGATACTTATTGTTATCCTATTTCTTCTGTTCATCATTTATATCATTCTAATCATCCAAAAATCAAGCTGTTGTGAATATCTGTGGCCGGGGGCACAGATGTGATATATTTGTTGAACAGATGATAGGTTAAAGGCGATATAATAGGTTAAAGGCGATACATCTGTTCGGTGTCTTTTATGGCACGTGGTGAATGTTCTCTTTGGCCCGTAATGCAAAGATGAACTGTTGATTGGTATGATTATGACCAAAGGCTGAATCTGGTATAATCATGACCGTTGGTGCTATATTGAATATCTTTGGCCCGTAGTGCAAAGATGAACTGTTGATCTGCATGATTATGATCAGGAACTGTGAATTTGTATTATCTTGACTAATGATATTTCAGATGATAAAAGTTGATGATGTTTTTCCTAAAAAGAGAACCGAGTGGACATTATAGTCTGCATTATTCTTCTAATAGATTACTCATTCCGCTGCTATTATTGATCTGAACGTTGTTTAAGAATTTAACTGCAGTTTTTGATATAAACCTTGTAGTCTATTGTATTCTATCAAGAACTTAACTGTTGAAGACTAATGATAATTTATTCGTCATTATCTTAGTCATGATATTCTTTACTGGGCTATTTGAGCTCACCCTTTCTTTTGTTCCATTGTTTTTCAACAGGAGATGAAAACATAACAGGGTCTAGCCGGGGAATGGAGTGAGGGTCCGAGGAATAGTTATCATAGTTTTCACGTTTTGTAAAATAGTGTGGCAATAATAGTGAAGACTTAGTTGTGTATTATTATACACTGTATTGTTGTACGTTGTGCTTTGTTGTAATAATTTTGTTGTAGTCTTTTGACGACTCAAGTTTGGGCTGTGTGGGCCCAGATTTGGGGGTGTCACAGTTGGCATCAGAGCTTAGGGATATGGTCTTTAATGGAGATCTGGGGTTAGAACTAGGAGGGGAGAGACGAATAGAATCAATCACTAGTGTGTCCTACCTAAATTAGATTTATTTTTTTATCTAATGAATCGATTTGAATGTAGGAACATGAAGAGATGAGTCAGTTTATTTGAACTAACATTTATTTTGTGATCACAGTTAATTATGGCATCTGAAAATCAGGAGGTTAACTATGAAATTACCGAAACAAATGTAGCTGCAAAACAAGAGGCGACGAATAATCTTCTTACAAACTCAGAGTTGAATCATTTGCCTAAGGCAAAAATTATGCGTGTTCTATCCAGTAAGGATGAAGGTGAAAGCTCTGCTACAGTCGTTCCAGATCCATTCTTAGAAGCAATTAAAGGAAGTAACGAACTTGCGAAAATTATTGCCTTTAATTTATTCACTAATTGGGAGAGTGATATCACCTGGTTATGCTCTATAACAAAGGATCAGAATATATGGACTTTTCATATTAGTCTTTGGGATTTATGGTGTTCCAGCTATGATTTTCAAGATTATTTAAAAATGATGTTTCTATACTTTTGGGCGTTACAATTTAGAGGAATTCAGGTTAAGTTAGTCACTATCGTGGAAACTGCAGTCTATCGAAAATACTATTTTAATGGAAATCATTGGTACCTTACTACTGATGAAGTTGATGAACCCGAGAAACAGTTTGCTAGAAAATTATTCAGTGGTATTCCCATGGTTGAAATACGTGAAGATCCGAACGAAGTATTCGGGATTCGATTTGACGATAACAGTCAAGAAACCGAATGAGGTGATAACCGGTAAGCTATTCATAAATTCTCGTGAAGTCTATGTCATATTAGATACTGACTCTATCCACTCTTTTATCTCACCTATATGTACTCAACGTTTAAATTTGACTATTGAAAACTTAAATCTTGTCTTATCAGTTGAAACCTCATTGGGAGAAATACCTATTACATTTACTATCTATAAATCTTGCCTAGTTCAAATCAACAACCTCACATTACCTGTTGACCTTATTTCTTTGGAGATGCGTGAATTTGATGTGATTTTAGGAATTGATTGGGTGACTACCCATCATGCTAAAATTGATTGTTTTCATAAGATTATTAGTTTTCATATTCCTAATCAACCTGTCATGCAAATTCAAGCAACTAAACCATTGAAATCTATAACTGTTATTTCTAGCCATAAAGCCATCCGTTTATTGAAAAACGGATGTCAAGCCTTTTTAGCTCATGTCACTGATTTGAACAAAAACACGTCAAACTTGAATGATATTCACATTGTTAATGAGTTTCCTGATGTTTTTTCTGAGGAACTTTCTGGCTTACCCCAAACCGTGAAATTGAATTCTGTATCGATCTTGAACCCGGCACTAAGCCCATTTTTAAAGTCCCATACCAAATGGCTCCCATAGAACACCAAGAGTTGAAAGTTTAATTACTAGATATCGGTATCATTCATTCTAGTACAAAACTTATATCGAGCGAGGAATGCGAGAAGAGTTTTCAAGAACTCAAGAGGAGACTTGTTTCAGCTCCTGTTCTGACCATACCATCAGGATCAGGAGAATTTGTTATCTACAACGATGCTTCTGGCAAAGGTCTAGGCGGTGTCCTTATGCAACATGGAAAGGTTATAGCCTATACCTCTCGACAACTCAAAGATTATGAGAAAAATTATCCTACTCATGATCTAGAGTTGGCAGCAGTCGTTTTCGCGTTGAAGATCTGGAGACACTACTTGTACGGAGAAAAAGTGGATATCTATACGGATCATAAAAGTCTCAAGTATTTCTTCATCCAGAAGGAACTCAACATGCGACAACGACGTTGGCTTGAGCTGTTAAAGGATTATGACCACACAATCCAGTATCACCCGGGAAAGGCGAACGTTGTAGCTGACGCTTTGAGCAGAAAATCTTATGCAAGTACAAGTGCACTGCTGACAACACAAAAGTGTATTTTGTACGACTTGCAAAAGATGGAGATAGAGCTAAAGACACCAGGGACCCACTCGAAGATTGCTCACGTGCGAGTAGAACCAACTTTAATCGATAAAATTAAAGCTGCTCAAGCTACCGATCCAGAACTGATAAACATGATAAAGAAAGTACAAAAAGGTGCCATTCCCGAAGCAAGAATCGACGAGAAAGGAATACTTCGAGTCAACTCTCGACTATGTGTTCCTAACGATCCTGAATTAAAGCATAAAATCATGATGGAGGCACACAACACGCCGTTTGCAATCCACCCAGGAGGTACCAAGATGTATCGAGATCTTCGACATACATTTTGGTGGAACAATATGAAAAGAGAGATTGCGGAGTTTATCTCAAGGTGCTTAACTTGTCAACGTGTCAAGGCAGAGCATCAAGTTCCTAAAGGTCCATTACAATCACTTGAAGTTCCCGAATGGAAGTGGGAACACATCAATATGGACTTCGTGACGGGTCTTCCAAAAGTTTCTCAAGGCTTAGATGCAATTTGGGTGATCGTAGATAGATTGACCAAATCTGCTCATTTCTTGCCTATACGAGAAAACTTTTCACTTGAACGTCTTGCCGGTATGTACATAAATGAGATCGTGAGATTGCATGGCATGCCAGTTTCCATAGTTTCTGATTGAGATCCTAGATTCACTTCACGCTTTTGGATCAGTCTACAAAAAGCTATGGGCACTGAACTACGTTTTAGTTCTGCATACCATCCTCAAACGGACGGACAATCGGAAAGGACGATCCAGACCATCGAAGATCTTTTGAGACTTTGTGTATTAGACTTCAAAGGAAGTTGGGATAAGTACTTGCCATTGGTGGAATTTTCTTACAACAACAGTTACCAAGCAAGCATAGGCATGGCTCCATTCGAGGCATTGTATGGAAGGAAGTGTCGCTCTCCAATATGTTGGAATGAGGTAGGAGAAGCAAAATTGTTGGGACCCGAGTTGGTACGCTTGACGACCGAAAAGATCCAAATGATCCGACAACGAATACAGACCGCACAAGAACGACAAAAGAGTTATGCTGATCTTCATCGGAGAGACGAAAGTTTCAACGTCGGAGAACATGTATTCTTACGTGTTTCTCCATGGAAAGGGGTTACGAGATTCGGAAAGAGAGGAAAGCTCAACCCTCGATTTATTGGCCCATTTGAAATCCTCGATCGAATAGGAACCGTAGCCTACAGACTAGCCCTACCACCAAGTATGTCTCGCATCCATAACGTTTTTCACATATCTATGTTACGTAAATATGTGAAGGACCCAAACCACGTCATTGAGTTAGAACCAGACGTTATAGCAGAGGATTTAACATACGAGGAGGTACCTGTTAAGATCCTGGATAAGAAGGAGCAGATCCTACGCTCAAAGGTTATACCTCAAGTTAAGGTTTTATGGAGGAACCAAGATACTGAGGAAATGACCTGGGAGCTAGAAGCTGAGATGAAATTTAAGTATCCTTACCTCTTCGATATGTCAGGTACGTCAATTTCGGGGACGAAATTTCATAAGGAGGGGAGGTTGTAAGACCCCGAATTTTATGAAATACAAAATTTAATTTTTCTTCATATATATATATTTTTGAAACAGTAAGTGGTTAAATCGATAAAGTTAAAAGTTAAGGATGTTATGTGCAAATTTTATTTTGTCGGACAATATTCGCTTTGTCGGGGAATATTCGTTTGGTCCGACGGCGCCGAAATAACAAATTATTGGTGGACCCCACAACGGAATATTTGTCGGATATAGAAAACGACAGAAATAACCTTTTTAAATAAAAATAGTCAACGGAACTGTTAAAATACCGGTGATAAAAGAATAGTAGCATACGGTAGTTATTGGTATTTTCTGTAGCACTCGGTACTCTACAGTAACACACGGTATTGCATAGTGTCTCATATTATTGGTCTGATAATTGACACCGTAACTGTTACGCGTCATTTCATCGATAATTGTCACTGCATAATATTTTATATTATCAATTCAATAATTGTTGTTACACAGTATTTTGCATTATTGATTTAATAATTGTCATTACACTGTATTTTATATCATTGAGTCAATAATTGTTGTTGCACTGTTTTTAAAATTATTGAACCTAATAATTGTCACAGTAACATATGCACAGTAATTCACATTATTGAATCAATAATTGTCATTACACAGTAACGTATGCTTTATTTTACATTATTGTTATCTCTATTATGATGATATTTAAACAGTTGTATTTCATTAATTTATTGACTTGATATCTAAGAGCTAACTATACTGTATTTATAACAATTAGTCATAATAATTGAATTGATAAAGTTATTTGTTTATAATATAAAGTTAGGTGATTATTAGGTGATATGAAATGAATGGTGTAGATTAAAGTGTGAATTATTGTTGAATAATTGAATTGATTTGTTTATAATATAAAGTTAGGTGATTATTAGGTGATATGAAATGAATGGTGTAGATTAAAGTGTGAATTATTGTTGAATAATTAAATTGATTTGTTTATAATATAAAGTTAGGTGATTATTAGGTGATATGAAATGAATGGTGTAGATTAAAGATAATATAATACTTGAAATGGATGGTGTAGATTAAAAGATGATCTTTAAATGAATGGTTTAGATTAAATGAATGATAAGATTTTTGGCTATAAATAGAAGCCTTAACTTAAGGATTTTTCATAAACTTCCTTACTTGTTCTTTCTTTCTCTCTCTAAATACTTCTTGTGAAAGTTCTCTCTAAGTGTGCTTAAGTCATCTTGAGTATTTGTGAAGATCTATAAGTATACGTGTACTGTTCAAGTTAATCAACCTCATTTAAATCAATATCCAGTCACGTGTTGAGGTAAGGGATACCATCTTTTTCATCTTCCATTATTCAAACGTACTATGGTAAGGGCTTATCATTATTTGATTCTCGATAATAATATTGTTTCTTCCTTACTCATAAGACGTGCCTTTTATTTCCATGTATTAAATTGTGGGAATAACCTTACGGAGCGGATTGCCGCCTGTTGGTGAATAACCTTTCGTATTCATTCATTATTAATCTCTGAGAATAACCTTACGGAGCGGATTGCCGCCTGTTTGGTGAATAACTCTTTGTACTCAAATTCTATTAAATTGTGGGAATAACCTTACGGAGCGGATTGCCGCCTGTTGGTGAATAACCCTTTGTATTAATTTCCTTCACCTTTTGTTAATCAAACCTGCTACGGTAAGGGATATTATTTTCTTTCATACTCCTAAATCGAAATTTATTATGGAACTATTGCTTCTATAATTCCTGAAAATATTATATGTTCCATAATAGTAGAACTTCATTATTTCAACTGAACCTTCCTATTTACGTGAACCTTTCTATTGAATTGTAACCGTTATTCTGAACTGTGGATCTTGAATATCATTTTTAAATTTCACTCCACATCATGTTGACAATTTGGACATTATTTGAATCTGTACAAAGTAAACTTTCGATACTTATTGTTATCCTATTTCTTCTGTTCATCATTTATATCATTCTAATCATCCAAAAATCAAGCTGTTGTGAATATCTGTGGCCGGGGGCACAGATGTGATATATTTGTTGAACAGATGATAGGTTAAAGGCGATATAATAGGTTAAAGGCGATACATCTGTTCGGTGTCTTTTATGGCACGTGGTGAATGTTCTCTTTGGCCCGTAGTGCAAAGATGAACTGTTGATTGGTATGATTATGACCAAAGGCTAAATCTGGTATAATCATGACCGTTGGTGCTATATTGAATATCTTTGGCCCGTAGTGCAAAGATGAACTGTTGATCTGCATGATTATGATCAGGAACTGTGAATTTGTATTATCTTGACTAATGATATTTCAGATGATAAAAGTTGATGATGTTTTTCCTAAAAAGAGAACCGAGTGGACATTATAGTCTGCATTATTCTTCTAATAGATTACTCATTCCGCTGCTATTATTGATCTGAACGTTGTTTAAGAATTTAACTGCAGTTTTTGATATAAACCTTGTAGTCTATTGTATTCTATCAAGAACTCAACTGTTGAAGACTAATGATAATTTATTCGTCATTATCTTAGTCATGATATTCTTTACTGGGCTATTTGAGCTCACCCTTTCTTTTGTTCCATTGTTTTTCAACAGGAGATGAAAACATAACAGAGTCTAGCCGGGGAATGGAGTGAGGGTCCGAGGAATAGTTATCATAGTCTTCACGTTTTGTAAAATAGTGTGGCAATAATAGTGAAGACTTAGTTGTGTATTATTATACACTGTATTGTTGTACGTTGTGCTTTGTTGTAATAATTTTGTTGTAGTCTTTTGACGACTCAAGTTTGAGTTGTGTGGGCCCAGATTTGGGGGCGTCACATTATCTTATTATAGGTTTACTAGTGGAGTATTATTATTCTTCATTTTTTTGATGAGTGTATTGTGGTGTATATTCTTATAAGACGCCCTTTGAAAGTTATTTATATACATTTTATTTCGGATGATACAAACTTATTTAAAAAAATAATTTTTTTTAATGCAATGTGTCGTTTTTTTTAAAATTAATATTTTCACAAGTATAAGTATAAAATTATCTAAAAAAATTTACATATGCAATCGGCCGAAAAATATAAAATTATCTATAAAAAAATTGATTCGGGGTGCTGCCCCCGAACCCCCACCCTCTTGTTTGCCCCGGCAGAAAAAAAATCCTGGATCCGTCCCTGGTTCTCGCTTCAATATAAGTAAAGGGTTAAAGTGTCGTTGGTGTTTTCATACAACCTGTGCTAGAATGATTCGGGTGCCGTTCCACCTCATGCAAGCATGTCGTGACGTCTATCAGATATACACCACCATAAAAAAAAAAAAATATGCAATTACAATTAAAAGAAAAAGAAGCTTCTAAATGACCTTACATATTACAGCCATGCACCGTAATAACTTCAGAAAAATTTCAGTCACCATAAGGAAACTAACAGATTCAACACCAAGAACATACTTTAAATGAGCAGAGTGAGTTCAATGCGTAGAAAAAGTTTACATAGACACCTACATTTTTTTTTATTTCATTTTTTTTAATTTTGATTTGAGCTAGAAATAAAATCAAAATGATGAATCGTATGACCATCCATACCAAACAATTAACTGGCTTGCAATGAAACTGAGATACGAGACGATTAGACTTCAGGTTCGATTTTAATCATATTTCTAAAATTGTATTTTTTTTATTTAACAAATAATTTATAGTCATTTAAAATTGTTTGAAATAACATATAATAGGGAAAAATATCCGGCAGAGAACAACAATATATAAAAATGATTAGTTAATCTTACTTTGTAAATTGTATTTTGTGCGTGAATAATTATATTTTTAAAGTGAATGAATGGAACAGTGGAGACTTGTTAACATCAGCATGGAAATATAAAAGCTTTGTTATATTCCCACTGCTACTGACTTCTGTCAATCTTGTGTTTGGAGTGGAATGAGCTGCAGAACTTTATAGGACATTGTTATTATTGACCAACTCGAGTTGACTCACTCAGCTGAGTTGTACTGAATTGACTCGGTCAACCAAAAAGTTTAGATCATTTCACTAACTCAATGTTACATCACATAATATTTCCTTTAGCAACAACTTTCTACTTGAAATATCAACCTTACCGCTTGCTTCTTGTGCTGCACAAACTATAGTGGTTGTGGCATTACAACGCTCTGTGCCCATTTTTTGCCACCTTTTTTGAAGAATTACGCTTGGGAGAAAGTATTTCATCCATTTAGGAAATTGGATTGGCTCAAATATACAAATTTTCATTTCTGATATAATTTCACTTATTTTCGGACGAAAATTTTCCTTTGATAAAACACAACGTGCCGCTATATTTAGTATATGCCCTATCGTGCCCTCCATGTACCGTGGCAAGGCAACCCTTTTGTCACAAATGTCTAATATTCGACCTTTCTCAATTAATAGCATTGATCGTTCAACTATCGAAGCCGGAACCTTAGAAACATCCATAGCTCTTGTACAACTCATAATCTCAAGCAATACAACCCCAAAGCTGAATACATCAATTTTAGTACTTAGCTTACTTGGAGAAGTGTAACAAGGGTCTAGGTACCCAATCGTTCCTGCCGGTCGACTCACTGAGTCAACTCGATGACTCAGTAAATTGTTCGTCATTCGGACTGCTAGCCCGAAATCAGCTAATTTTGCATTCCAAGATGAATCAAACAAAATATTTTCACTCTTTATATCTCTATGGATAACCAACGGCTTTGACTTGTGAAGAAATTGCACTGACCGGGCAATTTGGATGGCGATTTCGACACGTTTAGGCCATGTTGGTGGTGTAGGAGCAAAATGAAGCAAATAATGAAGTGTACCGTTAGGCATGTGTTCCATGACTAGGACTTTATTGTAGTTGTTGACCGAGTCATGACTCGTTCCAAGAAGATTGATCAAGTATGGATTTTGGGGAAATGATGATAATATACGTACTTCATTATCGAGCTTGGTGTTGTCTTGAAGCTTTTGAAGGCCTAAAGATTGCTTCTTTATCGCGACAAATTTTCCATTTTTGAGCACACCTTTGTAAACACATCCATGGCTTCCTTTGGCAATGAGACTAGTGGGAGAAAAGTTTTGAGTGGCTTCTTCAATTTCTTCATATCCAAATTCATTCATTTCCTCTCGTCTTTGCTGAATATGGTTGTTCACGTTTGAATGAAGAAAGAATGGTTTGATATTTGAGTTCTGTGCTTTAATATAAAGGGTAGTGTGTGTAGTGTGTACATGTTATGTTAATACTCCCTCTCTCGTAAAATAATTGTCCAACTTTAACTTTTTTAATTAAATTAATTTAGTACTATTTTTGAAAAAATATAGATAAAAAATTTATAATCAAAAGAAACTGCGCACAATTTACTACTAATTCCGATTTTTATAATTTTAAAATTATATTTATATATGATTATTTTTAATTCCAAAAATAACTATTCTTTTTTTACTAATTTTTTTTCCAAAATTGAACAATTATTTTGGAACGGAACGAGTATAATTTAAACATAGAAGAATTTAAACATAGAAGATAGGAAAGAATTTCTTGGTCCATGAGAGTAGAGAAAAAGAACCTTACATATAAAAATAAAGTGGATAATGAGAGAGAAAGAAAAAGAGAGTGAAAATATTGGAGAAATAAAAGCAAGGGGCATCTTCAAAGCTAAAAGGCATGGTTATGTACAGCGTAGGCATGAGATGCTCCTTAGCTGGTTGTTGGTCATCTTGATATCTGATCACTTCTTTATTTTGCCTTTTCTTTTCTTTTTGGGACAAGGTCCAAAAGAAAAGACTTGGGAGACCAAAAAGATCTAAGAGTGTTAGTTAGTTTATACAACTTTAATTATTATATACTTTCTCAAAGGTGAGGAACCTTTTTTATGTGGGCAGTCAAAAAAAACTGATCACTACTTTTCTGGTGAGCTATTGGGATATGAATCATCTGCCAAACCCAAATAATTCTTGTTGATATGTTGCAATTCTCATAGAAGTACAGATGTATCTGTGTGCTTCTATTAAATGGTTATATTTCAGTGTATCTTTTAAAGTCGGGGGACATATGGTTTAAAGTAAGATATTTTTAAACTTTAAAATTTAGAATTAACGTAAATTTGTTTAAGTGAAAAGAGAGAAATTTTAGTGGGTAGCTGTACGTGTACTCTATATAGTTAAAATGATTTTTCTATAATTTTTTAGAAAATTTCAGTTGTACATAATCAAATAGTATGCAAAAAAGAATAGCTTATAAATTTTTATATGATTTTATGATGTGTTCAACAATTTTGTAGTAACAAAACAAAAAATATACTTATTTTACAGATAATAATAGTGTTTCACAATCTTAAATCAAATAAAAATTCACATACTATTAAATTTTGTATGCATTTTCTATCAGCAAGGTTGTTGTTAGGACATAGGCCCAAACGACATAGTTCACATTAAATAGGTCCAGATTCGAGAATTGTCAGGTTGTGCCCATTCGGATGAAACGTGCTAAAAAAGCCAAGGGTACCTTTCTGACTGAGGGTCTCATGTGCCTGATTTGACAGATCGAAGGAATGGGAACAGAGGAACTACAAAAGGAAGTCAGTCAAACTTAACAGAAAATGACAGAATTGGACGGGGAATCAAAATATTCAACAACGACTGCTAGGATAGAAAGGCAAAAGTGGTAATTTGAAGTTTATCCTAAAATTTATAACATTTTATGGGGTGAGAATTCAAAAGCCCAAGTTGAATTACAGGGTGGAGATCAATTTGTGTTAAAGACATTATTGGGCAAGCAAACGACACACGTGGTGCAATAATAAGGCATGAAATCCCATGACTGCGCATTTACTGCGAGCTGTTCTGCAGCTTTAATATTGGTGTACTAGATACACAACTGACCTTTGATAGGATCTCAGTTCAACATTCAGAATAGAGCACTTCTCCTCTCAAGAAAAAAACTTCCTTTGGGGAAAATTCCCTTCGAGTATAAATAAAGTAAAGCTCATACTCTCTCATCCTACTAAAGCATAATAGGGGAGGAGAGAGGGAGGGGGAGGCAATGTTAGGATATAGGCTCAAACAGTCCTACCCATAATAAATAGGTTCAACCCTAAGAATTGCCAAGCTGTGACCCACTCGGGTAAAGCGTGCTAGGGAAGCCAAGGATACACTCTTTAATCGAAGGTCCCATATAGGCGTTTCTCAAGCAGTACAATTGTCAGGCGATAGTTAATTTATACAACTTCAATTATTATATACTTTCTCAAATGCGAGGAACCTTTTTTATGTGGGCAGTAAAAAAAAAACTGATCATTTCTTTTCTGGTGAGTTATTGGGATATGAATCATCTGCCAAACCCAAAAAATTCTTCTTGATATTTTGCAATTCTCATAGAAGTACGGTTGTATATGTGTGTGCTTCTATTAAATGGGTATATTTCAGTGTCCATTTTAAAGTTTGGGAACATATGGTTTAAAGTAAAATATTTTTAAACTTTAAAATTTAGAATTAATGTAAATTTGTTTTAAGTGAAAAGAGAGAAATTTTAGTGGGTATATATAGCTGTGTACTCTATATAGGTAAAATGATTTTTCTATAATTATTTTAGTTTTACACAATCAAATAGTATGCAAATTAAAAAGAATAGCATATAAATTTTTATATGATTTCATGATGTGTTCAGCAATTTTGTAGTAACAAAAAAAAAGTCGAGTCATAAAAAAATATACTTATTTTGTAAACAATAACGGTGTTTCACAATCTTAAATAAAATAAAATTTCATATACTATTAAATTTTGCATGGATTTTCTATAAACAATATTGTTGTTAGGATATAAGTCCAAATGACCCAATCCACATTAAATAGGTCCAGACCCAAGAACAGTCAAGTTGTGACCCACTCGGGTGAAGCGTGCTAGGAAAGAAGGGTACACTCTTTGACTGAGTGTCCTATATAGTTGTTTCTCAAACAGTGCAATTATCAGGCGATGTGACGTCTCTCACCCAAACCCATTGTCCATGTGCCTGATTTGACAAACTAAATGGATGGGAACAAAGGAACTACAAAAGGAGGTCAGTCAAATTCGGCAGAAAACTACGAAATTGGAAGGATAATCAAAAGATTCAACAACAACTATTAGGAGAGAAAGGCATGCAAAAGTGGCGATTTGAGGTTTATCCTTGTATTCATAACATTTTATGGCAGTGAGGATCCAAAAGCCTAATTTGAATTGAATGGTGGAGATTAATCTGTGTTTAAGTAATTATCGGGCAAGCAAACGACACACGTGGTGCAATAATGGGGCATGAAATCTCATGACTGCGTATTTATTGTGAGTTGTTCTATAACTTTAATATATATTGGCTTACTAGAGACGCAACGGACCTTTGGTGGGACCTCAGTTCAACGTTTAGAATAGAACATTTCTCCTTTAGGAAAAAAACTTCTTTTGGAAAATTTCCCTTCGGGTATATTTGAAGTAAAGCTCATACTCCCCCATCCCTTTGCATGTATTTTCTATTAACAAGGTTGTTGTTAGGATATAGGCCCAAACGACCCAGTTCACATTAAATAGGTCCATGCTCAAGAACTGTTAGGCTGTGACCCACTTGAGTGAAGCGTGCTAGAAAAACTAAGGGTATTCTCTTTGACTGAGGGTCCCACATAGTTGTTTCTCGAGTAGTACAGTTATTAGGCGATGAGATCTCTCTCACCAAACTCATTGCCCATATGCCTCATTTGACAGACTGAAGGGACGAAAACAGAAGAAGAATAAAACAAGGTTAGTTAAACAACATAAAAAGACAAAATTGGACGAGCGACTACTAAGAGAGAAAGGCAGGCAAAAGTTGCGATTTGAGGTTTGTCCTTATATGTATAACCTTTTTTGGTGGTGAGAATCCAAAAGCCCAATTTGAATTGAACGGTGAAGATCAATTTGTGTTTAAGACATTATCGGGCAAGCAAATGACACACGCGATGCAATAATGGGGCATAAAATTCCACAATTGCGCATTTTAATGCGAGCTGTTCTGCAACTTTAATATTGGCATACTAGAGACAGAATTAACCTTTGGTGGGACCTCAGTTCAACGTTTAGAATAAAGCACTTCTCCCTCAAGAAAAAAACTTCTCACGGGAAAAATTCCCTTCGAGTATATCTAAAGTAAAGCTCATACTCCCCCATCCTACTAAAGTAGAATAAGGGAGTAGAGGACAATGTTAGGATATAGGCTCATACGGCCTAACCAACATTAAATAGGTTCAGCCCCAAGAATTGCCAAGTTGTGACATGCTCGGGTGAAGTGTGCTAGGGAAGCCCATGATACACTCTCTGATCGAGAGTCCCATATAACTGTTTCTCAAGTAGTGAAGTTGTCAAGCAATGGAACGTCTCCCACCAAACCCATTGTCCATGTGCCTGATTTTGATTTTGTCAGGCCTAAGAAATGGGAATAGAGGAACTACAAAAGGAGGTGTCAAAGGGTAAGTGAGAGGAGAAATACTTTTTACACTTGAAATCCAAATTAATTGATAACTAATCTCTTGATTTTGTTCACTTACACCGAAAGCGTTCCACAGTAATAGCAGTCGTTGATCAATGTGTAAACGTTTGTGTAGGTTTGAACAAACTAGGAGTCACAGTTGGTGACTACCCCAGGCTAGATTGCAGTTATTTTCTAAAAATTATTTGTAATTCCCCCCCCCCCCCCCCCCCCCCCCCCCCCCCCCCCCCCCCCCCGGAATTAGGGTATATGATGTTAATACCGAACAAAGTATATCTCGCAAACCATAAATATCTCATTTATTATGTGATACACTTCATCTTTGTGTATTTTTTGCTTCATTTTCTTCTGTTTTTTTGTGAACATGATCATCGTTGGGCTTTGTACAGAAAAAGATATTGGGTACGATCATAATACCATAATACCAATGCGTTATGAATAGTCAAGTGTTGGGAACAAATAATTAACTCATATATTCGCGACAAAAATGATATTGTATCACCTTGATAACCAATGTTTATGTTCTTTTGTACACTACTCAGTAATACTACATTGCTATAGTATAATTTAAAATGTTTCTAGTGAACAAGTGCGTGCAAGGGAGGAAGGATATATAAACTAAAAATAAGAAGTGATTCATTTTTCATGCATGGTTCTAAAAATAAGATCCAATCAAGTGATATAAAATAAATAAATAATAATTGCATTGAGAGAGTACTAAGGAAAGAAAAAATAGAATAATAAAAGAAAATAAATAATAGTAGCACATATAGGAGATAACGTAAAAAAAGATGCACTATTCTACCTCAACGTAACTTCAGTTGTTATAGGTCTATAATATCTATTTTATTAAAAAGACAGTAGCAAAAATAACTGCTCTCTTGAAGCTGTGTCACATTTAAAATTAGTGTGTACAAATACTAGTATAAAGTTACATGTTAAACAGTTAAAATTCCGAGTTGAATAAAAGCCCACTGATTTAATTTTGATATAAGCAAATATGAAATATCCCATGAAATAAACACGAATAAATACTTTTCAATGATTAATATATTGTTAAAAAAAATTAAAATAAAAACACAGCACTATTTTTAAAGAAAAAGGAGAAGAAAAAGCTATGTATCTATTATTTTACAATAAAAATAAATTAAGTTTTTATTTTTTATTTTTTTACCCTCCATGAGTTAGGTTTCTGGATTTGGGATTTGAGCTGAGCCTATAGCATAAAGTTAGACACTCAGGTACCACCACAGGCCTCCAATATAAAGGCCCAACGAAACCTGTCATAAAAACAATCACAAAAGGGCCAGTTTTCATTTTCTTAGTATTAAAAAGTTATTACATAAATAATAAGAGACCATCCTAACCAGTAACCAATCAAACAATTTTAAGAAAAATAAATAATATCAATATAAAATGTAAGTTAAGTTTCACCACCTCTATTATGGGAAAATTCTGAACGTTATTACCATTTTTTAATCTATTTTTAGAATTGATACACTCATTTAAAAATCATACGAAAATACACTACAAATTTAATCTTTGTTTCACAAAAAGAGATTCTTTTAGAATTTTCAAAATCAATTTGCCAAATTCAGTACTAAATTTTAAAATTAATATGAATTTATTTAATTTTAATTAATATGATCGTAATTATTGGAAATTAACTTATTGATTGCAACGCTCGTTGTTTTTGAAACTTACTTAATTCACACAAATTCCAAATTTTGATTTTCACATTATTTTTTTTAACTTTAAAACAAATGAGATTTTTTTTTTTTGAAATAGATTAACTCAAACCCTTCATGAAAAAAAAAAGCCAGCTAACCACTATCAGATAGAGGTATGTTGGTTTTGGGACGTAACGAGTGTAAATTAGCAGGTCACAGAGTATATATCTTGTCCTATATTAAATATTTTGAAAAAGTATATTTAATGTATAATAAATTAAATCAACTCTTCTCATAATCGATTAGCTCTAAATTTGACTTTTATTTCTTTATATATTACAGTTAGGTTCATTTATAAATTTAACATGGTATCATAGCAAACTATCTAAATACCTACTTAAAACATTCTTCTTGGTCTTTATTCTTACCCTATTGCAGTTCATTTTTAAGGGGCAAAATTACCCATTTATCAGTTAGTATCACTTAACAATTGGGGCAAAGTTACTCATTTTGTATATTAAATACTATGAGAAAATATATCTAATATATAATGAGTTAGGTCGACTCTGTTTATAATAAGTTAGTTTTGAGTTAGTTTTATTTCTTTATATACTAGATTTGTTTCTATTTATAAATTTAACATGGTATCATAGTGGGTTATCCGGAGACCTATTGTAGTCCATTTTTAAGGGGCAAAATTACCCATTTATTAGTTAGTATCACTTATCAATTGGGGCAAAGTTACTCATTTCGTACATTAAATACTTTGAGAAAGTATATCTAATATATAATGAGTTAGGTCGACTCTACTTATAATTAGTTAGTTTTATTTCTTTATATACTAGATTTATTTCCATTTATAAATTTAACATGGTATCATAGCGGACTATCACCTGTTTAAAGCATTCTTCTTGACTTTCATTCTTACCTTATTGTAGTATATATTTTAAGAAATAAAGTTACCTATTTATTAACTAATATCACTTATCAATTGGGACAAAGTTACATATTTCTTTATTAGTATCACTTATCAATTTGGCCAATATCTATAATTTACTTGATTTCTTTTAGTTTGTCTTGTGACTAACTTATTATGAACTTGCTTATCTTATGTGGGTATCATTTCATTAGATCTACGTGTATGTATAGTATATAATGAGTTTATCCGCCATCCATAATTTACTAAATTTCTTCTAACTTGTCTCGTGGCTAGCTTATTCGAATTTGCTTAATTTGTGTGGGTCTCATTTCGTCATATCCACCACGTGTATGTCTAGTATATAATAAACCGGACAAACTCTTTTTATTATCAATTAATTTTAAATTACAGAATTTAATGTCTTTGTTAACTGGACTTGAACTTATTTTATAAATCTAACACATATTTAATTATTTGTCACCGGGGTCTATCTGTAGTTTCTCAGATCTTATCTTTATTTATCAGTAAATGAATTTTGTTACCGAAAATAATAAATTTGTATAAGCACTAACTACTTTTAACAATGGTATCACAACCCAACGCGAGTACAACATTTTAGGTCATGTTTTTTAATTTTTTTTTATTATTTCATGCAAACTTTAAACGTTCATCACATTTTTCTTTGCTTTTAGATCAAATTAGTGATCAGTTTAATTTAGATGGGAAAAAAATAGATGAATGTCGGTGAACGTCAATTCCTTTTCAAATTAATAGTTGTCATTCGCAATTATGATGGAAAATACATTGGTATTATATGTATCCTAAAAATAAATGAACAATATGTTCCTTCATCTTATATGATAGTAGGTTTACAAAGAATTCGTCATTTGTAGACTCTACCGTTATATGAGAAAGAAGAATATACTATTTGTTTGCTCCTAAAATATTAAATAATTTTTCTCTAATGGTGCATGCGATTTGTGTATTAATTATGTCGAGTAAAATTATAACTTTATAAAATATGAAAGACTAAACAAATAGACAAAAAAATTAAATTCAAAAAAATAGTAATATATCTAAAATTATAAGGATAAAAAAGTAAAAAAAAAATAAAAATATGACAAACATGACCTAAAATCACCAAAGCTCACAAAGGCTTTATAATATAGATAGAAAATTGATATTTTTACAAGTAAAAATTATAGTTTCATAAATTTTTTCTCACATGAATAATAGATGAGTCACATACTCATATAAAAAAGACTTTGTAAAAATATTAATTTTACTTTTAAAAATATCAATTCCTTATAGATATTACCCATATTTTCTATTCAACTAGTTGTTGCGTGAGATCGAATTATTTGGTTGGATTTTCTACAAAATATAAGTTGTAGAAATTGAACTTTTGCTTTGGTCGGCTACAAAAAAAATAAAAAAACAAAAAGAATCTTCTAGTGTCTTAAAAAAGAAAAAAAAAAGACAAATAAAATTCTACTTTTTAACCGAATGTCCAAGCCTGGCCAGTCAATATATATGGTCGTTCCCCAATAACTTATTTTAAAATAATTTATAAATTAAAATTTAAAATAAATTATTTTCAATTGTGACTTGTACGAAAAAATGTTCAATAACAATTTAACTTATAAATTAAATATTAAGTTAAAATAAGTGTGAAGGTGATAAAAACTTATAAATTAAAATAAATTATAAAAATTATTAGAAAGAACATTAATTAAAAAAATACGTTGATTCAATATTTTATCAAAAGAATTGTCATTCTAACATTAATAAAACATTACAAAAAATCATAACTTCAATATCCATAAGTTTTTTTTTTACTTGTCTTTTTTTGACATAATAAGACATTTTAATATAATATCATTCTCTTTTTGTTATTATGTTATATTCTTTCTATATTTTGAGACTTGCAAAACTCAAAATAATTAAAATAAAGCAAAACTTAAATACATGTTAAGAAAAGAATTATCCTAATGAATGTAAATTTAATTATTATTTTTTTAAATTTTAATATTAATTAAAAAATTAAAATAAAAATAGATGGAGAGAGAGAGAGAGAGAGAGAGAGAGAGAGAAGGAGGGAGGGAGGGAGAGAAAGGGGAAGAGAGAGGGAGATATAAAGAGGGCGATTAAATGTAATTTGAGAAAAAGAAGATGGGTAGAATAATTATTACATTTGATCAAACTTATTTATTTAAAAAAACTTATAAGTTAATTTTTGTGGAAGAATAAAAAATTGTTACTTAATTTAAAAAAATAACTTATAAATCAATTTTTATATTAAAAATTAAATTATAGTCAAACACCCAAATATTAAAAATTAACTTATAAATTAACTTGATCGATCTCATGACCGAACATACTTAGAACCATTAAGTATGATGTTACTACCTAGTTTCTGTTCTAGGCAAACCCTCACAAACCCTAGTAAGTGTAGAATCTTCTCCATCTATGAGCAACTTCAAATCATATGGGATAGCAACATTATTATAAAGCTGCAAAACTTTACAATTGTACCTACCTACAACAAGGTTATCAAATTATACTCTTCCTATGATTAATTCCTACAATATTTATTGGTCACACCAAGCAATGATTTATCATAGGATGCTAAAATTAAATGTTACTCCTACCTTCAAGTCATAATGTTTTCTTTCCTTTTATCATCTTTTTAACCTAGACATAGATAATTTAATCTCAGCCCTTGACTCGTGAAATTTACATGAAAATTGGTATCCAAGGCAAATAAAGATATGATTTTTTAATTATTTGGTAGAACATAGTAATGATTTTTTAAGAAGCCAATTGGCAACTCATTGAGATGGCATAGTTATGTTCTACCTTTATGATGAGAATATATACTATTAATTAATTAATTTATGAGCACAGGGAATCAAGAATTTTTCATTTACTATATAAAAATCTACTGCGAATATAATTTTTTGTTATAAATACTTGAATAATTTTTCTTTTAATATATTCTTTCAATAAAAATTTATCTTATAAAAATCATATTTGCCACTAAATAATTAGATTTTTATTTCTATGTATTAAAGTTGAGTTGGGCAAATATTTACCATAAGCTATGAGTGGCTAGCTTAAGGATGCACCAGAAACCCATTGTTGTATCCCATTTGCATGTAGAAAAAATATTACTAAATTTGCTTCATAAAAAAACTTTTAATAAAAATAGAAATTTATTAGATTTGCTTCATAAAAATCTTTCAACTGCGCAGGAGTCAGTGTATTATTTATATGAATTATTTTTAGTTGTGGTCATTACTCCTCAATCTAATTTTTAACCATATATGTTATTTTTTCAATAAATTGTTATATTTTGACAATTTACTGTCGATTCGCCAAATTATAAAATTTAAGACTTGATGTAAATTTAAATTTTGAAAACAATATATTTTTAAATTATTGAGGAATGATATTTTCTTATTTAGTTTATAGTGTTCAAATTATACTGACTTAATTTTTTTAATGATATTAAAATATCACATTACATTGTCATTAGAGAAACTATTTTATGTTCTTGGAGTATAATAAATAATTTATTTCTCCTTTTATATATATGTGGAGCCCTCTGTAGTACCCTCTGTAGTAGGGTCTACGTGAGTACCCTCTGTAGTAGGGTCTACGTGACATACTCCAAGAACATATTTTTCTTGTCATTATGGGGAGGGGGAGTAGTAAGACTTGAACTCACGCCCAAAAGCATGGGTGGTGCTGAACTAACGCTTTGTGTCCTAGAATCCCAAATTGATGCGGGAGCAAAGGCTTAGGGAACTATAGAAAATATATAAATAATAAATCTTAAACATTAATTATTTTCCTAATATTATCTAGAACATTAATTTTTTTGCTCTATACTTTCTTTCAAAATACTAAATATTATATAGAATGTTAATTCTATGTTAAATATTGTAATTTTATGTTCATTATATAGATTTTTAATTCTTTGTTAAATTTTTTAATTTTTATTTTGACTTCACGTATTATAGAAAGGACGCCGACTTCTTTTAATTCACGTAAAAAAATATATTTTATACCGATTTTTCAAAGATGGAGTAACTTGTATAATTTTAAATTTTAGTAATACTGATGAAAATTCATAAAAGATTTCTAAGAGTCTTCTAAACAAACTTTCACGTATATGGAGGTTAAAAAAAATAAGTATAAGTACACAAACACCAACCATATAATTGATCTTAACTATTAAAAAATAAGATTTTAAATTAAAATTCATGTCATATTTTATTTTTTAATAATTAAAATATATGTAATAATTAATTTTATAATTAAATATTATGTATGCAAACTTATCCGGTCAAAAAAATTAACTTGGACTATTATTTTTGAAAACAAACAAAAGGAAAAGAATTAATTGGAAGTTTGATACTCAACATTTCCACATTTGAGTAAGTGAAATTGCAGGACGCACGTGACAGTGCATGTGCAATCAGAATTCACTCTAAATCTCCTAATAATCATTACCCTCACTTCATCGAAAAATTATTAAATGCTCTTTGGGCACCTGTTACGTAGTGTCTCACATCACTTATGTATTGTTATTTCGACTATTAAAATGAGTCATTTAACTTTAAATACTAAAATGATAACACACGAGTAGTGTGAGATACCACGTGACAGGTGTCTCAGGACCACTGAATAATTACCCCACTTCACCAGCCATCCCTCCAATCCCATCTTTTGATTTTCACTCTATATATGAACTGGTTTTATAAATAATGGTAATAGAAGTTTATATGATTATTAATGTGACGTCTTCAAATCTGGGTCTACATAGTTCAATTTGAAACGTCATAAAATACACGGTAACTAATACAAACAGTACAAATGACGAAAATACAGAACTCAATAATATACAACTAAGTCTTCATTATTATTGTCACACTATATACAATAAGTGAAGATTACTACAGCTATCTCTTGGACCTTCACTTTATTACCCGACTAGACCCAGCTATTCTCTCATTTCCTAAAGAACAATGGAAAAAAAAAAAGTGAGCTCAAATAGCCCAGTAAGAAATATCATGACTAAGATAACAATGAGTAAATTATCATTAGTTTTCAACAGTTGAGTTCATGATAGAATACAATAAACAACAAGTTTTAGATCAATAATAACAGCGAAATGAGCAATCCATTAGAAGAATCATGTAGACTATGATGTCCACTAGCTTCTCTTTTTAAGAAAAATATCATCAACTTTTATCATCTCAAACACCATTGATCATGATAATATAAATTCACAGTTCCTGATCAAAATCATGTAAGTCAACAGTTCATCTTTGCACTACGGGTCAAAGATATTCAAATATAACACCAATGGTCATGATCATACTAGTCTTCAGCCTTTGGTCATAATCATACCAAACAACGGTTTTTCTTTGCCCCAGGCCAAAGAGAATATTCACCACGTGTCTTAAAAGACACACAACAATAATATCGCCTTTATCCTATCATCTGTGCCTCATGCCACAGATATTCACAACAAAATGATTCTTAATGATTAGAATAACAACAATGATAAAACAGAAGAAACATGATGATTAATAAATATCGAAAGTTTATGATTTTATTTTGTGCAAATTCAAATAATGTCCAAATTATCAACATGATGTAGACTCAACTTCAAGAATAATATTCAAGATCCACAGTTCAGAATATTGGTTAAAGTTCAATAGAAAGATTTAGAAAAATGGGAAGGTTCAATTGAAATGATATTAGATGAAGCGCAAACTATTAAGGAACATATAATCATTTCAGGGAACTTTACCAAATAGTATTTACCATTAGTAAGTTAAGAGTATGAAAAGAATGATATCTCTTACCTTAACAGGTGACTGGATATTGATTTAAATGAAATTGATCAACCTATACATTTATAATTTAATTAGTAACTACCACATATAATTTCAATGTGTATACTAATTCGTATAAAATCATCAAAAATGATTTGATAGAATAAAGTATAATAACTTCAATATAGTTTTTGAAAGAAACAATATTTATAAATAAATCTTTCAAATGAAGCTTTTCAAAATAAATCTTCTAAAGGAAGAGTCTTCTAAATGAAAATTTATAAACACTGTGTGACGTGTGTTGTAAGACCCCGAATTTTATGAAATACAAAATTTAATTTTTCTTCATATAGATATTTTTTTTTAAACAGTAAGTGGTTAAATTAACAAAATTGAAAGTTAAGGATGTTATGTGCAAATTTTATTTTGTCGGACAATATTCGCTTTGTCGGGGAATATTCGTTTGGTCGGGGAATATTCGTTTGGTCCGACGGCGCCGAAATAACAAATTATTGGTGGACCCCACAATGGAATATTTGTCGGATATAGAAAACGACAGAAGTAACCTTTTTAAATAAAAATAGTCAACGGAACTGTTAAAATACCGGTGATAAAAGAATAGTAGCATACGGTAGTTTATGGTATTTTCTGTAGCACACGGTACTCTACAGTAACACACGGTATTGCATAGTGTCTCATATTATTGGTCTGATAATTGACACCGTAACTGTTACGCATCATTTCATCGATAATTGTCACTGCATAATATTTTATATTATCAATTCAATAATTGTTGTTACACAGTATTTTGCATTATTGATTTAATAATTGTCATTACACTGTATTTTATATCATTGAGTCAATAATTGTTGTTGCACTGTTTTTAAAATTATTGAACCTAATAATTGTCACAGTAACATATGCACAGTAATTCACATTATTGAATCAATAATTGTCATTACACAGTAACGTATGCTTTATTTTACATTATTGTTATCTCTATTATGATGTTATTTAAACAGTTGTATTTCATTAATTTATTGACTTGATATCTAAGAGCTAACTATACTGTATTTATAACAATTAGTCATAATAATTGAATTGATAAAGTTATTTGTTTATAATATAAAGTTAGGTGATTATTAGGTGATATGAAATGAATGGTGTAGATTAAAGTGTGAATTATTGTTGAATAATTGAATTGATTTGTTTATAATATAAAGTTAGGTGATTATTAGGTGATATGAAATGAATGGTGTAGATTAAAGTGTGAATTATTGTTGAATAATTAAATTGATTTGTTTATAATATAAAGTTAGGTGATTATTAGGTGATATGAAATAAATGGTGTAGATTAAAGATAATATAATATTTGAAATGGATGGTGTAGATTAAAAGATGATCTTTAAATGAATGGTTTAGATTAAATGAATGATAAGATTTTTGGCTATAAATAGAAGCCTTAACTTAAGGATTTTTCATAAACTTCCTTACTTGTTCTTTCTTTCTCTCTCTAAATACTTCTTGTGAAAGTTCTCTCTAAGTGTGCTTAAGTCATCTTGAGTATTTGTGAAGATCTATAAGTATACGTGTACTGTTCAAGTTAATCAACCTCATTTAAATCAATATCCAGTCACGTGTTACGGTAAGGGATACCATCTTTTTCATCTTCCATTATTCAAACATACTATGGTAAGAGATTATCATTATTTGATTCTCGATAATAATATTGTTTCTTCCTTACTCATAAGACGTGCCTTTTATTTCCATGTATTAAATTGTGGGAATAACCTTACGGAGCGGATTGCCGCCTGTTGGTGAATAACCTTTCGTATTCATTCATTATTAATCTCTGAGAATAACCTTACGGAGCGGATTGCCGCCTGTTTGGTGAATAACTCTTTGTACTCAAATTCTATTAAATTGTGGGAATAACCTTACGGAGCGGATTGCCGCCTGTTTGGTGAATAACTCTTTGTACTCAAATTCTATTAAATTGTGGGAATAACCTTACGGAGCGGATTGCCGCCTGTTGGTGAATAACCCTTTGTATTAATTTCCTTCACCTTTTGTTAATCAAACCTGCTACGGTAAGGGATATTATTTTCTTTCATACTCCTAAATCGAAATTTATTATGGAACTATTGCTTCTATAATTCCTGAAAATATTATATGTTCCATAATAGTTGAACTTCATTATTTCAACTGAACCTTCCTATTTACGTGAACCTTTCTATTGAATTGTAACCGTTATTCTGAACTGTGGATCTTGAATATCATTTTTAAATTTCACTCCACATCATGTTGACAATTTGGACATTATTTGAATCTGTACAAAGTAAACTTCCGATACTTATTGTTATCCTATTTCTTCTGTTCATCATTTATATCATTCTAATCATCCAAAAATCAAGCTGTTGTGAATATCTGTGGCCGGGGGCACAGATGTGATATATTTGTTGAACAGATGATAGGTTAAAGGCGATATAATAGGTTAAAGGCGATACATCTGTTCGGTGTCTTTTATGGCACGTGGTGAATGTTCTCTTTGGCCCGTAGTGCAAAGATGAACTGTTGTTTGGTATGATTATGACCAAAGGCTGAATCTGGTATAATCATGACCGTTGGTGTTATATTGAATGTCTTTGGCCCGTAGTGCAAAGATGAACTGTTGATCTGCATGATTATGATCAGGAACTGTGAATTTGTATTATCTTGACTAATGATATTTCAGATGATAAAAGTTGATGATGTTTTTCCTAAAAAGAGAACCGAGTGGACATTATAGTCTGCATTATTCTTCTAATAGATTACTCATTCCGCTGCTATTATTGATCTGAACGTTGTTTAAGAATTTAACTGCAGTTTTTGATATAAACCTTGTAGTCTATTGTATTCTATCAAGAACTCAACTGTTGAAGACTAATGATAATTTATTCGTCATTATCTTAGTCATGATATTCTTTACTGGGCTATTTGAGCTCACCCTTTCTTTTGTTCCATTGTTTTTCAACAGGAGATGAAAACATAACAGGGTCTAGCCGGGGAATGGAGTGAGGGTCCGAGGAATAGTTATCATAGTCTTCACGTTTTGTAAAATAGTGTGGCAATAATAGTGAAGACTTAGTTGTGTATTATTATACACTGTATTGTTGTACGTTGTGCTTTGTTGTAATAATTTTGTTGTAGTCTTTTGACGACTCAAGTTTGGGCTGTGTGGGCCCAGATTTGGGGGCGTCACAGTTGGCATCAGAGCTTAGGGATATGGTCTTTAATGGAGATCTGGGGTTAGAACTAGGAGGGGAGAGACGAATAGAATCAATCACTAGTGTGTCCTACCTAAATTAGATTTATTTTTTATCTAATGAATCGATTTGAATGTAGGAACATGAAGAGATGAGTCAGTTTATTTGAACTAACATTTATTTTGTGACCACAGTTAATTATGGCATCTGGAAATCAGGAGGTTAACTATGAAATTACCGAAACAAATGTAGCTGCAAAACAAGAGGCGACGAATAATCTTCTTACAAACTCAGAGTTGAATCATTTGCCTAAGGCAAAAATTATGCGTGTTCTATCCAGTAAGGATGAAGGTGAAAGCTCTACTACAGTCGTTCCAGATCCATTCTTAGAAGCAATTAAAGGAAGTAACGAACTTGCGGAAATTATTGCCTTTAATTTACTCACTAATTGGGAGAGTGATATCACCTGGTTATGCTCTATAACAAAGGATCAGAATATATGGACTTTTCATATTAGTCTTTGGGATTTATGGTGTTCCAGCTATGATTTTCAAGATTATTTAAAAATGATGTTTCTATACTTTTGGGCGTTACAATTTAGAGGAATTCAGGTTAAGTTAGTCACTATCGTGGAAACTGCAGTCTATCGAAAATACTATTTTAATGGAAATCATTGGTACCTTACTACTGATGAAGTTGATGAACCCGAGAAACAGTTTGCTAGAAAATTATTCAGTGGTATTCCCATGGTTGAAATACGTGAAGATCCGAATGAAGTATTCGGGATTCGATTTGACGATAACAGTCAAGAAACCGAATGAGGTGATAACCGGTAAGCTATTCATAAATTCTCGTGAAGTCTATGCCATATTAGATACTGGCTCTATCCACTCTTTTATCTCACCTATATGTACTCAACGTTTAAATTTGACTATTGAAAACTTAAATCTTGTCTTATCAGTTGAAACCTCATTGGGAGAAATACCTATTACATTTACTATCTATAAATCTTGCCTAGTTCAAATCAACAACCTCACATTACCCGTTGACCTTATTTCTTTGGAGATGCATGAATTTGATGTGATTTTAGGAATTGATTGGTTGACTACCCATCATGCTAAAATTGATTGTTTTCATAAGATTATTAGTTTTCATATTCCTAATCAACCTGTCATGCAAATTCAAGTAACTAAACCATTGAAATCTATAACTGTTATTTCTAGCCATAAAGCCATTCGTTTATTGAAAAACGGATGTCAAGCCTTTTTAGCTCATGTCACTGATTTGAACAAAAACACGTCAAACTTGAATGATATTCCCATTGTTAATGAGTTTCTAGACGTTTTTTCTGAGGAACTTTCTGGCTTACCCCAAACCGTGAAATTGAATTCTGTATCGATCTTGAACCCGGCACTAAGCCCATTTTTAAAGTCCCATACCAAATGGCTCCCATAGAACACCAAGAGTTGAAAGTTTAATTACTAGATATCGGTATCATTCATTCTAGTACAAAACTTATATCGAGCGAGGAATGCGAGAAGAGTTTTCAAGAACTCAAGAGGAGACTTGTTTCAGCTCCTGTTCTGACCATACCATCAGGATCAGGAGAATTTGTTATCTACAGCGATGCTTCTGACAAAGGTCTAGGCTGTGTCCTTATGCAACATGGAAAGGTTATAGCCTACGCCTCTCGACAACTCAAAGATTATGAGAAAAATTATCCTACTCATGATCTAGAGTTGACAGCAGTCGTTTTCGCGTTGAAGATCTGGAGACACTACTTGTACGGAGAAAAAGTGGATATCTATACGGATCATAAAAGTCTCAAGTATTTCTTCACCCAGAAGGAACTCAACATGCGACAACGACGTTGGCTTGAGCTGTTAAAGGATTATGACCACACAATCCAGTATCACCCGGGAAAGGCGAACGTTGTAGCTGACGCTTTGAGCAGAAAATCTTATGCAAGTACAAGTGCACTGCTGACAACACAAAAGTGTATTTTGTACGACTTGCAAAAGATGGAGATAGAGCTAAAGACACCAGGGACCCACTCGAAGATTGCTCACGTGCGAGTAGAACCAACTTTAATCGATAAAATTAAAGCTGCTCAAGCTACCGATCCGGAACTGATAAACATGATAAAGAAAGTACAAGAAGGTGCCATTCCCGAAGCAAGAATCGACGAGAAAGGAATACTTCGAGTCAACTCTCGACTCTGTGTTCCTAACGATCCTGAATTAAAGCATAAAATCATGATGGAGGCACACAACACGCCGTTTGCAATCCACCCAGGAGGTACCAAGATGTATCGAGATCTTCGACATACATTTTGGTGGAACAATATGAAAAGGGAGATTGCAGAGTTTATCTCAAGGTGCCTAACTTGTCAACGTGTCAAGGCAGAGCATCAAGTACCTAAGGGTCCATTACAACCACTTGAGGTTCCCGAATGGAAGTGGGAACACATCAATATGGATTTCGTGACGGGTCTTCCCAAAGTTTCTCAAGGCTTAGATGCAATTTGGGTCATCGTAGATAGATTGACCAAATCTGCTCATTTCTTGCCTATACGAGAAAACTTTTCACTTGAACGTCTTGCCGGTATGTACATAAATGAGATCGTGAGATTGCATGGCATGCCAGTTTCCATAGTTTCTGATCGAGATCCTAGATTCACTTCGCGCTTTTGGATCAGCCTACAAAAAGCTATGGGCACTGAACTACGTTTTAGTTCTGCATACCATCCTCAAACGGACGGACAATCGGAAAGGACGATCCAGACCCTCGAAGATCTTTTGAGACTTTGTGTATTAGACTTCAAAGGAAGTTGGGATAAGTACTTGCCATTGGTGGAATTTTCTTACAACAACAGTTACCAAGCAAGCATAGGCATGACTCCATTCGAGGCTTTGTATGGAAGGAAGTGTCGCTCTCCAATATGTTGGAATGAGGTAGGAGAAGCAAAATTATTGGGACCCGAGTTGGTACGCTTGACGACCGAAAAGATCCAAATGATCCGACAACGAATACAGACAGCACAAGAACGACAAAAGAGTTATGCCGATCTTCATCGGAGAGATGAGAGATTCAACGTCGGAGATCATGTATTCTTACGTGTTTCTCCATGGAAAGGAGTTACGAGATTCGGAAAGAGAGGAAAACTTAACCCTCGATTTATTGGCCCATTTGAAATCCTCGATCGAGTAGGAACCGTAGCCTACAGACTAGCCCTACCACCAAGTATGTCTCGCATCCATAACGTTTTTCACATATCTATGTTACGTAAATATGTGAAGGACCCAAACCACGTCATTGAGTTAGAACCAGACGTTATAGCAGAAGATTTAACGTATGAGGAGGTACCTGTTAAGATCCTAGATAAGAACGAGCAGATCCTACGCTCAAAGGTTATACCTCAAGTTAAGGTTTTATGGAGGAACCAAGATACTGAGGAAATGACCTGGGAGCTAGAATCTGAGATGAAATCTAAGTATCCTTACCTCTTCGATATGTCAGGTACGTCAATTTCGGGGACGAAATTTCATAAGGAGGGGAGGTTGTAAGACCCCGAATTTTATGAAATACAAAATTTAATTTTTCTTCATATAGATATTTTTTTTTAAACAGTAAGTGGTTAAATTAACAAAATTGAAAGTTAAGGATGTTATGTGCAAATTTTATTTTGTCGGACAATATTCGCTTTGTCGGGGAATATTCGTTTGGTCGGGGAATATTCGTTTGGTCCGACGGCGCCGAAATAACAAATTATTGGTGGACCCCACAATGGAATATTTGTCGGATATAGAAAACGACAGAAGTAACCTTTTTAAATAAAAATAGTCAACGGAACTGTTAAAATACCGGTGATAAAAGAATAGTAGCATACGGTAGTTTATGGTATTTTCTGTAGCACACGGTACTCTACAGTAACACACGGTATTGCATAGTGTCTCATATTATTGGTCTGATAATTGACACCGTAACTGTTACGCATCATTTCATCGATAATTGTCACTGCATAATATTTTATATTATCAATTCAATAATTGTTGTTACACAGTATTTTGCATTATTGATTTAATAATTGTCATTACACTGTATTTTATATCATTGAGTCAATAATTGTTGTTGCACTGTTTTTAAAATTATTGAACCTAATAATTGTCACAGTAACATATGCACAGTAATTCACATTATTGAATCAATAATTGTCATTACACAGTAACGTATGCTTTATTTTACATTATTGTTATCTCTATTATGATGTTATTTAAACAGTTGTATTTCATTAATTTATTGACTTGATATCTAAGAGCTAACTATACTGTATTTATAACAATTAGTCATAATAATTGAATTGATAAAGTTATTTGTTTATAATATAAAGTTAGGTGATTATTAGGTGATATGAAATGAATGGTGTAGATTAAAGTGTGAATTATTGTTGAATAATTGAATTGATTTGTTTATAATATAAAGTTAGGTGATTATTAGGTGATATGAAATGAATGGTGTAGATTAAAGTGTGAATTATTGTTGAATAATTAAATTGATTTGTTTATAATATAAAGTTAGGTGATTATTAGGTGATATGAAATGAATGGTGTAGATTAAAGATAATATAATATTTGAAATGGATGGTGTAGATTAAAAGATGATCTTTAAATGAATGGTTTAGATTAAATGAATGATAAGATTTTTGGCTATAAATAGAAGCCTTAACTTAAGGATTTTTCATAAACTTCCTTACTTGTTCTTTCTTTCTCTCTCTAAATACTTCTTGTGAAAGTTCTCTCTAAGTGTGCTTAAGTCATCTTGAGTATTTGTGAAGATCTATAAGTATACGTGTACTGTTCAAGTTAATCAACCTCATTTAAATCAATATCCAGTCACGTGTTACGGTAAGGGATACCATCTTTTTCATCTTCCATTATTCAAACATACTATGGTAAGAGATTATCATTATTTGATTCTCGATAATAATATTGTTTCTTCCTTACTCATAAGACGTGCCTTTTATTTCCATGTATTAAATTGTGGGAATAACCTTACGGAGCGGATTGCCGCCTGTTGGTGAATAACCTTTCGTATTCATTCATTATTAATCTCTGAGAATAACCTTACGGAGCGGATTGCCGCCTGTTTGGTGAATAACTCTTTGTACTCAAATTCTATTAAATTGTGGGAATAACCTTACGGAGCGGATTGCCGCCTGTTTGGTGAATAACTCTTTGTACTCAAATTCTATTAAATTGTGGGAATAACCTTACGGAGCGGATTGCCGCCTGTTGGTGAATAACCCTTTGTATTAATTTTCTTCACCTTTTGTTAATCAAACCTGCTACGGTAAGGGATATTATTTTCTTTCATACTCCTAAATCGAAATTTATTATGGAACTATTGCTTCTATAATTCCTGAAAATATTATATGTTCCATAATAGTTGAACTTCATTATTTCAACTGAACCTTCCTATTTACGTGAACCTTTCTATTGAATTGTAACCGTTATTCTGAACTGTGGATCTTGAATATCATTTTTAAATTTCACTCCACATCATGTTGACAATTTGGACATTATTTGAATCTGTACAAAGTAAACTTCCGATACTTATTGTTATCCTATTTCTTCTGTTCATCATTTATATCATTCTAATCATCCAAAAATCAAGCTGTTGTGAATATCTGTGGCCGGGGGCACAGATGTGATATATTTGTTGAACAGATGATAGGTTAAAGGCGATATAATAGGTTAAAGGCGATACATCTGTTCGGTGTCTTTTATGGCACGTGGTGAATGTTCTCTTTGGCCCGTAGTGCAAAGATGAACTGTTGTTTGGTATGATTATGACCAAAGGCTGAATCTGGTATAATCATGACCGTTGGTGTTATATTGAATGTCTTTGGCCCGTAGTGCAAAGATGAACTGTTGATCTGCATGATTATGATCAGGAACTGTGAATTTGTATTATCTTGACTAATGATATTTCAGATGATAAAAGTTGATGATGTTTTTCCTAAAAAGAGAACCGAGTGGACATTATAGTCTGCATTATTCTTCTAATAGATTACTCATTCCGCTGCTATTATTGATCTGAACGTTGTTTAAGAATTTAACTGCAGTTTTTGATATAAACCTTGTAGTCTATTGTATTCTATCAAGAACTCAACTGTTGAAGACTAATGATAATTTATTCGTCATTATCTTAGTCATGATATTCTTTACTGGGCTATTTGAGCTCACCCTTTCTTTTGTTCCACTGTTTTTCAACAGGAGATGAAAACATAACAGGGTCTAGCCGGGGAATGGAGTGAGGGTCCGAGGAATAGTTATCATAGTCTTCACGTTTTGTAAAATAGTGTGGCAATAATAGTGAAGACTTAGTTGTGTATTATTATACACTGTATTGTTGTACGTTGTGCTTTGTTGTAATAATTTTGTTGTAGTCTTTTGACGACTCAAGTTTGGGCTGTGTGGGCCCAGATTTGGGGGCGTCACATGTGTGGTTACTTATATAACCTTTATAAAAAGACTTACTTGAACAGTACTCGTACACTTACATATCTTCATAAATACTCAAGATGACTTTAATACACTTAAAGAAAACTTACACTAAATAATATTTAAATAGTGAATGAAAGAATAAGCAATGAAGTTTTTATGAAAAATTCTTAAGTTAAGGCCTCTATTTATAGCCAAAAATCTTATCATAAATCAAGATTTCCTAATTTAATCTAAATCGTGTATTTCAAGATAATATTTAATCCATACCACTCATTTCATCTTTTAAGATTTCCTTAATCTAAATTATTTATTTAAATATCATTTTTAATCTACACCGTTCATTTCAAATTCTATAATTATTACATTATCTTTAATTTATACAATTCATTTCAGATTTTCTTTAATCTATACCATTTAATTAATTATATATATAAAATAATTAACTTTATAAAACAACTAACTTTATAAATCAACTTTTATATATAAAACAACTAACTTTATATATATAAATAAATAACTTTATATAATTTATCATAATAAAATAATTTACTTTACATAATTTATATAAAGTAAATAACTTTATATAAATTATTATAATAAAAATAAATAACTTTATAAATTAAATTACTCAACAATAATTCACAATTATTCATTATTATGACTAATTGTTATAAATGCAGTGTAGTTGGCTTTTTGAGTTAGATAAGCAGAAAAATCAACTAATAATGAAATACAATAGTTTAATCAACATCATAATAGATATATTAATAATATAGAAAATAAGTAAAAGAAATAGCATGTTACTGTGTAATGACAATTATTGATTCAGTAATGTGAATTACTGTGCATATGTTACTGTGACAATTATCAGTTCAATAATATGAATTATTGTGCATGTGACAATTATTGGTTCAATAAATCAATATAGTACAATAGTCACTTTATCAGTTCAATAATATGAAACACTGTGCAATACCGTGTAATACTGTATGCTACTGTACAATATCGTATGTTACTATTCATTTACCACATTGTATTTTAATAGTTAAAAGTGATAGTATCGTTGACTATTTTTATTTAAAAAGATTACATATGTCGTTTACTATATCCGACAATATTTTGTTGTGGGGGGTCCACCAATATTATTTCGGCACCGTCGTACGAATCAAATATTTCTCGATAGAACGAATATTTTTTGACAAAACGAATATTATCTAACAATATAAAATTTGTACAAACATTTCTTAATTTTTACTTTTTTCAATTTATTCATTTACCATTTCAGAAAAAAAATATATAAAAAAAATTTAAATTTGTATGTTATAAAAGTCGGGGTCTTACAATTAAATTTTATACTTATTTATTAATTTATAAAATTTAATATTTACAATTTTTAAAAATAAAATATAGGTCCATCACCTGCCAAAAAAGTCTCCCTTTATATATTTTTTAAATTTTATAAAAAAAATATTTTTTATTAATAATAATAAAAAATAATATAATATTCTCAAATTTGATATCATGATTTCATTATTACTTTACTTCAACTAAAGTGACAACTTATTGCTTAAAGGATAAACGTAGAAAGGGGAAAAGTACTTTTTTAATCTTACAATTTTATAAATGATTTTTTTTTATGAAACAAATTAACGAAATAATCTTATGAATCAATTTTCATATATACTGCTTTTTTTATTCTCAAAAAAATGTCTAAAAATATAAGGGACACTCAAATTAAGGTTAGCAAATAAGGAGAGTATAAGATTTGATTAAATTATACTCTCTTTTTTTTGAAACAGTTCAAGAGATTGAAAATATATTATATCTTTTAATTAAAATCACATAAATATTAAAATTAATTGGGAAATAGAATCTTTATGTTATGTGCATTTTATAAAAATTTAATATTTATACCCTACTATTCCTATTAAATTTGGTATGAGTACTTTTAAATATCCTTTAGAAAATAAAATATTAATGTATTTTCAGACATGTTTCTAAAAATGAGAGGAGTATACATGCATACGTTATATATATGAAAAAAATTATAATAAATATTTATTATAAATACTATTTTAACAAATAATTTTTTTTACCGTTTACCATAAATTTTAATAATTAGGAGGGGCCCTCCCAGATGCATCTTTGATCAATCCTCTCTCAAAAACTTCACGTAGGGTGAGATTAATTTACCTGCACCGTACACCATTAATATTTCCATCAGATGAAATAGTTACGTTGCAGTCAATAATTATTCCCCGCACGTACATTGCAACAAGAGCAAAAGACCCCACAATTTTATCTCTTGATAATAAAGCCACCTTTCTCTCACATAATCCCGCTGTGGCCAACTTTTATCAACTATTTTTCAATAGTACCCCTCTCCTTTTTCTTATTTCAATTTTATCTTGTGCGTTTGTAGTATCAACGTTTTATCCTTTTAGATGACACTCCCTATTTTCAAAATTTAGATATTTTTTTTATTTTAATTCATTTAAAAAGAAAAGAAGATAAAATTTTGCTTTAAGAATATAAAGTGACATTAATATTCTTAATTTTTTTATTATATTTTAACTATCATTTATATCATAACATTGTCACAGCTAAACTCTGACCTTATATTAAAAATACACTTTAATTTGAAACATAAATTTATTTTGAATGTATCCTTAATCCTGAAATTAAAGGTATATAAAATAACCAACATTGCTCTTATTTTATTATTGTACAAAAATATTAATAAATAGATAACATTACGCATAAGTCGTTATTTTTCTCCATTATCTTTTAACATATCATTAAGTGCAAAATTAAAACATTCGAAGAACATGTAATAAGTTAATAATCTTGTAGCAAGGTCTCAACTAATTTTATTTTTCAGCAAAATAAATATAAACATTACATGCAAAAAAGTAAGTTTTTCTAAGTTATTCACCTAACTTCCCCTTCTGATCTTTACACTAGATTTCTGCTAAACCTTTATTATTAAAATGTAATATTATATGTTCCTAAAAAAATTTATGTAACATTTTCATTAATTAAGTAGAGAGAATACTCTAATACAATACTATAATTTTACATAGTGTATACTTTAGAGTAACATTTTAAGATATATATTATCGATATATTAACACATAATTTCCCAAATACGACAAAGAAATCTAATGACCTATAGATACTTTGAAGTGTCATTTTAGAACAAAAAATGACAAGAAAGTGAAGAAGCAAGTAATTATGAAAGGAACCCGTCAAAAGCTATGTTACATAATTTTCGGAACACCATTTGTGAAAGTGTGATTATGACACAAGCATACCCTCCAATACTTTTATTATTTCACAAAGACTTTCCATGGTAATTAAGATGGGAGAAACGAGTACACTTGGAGAGCGCAGTACAATATGTTTGATGATTCTCTCTTATTTTGTTCGAGAGAAGAAGCCTTTCTTTGGAAAGGTATTGTTGTAATCTAGAAAGGGGATATAAATCCTTTCACTTAGTATAAATGAGTATAATTTCTCTAATCTTCAGTTTACATTAATTTTTCCAGAGTTTTTTTGTTAAAACTTTCGCAAGAGCTTCTTAGGACTCGTTCATTTTGGTACATGTGTGTTGAGAAGGTGAGTTTTTGTGGTTTTTAGTGTATGTTTGGTTAGATCTTGGAGAACTTTTGGATTTTAAATGCATTTGATAATCTTGTTCGTCTAAACACAACTAATTGAAAATGTGACTTTTTGAATGACTTTTAATTCTCAAATCCACCGCACTATTTTTAGTGCGGCGTGTTTTGGGCATTAAAAATAGTGCAATGAGTTTGAAGCTGTAACATTTATAAGTTAAAAAAGTTACTTTTGAAATAAGTTATTTTTAGATGAACGTAACATTTTAAATGTAAAAGCTCCAGAAATTTTGAACCAAACATGCACTTGAATATTTGTTTAGTTGCTATTGCTTAGTTGTTTTTAATGCCAATGAGTATTTGCAATATACATTTCAATAAATATGTAACAAAATTAAATTGCGACTAATGTGAGAGTCTATGCAATAAGATAAAATAAATTAAGGGTGGAGATATTCTTAATTTCTACCTATCTCATGTATGCATGTACGTCGCAATTATAATTCGACTGAAAACTTTTATAATACATAACATAATTCTTTTTAAGTTATGTAACTCATCACACGCTCACCCAAAAAAATCTTCATATTTGATAATAGTTTAAAATTTTATATACATAGCAAATCATCTCAAATATTCTGATGTAGTACTGAGATGTTACAATTTTGTTTTTAAATATGAACTATTTTTTTTCTTTTACTTTTAAGACAATTTGGTGATGGACAAATAAACCCAAAGTGGAAGATGAATGTAGACACCCAAATTTTGCACTTCTTTACTAACCCTAGCAGGAGGGCAAAAATCGTGACTTGACCCGACATGCGAAAAGGAAGGTGGACCCTAACACGAAGCCATCCCAACGATTTACGGTCAAAGCCGCCACAACGAACAACGAGCATCAGGTTACTTGAGGTAAGGCAAACAGTTGATCCAGAAGAACTTGATTTGATCACAAAAGACGACTAATGGCCACTACGCTTACGATGTTCGGGGATCTCGCTCCGAAATAATGCAGCAAAAAATGATGATTTAAGACTGCGTGATACGAAAATCGAGAAAAGGAAGCCAGACAGTCGCGGATACATTTGAGGCCAAGACACGTGGCGCTTTTTGTGGCTCGAGGAACCAACACGGCAGCCGAGGTTCGGTGCGGGCGGCCACAGCAGGCAGCCGTAGATGCACCTGCGGCCAGCCGCAGATGCACCTGCGGCTGCCTGGAATCACCTATATAACGCCATTTTTGATCTGCAGAAGAGAAATGAAGATTTTTAGATTTTTAGAGAGAGAAAACGCGAGAAGAGAGAGAGGGGCTCGGGTGGATTTTATTTGAGTGAGAAATTGTTGATTGTTGCTCAAATAGTTAGGCGTTCTTTTGGTTTTGCCCGAATCGTGAAATATAAAGCTTTTATCGGTGTATTGCAAGGTAAAAAGTGGTGTTTTCCTTGATATCTTTTGCTTGTATTGTTATTATAATCTTGTGTTTTGGTTTGTTTAACGTAGTATATTGTTATATTATTGAGGATCCGTGGATTAGGGATTATTAGCGAGGGTTCCGTCGGAACGTAATTTCCTCCTAATGTCCCGATGACATCCGTACAATGATATGTAGTTTATTGTGTTAACGGATAGTTCGTAGTGTTGGGATTGTGATTTTTTGATTCGTGTAGCATAGTAACAAGTTTAGTACTGTTAAGTTGCCTTGGTATGGTTGTGCAGCGATTCGGGTGATTGTGAGCCTAGGGAGGAGATCATCGTGATCAAATCCCGATGATGGACAAATTTTGTGTATGTAATCATTGCAAGGGTCCATTTTGTATATATGTAAATATTGGGCCTTAAAGCGATATCGAACCGTAGTCGGGTTTAAGGTCCCGTAATAGTAAAGTGTGTGATTATGGGTGTTGGGGTTATTTAGACGGCTCACATGCCCACGGATAGCCCCGACACGTTTTTTGTTGAATGCTTGTTTTGATTTGCGACATGGGAAAAAACGATTTTCAGAATAAGGCGAACGACCAAGCTTTTTTAAAAGTAATCAAATTAGGATATTAGAATCACGAGGATAAAAATTGAGAGTTTTAATAAACGTCGGTCCCTGTTTGGCGAAAAGGCTACGAGTGATTTTTGAAATATCAAAAAATGATTTCATAAAAAATGGACAAACGTTTTCATTAAACTTTGGTGCATAGGGTTAAAGAGCTTCTAGAAGTTGCCTTCATTTTTTATTTGACTTTACTATTAGAAGGTAATGAATAGTCTCGATTCCTATTTGACAAAAGTTTAAAAAACTCTTGTTTTCTGAAAATGACACCTAATAAAAATTTCATCATTTTCAAACTTAAAATCAATGTTTATCAGAAAACAAAGCCTTGTCATTTGGGTCAAAAGACGTTTCAAAACACTCATTAAATAAAGCACGTTTTCTATAAAAGAATCGAAGCAGGTTTTCTCATCACAACAAACATTTAGACACACACACACACACACGGTTTAGAATTTTAAAAGGATAGGAAAATATCAAGATTGCGGTAACCGTGTTTTCACGGAAGTCGGGGGGTGCCTAACACCTTCCACTCGCTTAAGCAAGCCCCCGAACTCTATGAATCTCGGTTCGCAGACCAATTAATTCGGAGTCACATATGAGCCAGCGATTACGAAAATAAAATTCGGATGAGTTGGTACATCCATTTCAAATATAACAACTGGTGGCTCTGGTCAATTGGCTCATTAAAGAAATCGACCTTTTGAAATCCCGTCGACACTAAGCCAACCCTTTTCAAAAAAAATCACATCTTAATCTAAAGACTAAGAATTGAAAAGGGCTTTTAATATTGAGATTTTATTATTAAAAAACGAAACGACAAATCCGAGCGTCGACAATGAATATAATACTCATTTGGAATATCAAATCACCTTAAATTAATAATAAATTGTCCATAATGTCTAGAAATATTAAATTAATTCAAATAATTTTATCTTATTCATTATTATTAATAAACACAATCTTAAAATATAAACTAGAGACATCACAAAATACACAAAATATTTAAAACAACCAGCAGGTTGGTATTCCAATTGAAGGTGAATGTACCAAATGTATAGCTGTAGGGCTTTAAGGAGTCCCCATTGTAGCTGAAAATGACGCATGAGACTTTCCACATCAAGTCCAATGTACAAAATAAAATGCACTATAATACATGGTAAATAATGCAACTCTCACTTATCTCAGTAAATATTTTTCACTTTTACCCTCCGTCTTACCAGGGGACTTTAGCCAAAATTACTGCAAAGAAGTCTGGATTTTTGGGGCTAAACAAACACTCATTAGAGTTGCAGCCTTTTGTAAGTACACACATCTTTGTTTTTTACCCATATACTTTTTTTAGCAAAGCAGTAAATATTTTGAGGAGAAAAGGTCAAATGGGGAAAGTTAATGGGAACAGAAACAAATGAAGATCGACATTGGATTAATATTTAAGTGGGGGTAGTAAGTAATTTTGACACAAATAGTACAAAAATTTCAGGAGTGTACTGACCAATAATAAACAGGGTTTCTTAAAAAGGGTAGCCCTAGTGGGGGGCTTGAATATTCTGACAGTCCTGTGACAGTATTATTTTGAAATATATATGATGTAATTTAATTAAATTTGTTAGTTGGAAAAGAATTGAAGAGAGACAATTTAGGGGTAGGAAGAAAAAAAGGGAAAGGAAAGGAAAGGAAAGGAAAAGTCCCTATCAAGAAACCCTTTTCTACATGGAGAACCAAACAAAGAGGGTATGATGTATGAACAGGAATTCACTATGTGACCACTGCACTTGCCTTGGCAGGCACAATGCTACAACTTAATTACAATTAGTCAATAAGAGACACCCATCCATTTTTCATGACTTTTTTCTTTTCTATATTTTAGTTGAAAATTATTGATCTTATAATTTTAGAAATAATATTTTTTTTAAATGAATTGTTGGCGCTTTTGTTCGCATCGCGTTATTGTCTAATTATATATAAGTATATCGATTCAAGAAAAGCGAATTTATGATACAAAACAGTTTTGATTGATAATGTAAAGACAATTCTGATTGACGTAATTTAAATCATTTTTAAAAAAAGTTGTAAAATTCTTTAATCTAAAAAAAAGAAAATAAAATAGAAAAAGAAAATAAAATGTATTGTACTATGGTTGTAAATTTAGAAAAATGTCAAAGGGAAAATAAAAAAGAAAAGAAAAAACAACATAATTGAAGGGAGGATTTCCCCCTAATTAATAAATGTTTTGCATTGAGAACCTTGCCAATTGCCATATCATTTGTCAAGGGAAAAGAGAGAGACTTCTCTTTGAAAGATTTCTTAATCCAATGTGAGAAGATTATGGATTATAGTATTGGATAAAATATTATTAGGTTGATTTAAGATGAGGATTTGGATGGGGTTTGTGTGGATTTGAATATTCATTATATTTCATGATTATCTACTCCATTTAATATTCATTATATTTCATGATTATCTATTCCATTTACTTTAAATGAAGTGGGTCCAGGTGGAACTCCCTGGCTTAATTAGTCTAAATTATTATTATTAATAATTAATATCATAATATAATATTCGTTGGTTTGAATATCTTATAATGAAGGTGATATGATTAGCGCACCTCTAAACTTTTAAATTTAATATTCTGTAATAAGGAATAGACAAAACTGTCCTTTTCTCCACCATTGTTAAAAGGTTCCAATGAGAATTAGGTATAGATCATTGAGTACGTAGCTAGATTGAACATCTCTTCATGTCATTGTGAAGTGCTCCTTCAGTCCAAAAATTACAATCCTATTTGACTTTTTAAGTGTTTACGTATGTATATTTATTAAGAACATACTTATATTTTTAAATTTAATATTAAAACAACATTGAAATTTAGTAGATTTTATCGAAGTTTTTCTCACATAATATTTAAAATTAATGAAGTGACGGGTCAAATGAAACTTTTATTATTGATACGGTGAGTATAATTTTGGGTTTTAAATTGTCAATTATGGTATAAATTGATAAAGCAAACAAAATTTAAGTTTCCAACTATTTTCATAATATCTTATTCTTCATTTATTAGCATCGGCAAAACTAATGCTTAAAAATAACTTGACATGGTGAGAAACCGCTATATTGTATCACATAGTGATAATTAATAACTGATCACACGCCTTTTTCAAATTAGAAATAATTTATCGCAAATATTACCATATTTTTAAAGATTAAATTCCTTCAAAACCAATATATAATTGATAAAATATTTACTCGGCAATTTAAATTTCAAATTATTTGAAAAGAAACATAATATTTTTCCTAAAAACATGCATCTTACTTTAAGTTCTTGATCAAGAGCAATATTGTCTTTTCTCATGAATCCTCTCCAACTTAATACAATCAAAAGTAAAGGGTGCCCATTTTAGTAACAACAATGAAAAATTAACTAACAATTTAAAAGGAAAAGGGGAAAGAAAATAGAAAGAAAAGGAGGGAAAAATTAGTAGTAAAGAAGAAGAAGAAAAAAAACAAAAGAGTGGGGTTGGTTTGGGGATGAGCTGTCCCACAGCATTAGATGCTTCATCTGATGCTTACCTGCGCTGTCTATCTGCCACCCTGGACCTCCCACTTCCATCTTTCTTTACCACAAAAATCTTCCCTCCCATTCTCTCCATTTCTCTCCTCCTTTACATTATATATTTATTTATATCACCGACTCTTCTGAACTACTATCATACGATAAAAATTCAGTTTACTTGCACATACACAATATATATATAACAGTAATTGTCACAAGCAGTTGAATGTAAAAATTAGCTTAAAACTATGTAATTTTATTTAATAAAGTAGCGAAATAATAAAAGTTCCGTTAATATAATAACTGAACCAACAAAATTATTTTTAACTTAATATTTTATCACAATTATGTTAGTCGTGATTCCCACAACGATATAATCCTTATATATATGAATAAATCAAGAACCATTTAAGTTTAAGTTAGTTTTATGCGAAGAATATGAGGAAAGTATATGTGTGGTAGCTAGGAGTTGCATGTTTGTAAGTTGTAAGAAGTGCTATTGCTTCTGCAGTTTCTGTCCTGCAACTGTTGCTCTTATCTGCACCATTACAGTTTTAGTGAGAGAAAAGAAGATGTATATATATATATATATATATATATATAGTTAGGGCTAGATATATGTAATGCTAAACACATTTATTAAAGGTAGAATTTGAATTTATGTTGGGATAAGGCCGAGAATCTCTAATGGATGTTGTTACTTGAGGTGAGGTGTTCTCTAATGGTAGAAAGACAATATTAACCTCAGTTTAAGACAATTTCTATTTTTTGCATTTTCTACGTTTGTTTTTTAATATTATTAAGAAAGTGTATTCCATTTCATTTTTAAGTTTCTAACTATGAGGGGGTAGAACTGGAAAGTTGGTGTGTCGCGTGTGCATACACAAAGGACTAACACACATGTTTAGAATTTAACTTGATCAAAAAATTTAAGCCTTAGATTTTGGACTCATTCATGTATATTAATCATTTATTCTTTTATTATTTATCTTATATGAAACTCTAATTTACTTATGATATCAGAATAATCTCTCATTCACAAGTGAGTTCATCATATCAAGAGCTCTCTCTTACTTAAACACATTATCTTCAATCACCGCACATCAATTCTTGGTTAACTATTCTCGATTTTTTCATCAAGAATCAACTTTCATCAAGAATTAAATATATTTTCTTCAATCACCGTAGATCATCAATTCTCGGTTAACAACTCTCGAAACCAATTCTCGACTAAATTCATCGAGAATTCAACATCACCATCGAGAGAGAACCTTAAGGGAAACACCAACCCTTTATCGAGAATTCACTGACATCGCGTGTCTTTTTGAAAAATCTCACCAGTCCAAGATCAATTTTTCTTAAATCTAATACCAATTGTTGGGGGAGAATCGAGGAGCCTGTGTGTCGTGCGCGCGTACATAAGACACTAACACATATGTTTGAAACCCAATTTGACCCGAGAACTGGGAAGCTTAAAGTAAAATTGAACAATCCATCATACATCAATTTATCAACAATGTAATGCACGCCTGTGTAGACTGGCCAACAAGTTGGATCACCTCTTTACCCAAAAGGTTAATCTATTAGGTTGAGACTGCACCATACTCATTAACTCATATATACTTTTAAATTTATCCGATATGAGGTTCACGTGAAATATCCTAATATAATGGAGAATGCTGAGTTTCTAATATAAAGTCTCTAACTAGAATTATAATTGTGAAATATCGGGATATGCAGGATTGAATACAATATAAAAGTGATATCTTTTTAAAAGAGTTATTATTAGTATTTATTCACGTAACTGATAATAAAAAATTTGATACACAATCTCAATATATATCATTTTTACGGACTAAATGGTCAAATAGACAATGTCATTCCTACTAAACTATAAATATAAACATAAATTTTACGGTTATTTGGATAAAAAAATTCTAAATACATTCTCTTTTTAATGTCCTAATCTATTACAATAATTTATCCTAACCTAGACTAAATTATAAATATAAACATAAATTTTACAAATATTTGGATTAAAAAATCCTAAATACACTTTTTTTTTTTAATGTCATAATCTATTAATTTATCCTAACATAGGGACCAGGGGGAGGGGTCTTGTCATCTTCTTGACTTGTCTTGACCTCTATCTTAATAGAAGTGAGTTTTATCAGTGGACCAAATGACCAACGATATCCTAAATACACTTAGAAAAACTTATTTTGAAAATACAAAAATGACTCTTATTTTGGTACAATCTTATATAGTTGTGCTTCATGCCATTTTAACCTTCATTTTTTTACTAGTTTACCCACCAATTATACCTCACGAGTGGGCTTTTCTGGTAAGTGAATATTTGGTTATAATCGAACTAAATTGTCTATTCAGTTATAACCGAATATTGAATTTTATGTAATTTTACTATCCAAACAAATATATAAAATATGTACTAACTAAACAACCGAAACCCGAATAACTGAATTATACTATTCGATTATTCAGTACATAACCGAAATATGAAGCTATTTTTACCGAACAAAAAAATCATTTCAAATTTTACACTAGAGTTTTCAAATAATATTTAATCACAATTCACGACCATAACAATTCATAAACTAGTTTAATAATTTTAAATTAACAATGCAAAAGTACATAATTCATAAGACTAAGTCTATCAAAATTTAATTAAAAATAATTTTTTTTAAAAATAATTCAATTAATTAATTATCTAAATAATCTAATTTTTATATCTGAAATTAAAATTAAATAGCAAAATATAAAACGATTATAACTAAACATACTTGAATAACCGAATAAATAAAATAATTTAATTTAAAAAATATCATTCGATGCGATTAAGTTATTCAATTTTACTTGTTTTTCGCTGGGCCTAATCCGAGCGAGGTCCCCCATTTTCTTCCCCTACTTTTTACTACAATTCTACGATACTACTTTCTTCTCTCTCTTCTTGCAGTTGAGCTAGAGAGGGAAAGAAAGACAAGAGTCAATCAGCACCAACAAACACTCAAATAGAAGAGTCCTCCCCGAGTAGGTCCAGACCCTGCAAGGAATTTAAAGGCCTACCATTTTCTCTCTCTTCTTTCCCTATCTACTTTCAAGAACAACCAGGAATTGAAGAAGTTGATGAGGCAGAAATAGATGGGGTTCATCAATATCAATCGTCAAACAAAGAAAAAGCAACCAAAAAAGAATCAACTCTGAAAAAATTGAACCCCAAACCCCACAATCCCCCCCACACACAAAACCCAACTCAACAAACCATTCAAATTACAAAATACACGATGGACCTCACAGATTTGCAGAAGAACAATAAACAACAACAACAACAAACCAACAATAACAACGCCACCAATTCTTCTTCTTCACAGCCCCACCACCACTTATCTCACCTCCACCACCAATTTGATGGCCGATCTTCGTCCTTCACTACGGGTTCCATCTCTATTCAAGCTGGACTTTCTCCAACTAGTCATAATCCCCAAACTGGCCCAACAACGCCCACTTCTTCCTCTTCTTTTCTCTCGTCTTCCACCACCGCCTCTACCGCTTCTACTGCTCCGCCGACGCAGCTCATCGACGCCTCCCTCGCCATCGCCACCAGATCCGACTCCCTCACTGATCCCTCCAAAAAGCCTTCCACCCAGCAAACCCAAACCGTTGCGAAAAGATCGACCAAAGACCGACACACTAAAGTCGACGGCCGTGGGCGGCGCATCCGAATGCCGGCCACTTGCGCCGCCAGGGTATTTCAATTGACGAGAGAATTGGGACATAAGTCCGATGGGGAGACAATTGAGTGGCTGTTACAGCAGGCGGAGCCGGCAATTATCCACGCCACCGGAACCGGAACTATACCGGCAAATTTCTCCACGCTGAACGTTTCGCTTCGGAGTATCGGATCCACGATTTCTGCTCCGCCGTCAAAATCTGCGCCACATTCATTTCATGGCGCTTTAGCACTTGCCCAACACCCGTATGAAGAAGGGTTTTCGCATATGTTAGGGTTTCATCAACATCACCAGCAACAACAGCACCACCAAAACCCCCATCTTTTCACAGCTGATCAAATGGCTGAAGCAATTCCTACCGCCGCCGGCGGAGGTAGTGGTGGCGGTGGCGACGGTGGTGGGAATGAGTCTACTGAGAATTACATGAGAAAAAGATTCCGTGAAGATTTGTTTAAGGAAGATGGACAGAAGCCTCAAGGGGAAGTATCAGCTGAGTCAAGTTCACCATCAAATAAGCAATTCAAGAGTTCTATACAATTGCCTAAGCAACAAGAGGCTGGACCATCCTCTAATATGCTAAGGCATCCTAATATGATGCCAGCCACTGCCATGTGGGCAGTAGCTCCGGCACCTAACAGTGGACCGGGTAACACATTCTGGATGTTACCGGTCAGTGCTAGTGCCGGTAGTGGCGTGGCCGCCACAGGTACATCTGGAGTCGGTCCGTCTGAGCCCCTGATGTGGCCTTTTTCAAATACACCGTCTGTAAGTGGAAATACGCTACAAGCGCCGCTGCATTTCATGCCAAGGTTTAATATTCCGGGTAATCTTGAATTTCAAGGTGGCAGAGCGAATCCATTGCAGTTAGGTTCAATGTTGATGCAACAACAGCAGCAGCAACAACCATCTCAGCATCTTGGGTTGGGAATGAATGAGACAAATTTGGGCATGTTGGCTGCTCTTAATGCTTATCCAAGAGGTGGATTTAATATGAATGCGGAGCAAAATCAACCATTAGATCATCAACAGCAGCAGCAGCAGCAGCAGCAAGCTACTGATAGTGGAGATGATGACCCAAATAGCTCTCAATGATACGCTGCTCAAATTGAAACTGGTTAGTGATTAGTCTTACATCATTCATGCTATAATATATACATATATGCATTGATTGAAGAATTTGAGTTTATTTACTTTATGCAGATTTGGAAGGTAAATTTGGGTTGGATCTTGTGCTTGAAAGAGAAAATGGGTATCTAGTTCTCAATTTAGTTGTGTTTGTTTCTCATTATTAGCTTGATTTTTTATTTGCTGTTGTGGAGGATTGGAGTTGTAACTTGTTAGTTTGGTCCAAAATTAGGGACACTAGGAGTACTGAAGAGAGAAGATTGTATAGGAGGATATTGGCTTGTGTTTGGTATCATAATTTACCTTGTTTACATATATGGTGAAACCACAAGAAAATATGGAAAAACAAAGGAAAGAAAATTAGTGAACACAATAATGTTATGCAACAGTCTCCAAGATTTATTCTTTCCTTTGGGATAAATTATATAGCTTCTTCTTGTTCACTAGGAAAATTTGATAAAGTAAAAAGCCTTTGTTTTTACTCCCTTGTTTTTCTATGACAAAAAAATCTCTCTTTTCATGGGGTTATAATTTCTTGTCATATTTTTTTTATAATCAAGTAGACTACTGCTTTGAATTCTACTGATTAATTTTTGTTGATTAATTATGGAAACTGATATTTTCAAGGATTTTTTTATATTTTCACATAAAAATATTGCTATAGGACTATAACGACGGTTTTAACCGTCGCTATAGGTTTATAGTAAAAGTTTACATATAAAAATATCAAAAAATTATATAAAAATTTCACTTTCGTTAATTATTTCATGTGGGACTTCATAATGTTAAATTCCAAAATCTAAGTAAACTAGTTAGTATTACTTAAAAAAAATATTTTTTAAAAAAAAGAGAAAAGAGAGGAGACGAAGAAAATAACTAATAAATTATGAATAGTCTATAGGAACAGATTTATTGACCCACTGAGTTGAGCTGTACTTAAAAACTGCTGAGTTGACTCAACATTGTCTGGTTTCTTTCCTATCATCTGTTTCTGCAAAACACTGCATTCACACCAACTGAGACTGACATTTGTTATTGACTTGGACAGTCAATTCAGATGACTTCCTCGTTTTCATTGCTTAATCATTTTTCCACATTTTCTTATATATTTGTAATTTCACCCCTGTACTTTTGATTATTTATACTTTACCCTCTGCAAAGTTTTAACCTTTTGATATTCCCCCTCCCCAACTCCTTATTCCGTATTATTAAAATATTTTATTGCAATAATGATAAAGAAATTTCCTTATTTTGAGGGAATAAATTAATAATAAATTATGTCCCAAAAACATGTACTATAAATTACTAACGTCACTTTTTATTCTCTTCATTGAAAATGTTAGACCTGAAATATTAAACATGCAAAATAAAACTAATAAATTATTTTTCATTACCGATGTAAATCACTAATTATTCATAAATAAAATTCTATGTTTCTCAAGACAACAAATGCTATTTTATTTTTCTCATGTCATCAAATTATAATCAGAAAACATGATTATATTAATTAATAATTATTGTCCAAGTAACTTTAGTATTTTATGAAATATTATTGTTGTTTATCAATTTACAATCAACTTAAAAGGTGATTGAATGCATTGCAAATATACTTACAAATATAGACTTTCTGACAGTGTAGTAGTATTTGGCAGATTTCTCAAAGTCCTAATCAACAAATAATTTAATTCATTCAAGTACAAATGGATCAAACACAAATTAACCCTCAAATCTACTTGGATTTGATGCCCCCCCCCCCCCCCCCCCCCCCCCCCCCCCCCCCGTCGGCCCCCACCTTCTAATTTTTCCCCATAATCATACGTTACATAGCAGACAAAACCAAACTAACTCCCTGTGTCTTACGGATATATATATATATATAAAAAGAAAAATGGTTACGGATTTGAAAATAAAATAAATTATAAACGTTAATACATTATTGTATATATTGATTATTTAACATGCATGTTAACCTTTGTTAAAGTGACATTAATTTTAATTTTGATTAATTTTGGATTCGATCTTATTTTTAATAGTTTTAATTAGTTGATTGTGTGGAGTTGTACCTATCCATAATTTTGGTGATGTAATTGAATATAATAATATTAAGCCAAAAGTAAACGAAATAATAATGGATTTTGACATTTGAATAAGGAAATAAAGAAAGAATAGGTTTAAAATTAATTTGAGTACGTGGGGATATTTACCGTCTTTGGAAAAGGACAACAGAAGAGAAGCACGTCATGGCATGGCATGGCATGGCATGAGGTATGTATTGTAGTGTCAAATGTGGATAGACGCTTCTCCCTGGCCTACTCTCCTAATGGCCGGCCACGGAGGGAATATATAGTCGGTCTTTATATTGAATTATAGTGCCGATCGATAATGTGCATTATTTATGTTAGCAAATAAAAGTACCTAGTTTAAAGTAAAAATATTTCAATCTAAAAAATACTCCGTCTGCTACGTGTTCTAAATTATATAATTATTATTAATTTTTAAAAATAAATTTTTAAATTTAAAATTAAAATGACTCGTTAAAAATATAAAATAATAATAAAACTTATAGAATAAATCTATAAATACATATATTTTACACTCTTCTTTCTAAAATATAAGTTTAAATGTCGTTAGATGAATAAAACTAACACGTGGATCCTTTTTCTTTAACACTCGTTTTTTTGGTTTTATTTATCTATCACCTTTAAACTTGCGTTTCAAAAAAGAGAATGTAAAATAGATGAACTCAAATCTTATAATATACTTAGGTGTGCATTGGATACCTGATATCATATCTTTTTTTCTCACCCGCGCGCGCACGCAGTGTTGGCAGATCAATGTTTGACGAACAGCAAAGCAGAAAAAGACAGTTGAAAAAGCTCAAAAAAGAAAGAAATTCCTTCCAAGCTGCTGCTCCAAACCGTAGCATAAAACAATATGAGCGTGCACGTTTCTTACAAGTGCTTTCATATATATATATATATATATATATATATATATATGTCGCCTCACTATGTTTTCTTAAAAATATATAATTCTAGCTCTCTTAAGAATATATATTTGCAATTCTCCATATACCTTCCAAATCAAATCTCAAATTTGTTTTTCTTTTAATTTATTAATAAAGAAACTATAATATATATGATCAGAAGATTATCGTTCTATATATATATTCTGACGTCGAGACCAACTCGAAATGAGAATATATCAGTTGATATATATATATATATAGTAAAATTTTAATTACAACTTCAACAGGTGTTTAATTAAATGGATAGTTGAATGTACGATGTGGTCTCCAATTTTTTTGGATATAATTATTTTTTGGCCATAAAAAAAAAGATACCTTCCGTGAAATCCGGAATTGATTTCAAATTCAACTTTTGCATTGGTGTACTACTATTAATGAAGCAGCATTACACATGTCAAGCTAGCACATTTTCAGACTCGTTCATTGTATGTATGTATGTATGGCTTTTGCTCCCAAGGTTAGGTTCTATGCGCAAAAGGGACAAGACTCGCATCCATCAGGAGATTTAAGACATGCAAGAAATTAGTGGCCACATAATAAGAATACAATATTACCACCAACCAAAGACCAAGCTATGTCAACTGCACCAGTCTTGTTCCCTGGAAGTACGTACTGATCAAAAGACCCACACTGGGTAGGGATAGATTCCTATAGCTAATACAGATCCGGTTAACATGAAATTAATTTTATAATAAGTTAGACAATAGATCAATATAATTATATTGACATGCACGTCGGAGGTGTTCTCTCTCTCTACGTGTCAGTATTATATTAGTCTATTATCCAACTCACCATAAAATTAACTTCATGTTAACCGGATCCGACTAACACGAAAAATTAAGAAAAATCACCATAATGCAACATATTTGTTAGAATCATACCAAAATTGGATAATTTCAGTCCTTAAACTCTTTATCGCGCTATCACAATTGGTTTGCTAAAAATTGCAAGTGATATACCTCCAGTCTTGTTCGTCAATAGAACACTATTTTGTAGTAATTATTTATTTGTAGAAAAAATAACTAATAATCATATTTTATTCAAATGAAATAAATAAAATTTAATTTTTTCAAACAATTTGCACCTTATCAAGTGTCTCACTCTAAGCTTAATAGCCATACATCAAATATTTGATTCCGATTTGAATCAAATGAATAATTACTCTCTTATTTTCCATACACGGTGGAAAAGTAAATTATACTTTATACTAACTTAAATTATGTCCACCAATGAGTTTTTATCAAGCTCAAAGATAACAAAAGATAAAATGCAATATTATTAATTTCTAACAATATTTATAAAATAAAGTAAATGAGAGTATCTTAAAATATGAGCGAGCGAGCGAGCGAGCCAGCACACGTACGTACGCCCAAAAGAAAAGGGAGACGAAGCTAGGGAGTATATTGTACTCCCTGATCGTTTAGATGAATTATGTGTGGAGAGTTTTTAAGACAAAATGGGTGGGTCAGTCTTCATGTGATATGCGGTATGCCTGCTAGCAGCTAAATCAATGTATGTTTGACAGGTTTAATTATTTATTTGTTGGAAATATATATATGATCAAAGTATATATGAACCGTGTAGCCAGGTAGGTGGACTAGACGTATGTTTTGGAAAAACAATAACCGCACGCATTTCCCATTTCGGAAATAAGGTTATCTATACACGTGCTTAGCACATGCTCCTTCCATTTTGTTTATTATGAAACATGCACCTATATATATATATATGGAGAGAGAGAGAGAGAGAGAGAGAGAGAGAGAGAGAGAGAGAGAGGATCAAGTGTATACTCCCATATTTTGCATACTAAGCATACTCCCTTTAGCGACGGATCGAGCGACGATTTGATCCGTCGCCATAGGTTCAGTCTGTCGCTAAACCCTTCGACGCTAAAGGGTTTAGCGACGAACAACATATAACGACAGACAAACATATAGAGACGAACCGAAGCTTTAGCGACAGATCGAACCTATGGCGACGGACCAAACCGTCGCCCGATCCGTCGCTAAAGGGGGTATGCTTGGTATGTAAAATAAGGGGGTATGCACTTGATCCTTTCTATATATATATATATATATGACTTGGTACAAGGGCATACTCCCTTAAAGAGCATACCAAGCATACCCTCTTTAGGGATGAACGAGGCGATGGTTTGGTCCGTCGTCATAGGTTCGTCTGTCACTATATGTCGTTTGTCCGTCGTTAAAAGCTATAGCGACGGACGAACCTATGGCGATGGACCAAACCGTCGCCTCGTCCATCGCTAAAAGGGGCATGCCCTTGAACCTTTCTCTCTCTATATATATATAGAAAATGATCTATAACTAAAGTTAGATGGAAGCACTATTTCATCTAACCCAATCTTGTCTGTCCGTTACGAGATTCAATATTAGTTTAGAAACAAACATATCGCATAGCTGTTATTAAAACTACCGTATAACAATTGTGTGGTATATGGTCCACATAAAAAAAATTCATATTACCCCTTATATGTACCCCACAACAGTTATGCAGTATATTCAAAAAAAAATTATGTATCACATAACTGTTATGCGGTAAAAAGAAACTTTAAAAAAAATAAAAATTGGTACATAACACATAACAGTTATGTGGTATGTTGCGGTATATACCAATTTTTTATTTTTTTAAAGTTTCTTCTTACCGCATAACAGTTATGCGGTATGTACCAATTTTTTTTAGTTTGTGCCATGTTTTCAACGTGAGTTATATGGTATGTACTAACTTTGCCATCTAGATTTCCCTCCTCATCCACGACGTAAAGAACTATGTAGGATTTCAAAGCCAAATTGGCGTAAGTTTTCTTTGTCACAAATCAGAAGTAAATTACATTGTAGGAACGATTCTGCAATTTAGGAATATTATAAATAAAACTCTCATTGTGATTTCTTTTCTTATTCTCATCTCTAATCAATTGATGATTTCTTTTCTCATCCTTTCTTTCGCTGATCTAACAATGATAATGTACTGAATATTAACTCAAGTCCATAAATTATAGAACACGAAGCAAACAAAATATAAGATCAATATGTTTTGGGTTGTATATGCAGTATGTACTGTTATGCGGTGCATAACTATTCTGCGGTAGGAAGGAGGAAAAAAAATTGGTCCTGCCACATAACAATTGTGCAGTACATATGAGAGGTAATATGGACATTTTTTATGGGGGTCATATACCGCACAATTGTTATGCGGTAGTGTTAATAACAGTTATACAGTATGTCTATTTCTAAGTCATTGAATCTCATAACGGATGGATAAAATTGAGTTGCTCATTTTATGTTAAGATCCTTTTACGCTGTTCAAAATGCCAAAACAACGTTTATACTGCCAGAACAAATTTATACTTATTTGATAATAATTTAAATTTTTAACGACACTTGTTACTCAAGGAGCATAATTATTATCATAACATTATCAATGGCCTTTATTACGGGACAATTTTTTTTATTAATATTACCAGAAAAATGATCAACCAAAATAGTTACTTATATATAAACCAAAAACACCAATTTTGAACTTGAAAAAAAAATAAACAAATGAGATCCATAGTTTCAAAGCTAAAACCTAAGAAAACTAAAACCTAAAATTAAAATTGGAATACATGGAGTGGAGGGGAAAAATTACTAACCTATATATATATTGGGAATGTGATTGCGTTAAATTATAAGCCCCAAACAGTAACAAAGAATAAATTCCTTGGTCTACTGTATGAGTAATTATTCAATGATCGTGGGGTTTTAGTGAGTTCAGAGTATTATTGAAATAAAGAGATGTAATTAGTCTCTGGGACACTACATGAAATGTTTCCTACCGCGGAGTATGAGAGAGAAGAGAAGAGAGAGAGAAATGGCGCAACAGAGTGTGAGCCCATGAATAAAATTAGAGTTCACATTGAATGAACTAAAACAAAAACTAACGAATAAATGGAAAACGAATGAATAAAGACTGAAAAAGATGGAATGAAGATCCCCTAGGATTCGCCCCCCCTAGGGTTCGCCCTCTAGTGTTTGCTCCGTAGGGTTCGCCCTCCCAAAGATTCGCCCCCTAGGGTGGACCCCTTTGGGGTGGTCTTTTCCCATCCTGTGATGCCTTTCTTTGACAATAAAATTAATTTATTTGATCTTAAAGGTATAATTTAAGAGGTGTTGTCGTGAGTCCCGAGGTAGAAGGCTCATGAGAACAACTTGTATTGGGAATCAGTTGAGAAATTGGATTGGTGGCTAGAATAATTAGATGATTTGGGTATTACCCGAGTAACCGGGGGTATTTTAGGAATTTTCTTGTCATTAAGGGTATTTCTAGTATTTTGTGTCTCTTGATATTATTAAATAAATACATTATATCTTGAGCAAAGAATTTCTTCAAAGTCACACTTTGAACTTTAAAAGTGACAAAAACGATTTAAATTTACATATATAAGAGTTAAATTTTGAACTTCAAAAGTGACGAAATAATTTATATATATATAAGTTACATTTTTTTCTTCAAAAGTAATTGAGGCACCCCGACTTGACTAAGTCCTCGAACCCAAAAAAAAAAAAAGTTACACTTTTACTTCAAAAGTGATGAGGCGCTTGACTCTAAGCCCTCGACCCGAAAAGCTACATTTTTTCTTCAAAAAGTGATTAAGGCACCCCGACTTGACCAAGTTCTCGAACCCGAAAAAAGTTACACTTTTACTTCAAAAGTGATGAGGCACTTGACCCTAAGCCCTCGACCCAAAAAGTTACACTTTTTCTTCCAAAAGTGATCGAGACATCCCGACTTGACCAAGTCCTTGAACCTGAAAAAAGTTACACTTTTATTTCAAAAGTGATGAGGTGATTAACCCTAAGCCTTCGATCCAAACAATTATATTTTTTCAAAAGAGTCCAAAGCACTTAATCTCAGCGACTTGAAGTATTGCGTAGCCAACTCATTCAAAGCGGGACTTTCGTACGGGGGGCAAATGTGAGCCTAAACAAGGGTTCACAGTTAACCCTAAAGAATTAAATGAAAGTCAAAAAAGACATAAACCCAGACTAACTTAATTGAAAGACGAAAACCTAAGGTTGTCCCCCTAGGATTCACTCACCCTAGGTGATCTCGTCTTGATGCAAGGTTCTGATCATTTTTTTCTAAAACATAACTTGATTTAAACCATCGAAACGAAACCTGAAGAAATGAATAAAGAAGCGAAAAACATAAGTTTTCCCTAGGGTTTGGCCCCTTGGGATGGTAAAAAAAAATCGACTTCGGGCCCTCTAGGGTTATCCCCTTAAGATTCAACCCCGCATGAGTTTTGTAGTGCTCGTTGATACGGTCGTTTCGACATATTATAGGCCCCAAAACTCTAAACGAGTCAAAAGTTATGATAAAAACAATATTGACCCTTCGAAAACTCAAAATTTTGTGCACGATCGTCACTTCGAAGCTGTGACTCATGTGCAGGGGGCAAATATGAGCCCATGAATAAAATTAGGGTTCACATTGAATGAACTAAAATAAAAACTAACGAATAACGAACAAACGGACAACGAACGAATAAAGACTGAAAAAGATGGAACGAAAGTCGTCGCGTAAGGTTCGCACCCTAGGGTTCGTCCCCTAGGGTTTGCACCCTAAGGTTCGCCCCCGTAAGGTTCGCCCCTAGGGTTCACTCCCTTAGGGTGGACCCCCTGGTCTTTTCCCATCCCATGATGCCTTTCTTTGACAATGAAATTGATTTATTCAATCTTAAAGGTATAATTTAAGAAGTGTTGTCATGAGTCCCGAGGCAAAAGGCTCATGAGAATAACTTGTATTGGGAATCGGTTGAGGGATTGGATTGTGGCTAGAAGAATTGGATGATTTGGGCATTACCCGGATAACCGGAGGTATTTTAGGAATTTTTCTGTCATTAAGGGTATTTTTGGAATTTTTTCTTCTGACATGTGTCTGGCACATGACATGATCCTATAAATACCCCTTCACTTGACAAGTGAAGGGACTTTTGACACTTGGAGAATTCTAGCTATCAAAACGCTCTCTCTCTCTCTCTCTCTCAACAAGAAATAAGTTGGAAGGAATTGGGAACTTGTGATCGACTCTGAATTGAGTGAACGAAAGTGTTGGCTTTCCTATCTTGAATTCACTCAAAACACTTGTCACGGCTCTCGGACACTAGCGGTTACGCTGTGATTCTGAGAGTTCTACCACGTGTTACTTTGGTAGTTACTCACCGGTTCTTCTCCCCTCTCCAATCTTTCAACCGATTTTGTATCTCTTGTTGATTTCTCGCCTCCACCATAACTATGAACCCTAACCCTAGCAAGGTACACAATTTCCGTGCCTACACAGAGCAAAGAACCGTGCAAACAGGAGGCGTGCGACATCTAAGCTTGCCTCTCCAAGAACAATTTCCTCTCTCAAAAGTACCTACAGCTACCCTTTTTCCTCTTTCTCATTATTATTATTATTATTGTATCTTCATCTGCTTGGTTCATCACAAAATTGATCGCAAATGATAAACAACTAGGGATTCTTTTCAAAATAAGCTAGGGTTTAACCGTTTCCTTTCGTCGGTATCAATAATCACTTAATAAATTGTAGTTCAGTTGAGTTACTGTTTATAATTAATCAATCATAATGCATCATCTTACAGTATTGGAGGAGATATTCGGTTAAAATTAATGGGAGTTGTAATAAAACTAAACCATGGGATGGGGTTTATTGTTTAATAAACTAATCCTACCAGCAACTGAATGTTGATGTTGTGTGGGGGGAAGGTTTTTAGTAGTATTTTGTTCACATATAGGAAAAATCTAATGCAAACTTGATTTTAAAAAAAATGTGACTGATGACAGAATTACCCTATGAATATATAGTGAAAAAGCTTAAACCCTAATCAGTTTATAGCCTCGGGCCTTACTTGTTATCTGGTTGAGATACATATCTGGCTAATGTCTTTTCTGGTTTGCTGTTACTGTTACAAGTACCTTATTACCAGCCACCTCTTCTCATTTGGACAGATTTTTCCTTCTTGTTTTTCACAATAAGTTCTTTTAAATAGAAGTTAACTTTGCCGAGTGTATCATGTGCTATGAGGATGGAGAATAGATGTCCAGTCATGATTCATTTTGTTTTGACATTAACCCAGAAATTGAGCGTATGGAATTATCTGGAGTCTCACATTGGATGTAGATATAATCTTGGTTCTTTGATTTTCCCATGTTCTTAGTTATTACATCAGCTAAAGATTACATTGATAGTGTTTTTTTAATTATTTTGTTTATTTATGGAGTTGAATTATTATCCCAGAAGATTTGGACTAAGTTTGTGCTGATTTCTGTTGGACCTTTCTATAATATTATGACCTTTTCCTCGTAAAATAAAAGTAACAGTATATTGTTCATGGTTACAAGTAGCCTTCAGTTTTAGAGACTTGCTGCTTGTTAAAATTCCCTCAGAAATGCCTACTCAACAACAACAGCCCAAAAACAACATCTACAATAATAACATTTTCCGGTTAGTTGTAAAAAGTATTACCTTCAGCCTGTGTTGCTTACGGATTACACGTTTTCTTGCAAAACATTGTGCTGTGTATTTGTTAGGGCTGCCATTGTGCTATCGACTTGTGCCCTTATTGTCGGCTGTTTCAGTAGACCTTATGGGGGAAAAAAGCGTATGTGAGAGATTTGTCGTTACTTATCTGCTGGGGGGTCATTCAAATAGTGAGTTTGCTTATTTTCGGCTATTTTGATCGATCACACTGAATAGCTCTCACAGACACCTCATGCTTTCTTTGGCACATCGATTAATATGGAATATTTGGATGTGTATATAACTCAAGCTCCTATCATTAATATCTTCAGTTATGACATTTTAAGTTAGTCTGTGGTAGGCTAAAATGACTCAAGAAGATACTATTGAGAAAACGCATTAAGCCTTATTGTGCTGTGATTTGATTCGGACTCTAGATTTGACCCAGGTCATTACAATGGTATGAGAGTCGATTCTTGAAAAGACTCGAGTAGAGTCATCTAATCAAATTACAGGAGGTGGGGACACGAAGGCGGGCCTAGTAGGCCACTTGTATTATCTCACAATGGCTACAGATGCAAAGTTTTTGGACCTCGTGTGGCTATATGTTCGGCTTGATGAGGACGCCAAGTATTTAAGTGAGAGAATTTGTAACACCCCAATCCCACATCGATTAATATGAAATATTTGGATGTGTATATAAGAATTTAAATTGTTGTTATTAATACATTTAGTCATGACCTTTGGATGAATCTGTGGTGGGGTAAGATGACCCAAGAAATACTATTAAGAAAGCGCATTGGCCTTGGCCTTTATTGTACTATGATTAGATTCGGACTCGAAATTTGACCCGGGTTCTTACATAGAGCATACCTTATAGCATCCGGTTGACTCAAAAAGTTGATGACTGACATAAAAAAGTTGCTATTTCTACGGTTGGAAATTGAAATATGAAGCATTGTTCGAAGTTGCATTCCCGTTTAGGGTGTCCTCTATGATACAGTGTCTGGCATCATTACAGACTTATTAAGAGGCATGTTTTGGGAAGATATTGAACTGTGGTTTGTAATCTGATCATTAGAGTTAGAGAAGTGAAGATAAATATTGTGTTTTAGTCTTTGGTAGCTTTTCACATACCTTTTCTATATTGAAGCCTCTTTGTTCTAGCTACAACTAACCTCAAGCGCTGCTTGACATTATATTAAACTTCTTCATTACTGAGAATACCACTCAAATATTCCTATGGCATAATATGAGATGAAATTTGAGAATTGGCTAGAGCCGACCTCCTTGGATTTGTAGCTTTTGATTTATGTCCAAAATTCGTGATGATAAATGAAAACTCTCAACTTGTTTTGAGCATTTTAACACGGCTATATTTCTGAAGTAGCTTGTAGACCTATTTAATATTTTCTGATAGGAAGTTGTCGTAGATGTTTAGGTAGAATCTTTGTTGTAATTTTTTTACTTCTGTACCTTGGTTCTAAGAATTGTCCATCCTCCACTAGAGGAACCAAATGATACCAGCTCAAATTCTGGCTTAGATTATAAAAACTTGTCATTATTGAGTTCTTAGTAGTACATATCATGCTTTGATTGTTCTAAAGGCATATTAAGCACTGTTTATTCGATTATTACTTACAATTCATAGTAAGAAAAATGTACGAACATTAATTTGTACGTCGGAATATTGTGATCTCACTTTATTTAGCATTGTCGTTGATTGCTGTTGTCCACCCAAAAAGGTCAGATGGTTCGCAGCACCTGCGCAGACAACATTTCATTATCCCTAATAATCATTTAACCAGCTTTCCTGCTAGACAGTATTTAACTTGACCATAAGGAGAGTACGCTGTGCCTTCAACATGTAGTTTATTTGCTCAAGGAACCTTCGATATGTCTTTCTTGCAATTCTAGTGATACAAGTTATCAGCTTATGTATCTATTGATGAGCATGTTGCCAACGTTGTAGGTGCGTCAAAGTCATTGAGTTGCTACAATCATGCTGCGAGCAGTGCAAATATAAGTCAACCCACTGCGCCTCTGTATCCGGTCTTCTAAAGCAACACAAGTAGGAGCCTGACTGGATGTATTTTTAATGAAGACAGCTTGTTCAAGATTTTGTCTCCTCTGTTCTTCGGTATAATATAGTAAATGCATCGACTAAGAGAAGTTTAAGCTTTGCTGTAATGTATTAAAAATATTTGGGAGAGATTCTGCAAATTGAAAATGCAGACGTACAACTACAAGGCTGTCGGTATTCTTTACAAATAAGCCGCCTAAACTTTGTAAAGTTTTATGTGAACGGAAGAAGTTCGACTTTGATTATAAATAAAAAAATTAAAATTAATAATAAGAAATAACTTTTGACATTTTCTCCTCTTCTTTTCCCATGTGCATATTTAATTCTCAATTATAATGATAAAATGGAATTCAACACCATCTGAGAGTATCTTCATTGCCTTTGGTTCAAGTTGATAAAATGACAATTTCACATCTTTCAGGTCAAATGATTTTCATACATTTTTGTTTTCATGAATCATTTATGTTACCTTTGGATTGAATAAATGTAATGGATAAAAAAATGGATTAGAGAAGGGAATAATACGAAGAGTGAAATAATTAATTACATTCCAATTAGAATGAGTCATTCCATACCCTCTTCAAAGAATAAAATTCATAAATCTGTAACAAGAATGAGAATGATCCATTCTATTCCAATAGAACAACTACACATAATTTTTTCATTCCATAAAAATGAGTCATTCTATTTTCACTTTTATTCTTTTGATCCAAACGTAATATCAGACTTTACGGTTTGTTGCTTTTTTGTTGTTAAAACAATCATATTTCTCCAAGAACAGAGAAACATATTGGGAGCATCACAGCTGTGAAAGTTTGTTATTTTCAGAACTCCTGTGCTGTGTTGGTACACTTTCGATTCAAAAAGAAACCGATGGGTGAAATTTTCTTCACGAGGCTACAGATTTGCTAGTTTACTGCTGATTCCTGCAATTATATCAATTTGTATAAAATATTTTTTTTATAGCTGAACCAGGGCACAAAAAATAAAAGCAAAACCTAATAAGAGCATTTCTTTTAGCCCAGAGCTGATACCAAACATAGGTGCAAGTAAATTGTTGACAAAAGAAAGCCGTTAAAAACATTGGTCTCTCTCTCTCCCCATCCTTTTTGCTCTCACCACATGAGAGAGACAGCAGCCATATATCATCATAGTTGTATTTCTCATTGTTAAAGAATTTGTATAAACCACATAATTTTCGCATACCCTATTGCAGTGGTGTTGTGGAGTAAGCAACTCAAAACTAAAGTTCACAGTTGGATAAGGAGGAGGTAGTGAACGCTGTTTGCAAACTGCCAAGATAAGATACATTTGTATAATCAACATTTTTGGTATTACATTTGGCAATTCTCCCTTGCATGAAGGAGGAGACGGCATCTTCAAAGGTTGCAATCTTAATTAAAAGAATCTGTTCACAGCCTTTCCTAGGAAAAAAGAAAAAGAAAAAAGTTACCCGTCATCGTCGCCGCACCGTATCAGAAAGAGCATGATGCAAGATTCAAAGCATAATAAAATACAATTTGACACCGGAGTGGTCTTTTGCAATATGAGTTCTGGCAATGGACAAAAGAAAGCATCACGTTGATCTCGTTGATTCTTGCCGTCTAAGAGGAATGCCTTCATGATCAAAACCATCCTCCACGTCTATGTGCTTTTGAAGACGCACTTGCAGAGGCGTGGGACCTGTATTTCAAGCAGTAGAACCATCAGTACAAAAGAGTAATAACAATGTACTTCAAACCTAATAAAAAAAAATTGAAACCACGTCAAAAATCAGCCAAATTAAATTTATGTCCATGGAAGACCCAAGACCATACACCAATGGAGACCAACTTTCTCTTGGACCACAGGACTAAAATAAAAAGTTCAGAACCATACCATCAACCATGTCCTTCGTTCTGTGAAGTAGAAAGGTTCCAGAAAGGATTGTCACAAACCCACACATTTCAGTGACAATCTGTGTTGGACTTTGCCTATCCCAATCCTGATTTTTTTCCCCAGAAAATTTATATAAAAAAAGTTATAATCTAAACAAATAAACAAACATTAATGGCAGACTACATTGAACTGATTTTATTTTAACATACAATAAAAAATCACATAAATGTCAAGGATGGTTTGTACATGTGATCCATTCTAGATGCGCAGTACAAATGTCAAGAAGATTAAATATCATGCACGAACCAAATGCTCCACCCACCTTTAGTTTGTTAATGTAACCTCTCGATGTGTCTTACTGATTCTTAATACGCAATGCCTGATAGACCATAACGGGCCCTTAATGGAATATACAAATATAACCTGACTTGAGGATTGTCAAGGTGTGAGGTGGCCGGGAGCCTAAGCTCCTAGGCGATAAGGCCCCCTTCTAGGCATCCATAAAGCGATACGTCATTTACAATCCGCAATTTATACATGTACAGTATATACACACATACTGTACTTCAAAATAATTAACCAAAGAAAAGTAATATGCATTAAAGCCAAAAATAAGGTGACTTGACTTTTTTTGTACAGGAACCAAGAAAACTACTCAGAGTTCAGGGGCTGAAATTTTAACTAATGAAAGAATAGGGTTAGATCATAAAAGTCAACAATCTAGGTGAGCTACTTGCAATTTCACAGGAGATATTTATCATAGTTCCTCTTATAAACCAAACACAGATCAGTGCCAATGAGTTTACAAAGTTGTTCTCCTTTCTTTTCTTTTTCAATTTTGTTTCGCTTGTTCACACAGCAGCAAGCCTGCAAGTTGTTATCTTCTTCTCTACTCCTTTCTTTTCTCTTTATCCCTTTGGTATGCACTAGGCAGATTTGGGTAGTACCTCACGAATGTCGCAGAGACTTGCAGTATCAGCACTCTGTATACGACGTACACCTTGACAGAAAATTGTCCAAGGCGTCCCCTAGGCAACCCAAGGCAAAGGCGCTAGCTTTTGATACTTCCACAAAGTTGTTGCCTTGCCTTGCCAATAGCCAACTGCTTGGACGCTAGGCAACACCTTGATAACCATGCCTGAGAATAATCTCAATGCCTCAATGGGACTCAAATAGTTGATTACTTGATTTTCTTTTTGCATTGTTCTCCTTTAGTTCTCCTTTTCATCACAAAATATAAACTGACACATACCTTCAAAATTCCATGTCAACAATAAATCAAAAGTCAATTACGTGTTCTTTTTTCAATCACCTCTTCATCGAGAGTCAATTAACTTCTCTTTTTTTCTTACAAGAGTTTGTTCTGTCACTTAGAATTTGTGGGATTTGAATGCGAACCTGAGCATGTGGTTGATAAACATTTTTACTATATGCATATGTAACATAGAAATCAAGGTTCCTGTCTGAAATATCTATTGGCAGCAACATGAAGTCATGTAGACAGCTAGAAGCCTAGCAACATGAATATATTTGTTTTGGAGGGAGGAGAATAGAAATTTTCGAAAACGGAAAACCCAAATGCATCTAATGAGATGCATCTGACGATACTTACAGAATGATATGATTAATGATTAATATTTATATCGATCAAACATGAGTTTCAATGCTTCTTATCAATGGTTACCTTGAACATGATCACACTTGCCAAAATAGTTAAAGATGTAAACATAACGTAGTATATGGGGGAAACAACAGCTGTGTTGAATGTGTCAAGGGCCTGCATTCAAGAGTTCAACCAATTGAACTATAAGTATAATTTAGAAGGACCAATAGAATATAATTGAAATTCAGAAGTATAACACCACATAACGGGAAACAAGTTGGGGGAGGAAGCAACCCAATTTCTGTAAAGATAATTATACCCACGCACACAAACAAGCTATCTGAATACATAAGCTAGGATCATTTTCTCCTGAGATAAAATTGCTGCAATTGCAAGTAGAAGCTAAACTTCAAGTTTAAAATACTTATGTAAAAGAAACAGTCGTACTTGGACCTCTTAAAAAGGTTAAAAGACAACTAAAGATAAGTAGAGAGGGCTTTACACGCGATATTTATTACACAATCTTAAAAGGTCCTTGAAGCTGTAAATATAGACTTCAGCAAGAGAAGTTCAACTTACTTGCTAACGAGAAAGACCAAATAATCCACTACTGACAATAACTGAGTAAGACACCCTTAAACACTAAAGTTAGACGACAGAAAACCTTTTTTAGAAAAGTTAGAAAAAAATACAAAAGGCCAGTAGCATACAAACTTTAAAAAGTAAAATATATATATATTAATTAATAATAATAATAATAATAACTTGAAAATATGCGTAAAAGTTGGCTATTGCTAAAAGTATGCAAGTCTCAAGTGGACCCAAATTGAGGTTGAGAGAAATCTCATCTCTCTCTTGAATCTTCCATACATGCATCAAGATCAAGCTATTATTGCATACTAAGATTGTACAAGCAATTGCAACATCCCTTACTGGTCTCGTACTCAAAAAGGTTATTAAACCCGGACCAAACTTTAACCGGTAAAAACCGAAACCGGTCTGGTTCAAACAAAAAAATCAGTTTTTGTCGAAACCCGATAACCGGGTCAATGGTTTTACCGGTTCCCTACCACTTTTTTTTATAAAAAAAAATTAAGCCGTTGAATTTGATTGAATGTATCCTAGATTGAGTTATGATAATGATTTAATATTTTTCTTTTCATATAGATTTAGTATTTATTTGAATTGTATAAAGTAAATATTGTACAAATAGATTTAGTCTTTTTTACCGAATTTGATTAAATGTATCCTAAAGATGTTTATGTTCATTTGTGTTTGATTTTATCACTCTTGACTCTTGAATTTTGAATGATGATCATGATTTAATATCTTTCTTTTTATATAGATTTAATATTTATTTGAATTGTATAAAGTAAACATTGTACAAATAGATTTAATTTTTTTTTTTAGTAGATAAATTGATTAATTTTATATATTTACTAAATATTATATATAATATATAATAATAATTAATATATTTAATTATTTATTACATATTAATAACGTCACTGGTTCAATAACGGTTCGACCACTGGTTGGACCAGTGACCCATCCACCCGATACCTTTTCCGGTTCGATGGCCGGTCTGGGTTAAAAACACTGCTCAAAATCTCATTTTAGCTAGACAATTAATATTTCTATTATTTCAGGAAGAGAACTTTATATACATCTGTCCCAAAATGAGAGTCATCTCATTATATTTTAAATGCTAAAACCAAACTTCAATTAAAATTGTGGACTTTAAGAAGTGCATTCTCAGTCACAGATGGACATACCTCTAGTCCACTCTTTTTTTCTCTTTCCACAAATAAAATTCTTCTTTTATGAGTTTTATCTAAAGAAAAGGCCATTTGTTTTGAAAATAACTACCACCAAAACTTACAGGTTTTTAAGTTAAAAACAATTTACCATGTAGACATCAAAAGATCAAGACGGAAGAAAAGGAAAAGTCGCTACCTTGTTTAAATAATTCATTTGCGTGAGCACACAAAAGAGAACCACCAACGTAAAGGCCCATGTTTGAGGATATATTAGCTGATTCATTCCCGATAATGTTAGCTTCAAAGCAATTCCAATTGCTTTGACACTCATGACCTGTCAGACAGTTAGAGTAACCAACTAGAGAAACGTTCTACTGCAGGTCAAAATTGTAAATAAAGCAAATTAAGAGACTAATCAAATACCATTACATACCGATAAAGAACCAACTAGGGAACAAACTCCAATGTAGCACATTACATGTGTCTGGCCATATTGTGGAATATAGTGGAATATAATTACGAAAACAGCTGTCATCACCAGTGCAGCATACAAGAGAAAACCTGCAAAAAAGATGTAATGATGTATGATCGTCAAACTGAGTGGGACACATGAAAAAATTGTTGGAAGTAGTATATATTACTAGCCATAGTATATAATGGTAACAGAGAATAGAGCATTTCACGAATCGCTGATCACCAATACAAGAAAACTAAATACCTGGCTCTGTAGCAAGATCCCACACTTCTTTCACCGACTCAATTTCACGTTCTTGAGGAGCATGGAGAACAATGGTGGTTGACCCCACAACACACAAAACACAACCAAGAATTCCAAAAATATGTAGCTTCTCTCGCAAAATTATATGTGCAAGCACAGCACTGCAGTTTGAAAAGGTAATTATCAGAAAACAACAAACATTTTAATTTAAATGGGCTTCTGATTTTATTTCATGCCTGATAATAATGCTGAGTGCACCAAGAGGAGTGACCAGAATAGCAGGTGCAAATGCATAAGCTGCAAAATTAGCAGCTTCTCCAACAACCACTGTTATAATAGCGAAGACCAATTAGAATCCAGAATCCAAGAGAGAATCACACCGCTAGCAGGTGATTGGGCAATTCACAAGGAAAGCAGCAGGAATAAATAAAATAAAAAAAGGAAATCAGTACTTGTTACAGAAATCTTTTGATGTTCTAATATTGAGGAAGGAAATGAATAATGAAATAACAACAGTAACTGGAAGCAACAAGAAGAAGTAGAATAAGGAGTATTTTAGCTTAGTTCTTGTGAATAAAAATAATGTTTCAGCACCCAATTCTTTTTCTTTTTCTTTTATTGATACATCTCAACCCCAATTCTTCAGATAGTGTCTTTGAAGCTCTTTGGTATGGACAAGTTAATGCCTTCTCGTCTATTTCTCACTATAACAGGAGGCAATAAATGAAAGGCCAATAGTGTTTTCACCACATGGGAGAAGAAATATAATCTGAAGAATGGGGTTGTAGAGAGGTCAGAAAATAGTTCAAATGACATATTACATCCAACGGTGTATCCTAGGCTCCAAGCCATATGACATGATTGAAACTTTTAGTGATTTCACCTTTTAGTGATATCATGTATGATGCCTTTCAGCTCCAATATTTTTCTTTAAATAGATTTTCCGAATCTTAAAATGTTTTTGATTTTATGTGTGTAATAGGTTGTTTGCACTTTGAATTAGGAAGAATTCAGCAAATGCATACTTTAGAAATAAAACTAAAGTTCTGCATTCAATCCAACTTCTAAGTTCTAACAATTGATACTTAGACATAATATCCCCTTCTTCCCCTCAGTTTCTTGACCCAATACGTTGAGCCACCAGAAATTGATCCCAACTAGTGAATCCTATTTGTTTTGGTTGAGGCTTTATTCTATTGAATTTATCTTTTCTTCTTTTGCTTTTGATAGGTCAGGTTTTGTTACACTGCTTATTGAGTGGTAAGAAAAGTTACTAGAATCAAATTCTCATTAGTACTGTTTAACACTCAGATCAGCAATCTTGATAGCTTTGGCTCCCTCATCCCTTAGAATTACCCACTCAGATTTTAATACCCATATTTATTCCTTTCATCTGGACTCATAACAGTTATGGTTCTCTTATTAAATGTACTTTATTACAATGATTTAAAAAACATTTGAAAATTTGTGTACTTGGATCCTTGCTTATGAGCAATACGTTTATAATTTTATAAGCGCAATCACCAAAACGCAACCCAAAAATCCATCCATTCTATGTAGTTCTAACTGATGCTACAAAACAAACAGAATAATAGTACAGTGTGAATGATATCTGCTAGAGTGACAAAAACTATATACTAATAAAATGAAGCACAAAGGAGTTTGATAAAGTATCTCAGCTTATCAACTCTCACAGGGAACAGATTTTTTGCTGCATATCCTTGTATAAATCATACAAACTAACTTCTGTCAAAACATTTGTAGTTGATCTAAGCAGTCTATTTCAAAACAAACAGATAAATATGAACTCACTTGTTATCATACCCACCCACCATAGTGGCTCGTATAAGTATGAATATCCTCCAACTCCTGAGAAAAAAAGTCAACAGATATGTTTCCAATTAGACTGTAGCACAGCTGTAACCAGCAAGATATGGTTGCAGCCATTAAGAAACGAAAGAGACAAAGATTATTAAAGTTTTTAAGCAATAAGTCCAAGCATGCCGACTGAGAAAGGTTATAATTAGATAATCATAATGGTGTCCAAGTTTAAATCATTCTGCGCAAGGTAAGCTAGTACCCGTATCGCATTGATATTCAGTTAAATGATTTTCTTATGAGTGGATAAAGTAAACTGATAACTGATGCCACCGAATTATGTGGACGTGTATTGTTTGATGGCACCCCTAACAGCCTAACTTTAGTAACAACATTAGAAAGATTAATTGCAGAACTGCATTGGATGATGCAATGAAAGCTAGAAAAGGCCATATTGAGCCTCTCAAGGTATGACATAATTTGGAGCGATAAACTAGTCAGTAAAAACTATCACTATTTTAGCATAATGTTGTTTGAACTTGGTATCAAAATATAGAAAACCAGAGATGAAGATAATGAATCTCTGGGATAAACATGATTAAATGAAAATGAATCATGGTAATCTTGAATATTATAGAGCAATGGATTCCATCAGCGACACTTTTGGAACAAATGCTTGATGAGTAGGTAGAGAACTTGAAATGGTTGCAATGATGAAGGTTTGTCTCGAATCTTAGTGCTTTCTCTTATAGTGAAATAAAATTTTCAATACCAAGGAGCATTTTTAGTAAAATAACCTAAATTTTCATAATGCAAAAGTGAGTCATGTTTCCTTTTATTCTATAGGTGCAACTGCACCCAAAGCTTTAGTATTATTTCTCCCTCAATGAGATATGATTCTTTTTAGATAAAGGAAGAAAAAGTTAAAGGAAAGAGGACAGTGAATCCTCCAACTACGAACAAAAGAGGGAAGAGGGAAGAGGGAAGAGGGGGGAGGGGGGGGGGGTCAGTAGAAAGGAATAAACATCCTATTCTGATGGAAAGAAGTGTCTCAAAAAGTCACCCATTGCGAAAACCACAATAAACTAGAAAGATCATTCTATCCCACAAAAGATGAAAACGTAGCACTTAATCCTTAATGTAGGGGAATTTCAATTTATCCTAATACTCCAAAAAGAACAGAAGTGGTACACTTCCATGAAATCTGTCCATGTTGCTAATTACTAAATACCTGAAACATATAAATATGGAAGTTCTCAATAGAATAAGGAAACACGAAAGATAACTCCACAACTCCTACGGAATCAAGCAAAAGAACAATACAAAAAGATGAGTGCCCGTCAGTATGTCTCACTAGAGTACATAATATTGTCTCAAATATTTGCAGACAAAGTCTTGCATGGCCTTCGAACGTACAAGAGGTCCTTAGCATTGAGCCTGCTAAGAAACAAAGGTGGGAAGGCCTTAAATCTAGAGGGATATTGGAATTCAAAATAAAATTGGTAAAAGGACGTATTAATCTTGAGAGCAGATCAAAAGGTATAGAAGGAATAACAAGAAAAAATGGCACAATATCAAGACCGAAAATCCATACAGGGAGAAGGATGACAAGTACTCAACAAGGTAATATCTTCAGTCACTAATCAAAAGAAGAAAAATAGCAGGTCATATCTTCAGTTTCCTTAATGTTTAGAAAGAAAGTTCAGATTCTTATGAAAGTGGAAGTTCCAAGTATAGAACTATCTTTCTGAAGAAGATATTAAGATAAAGAGGCCCCGTGAAGCGACCATGTGAGACGACAAAAGGGACAACCTTGGAAATGCAATAGGAAATGAAATAACTCCATCTCTAGTAACTTCCAAGAAGAACATGTGACACTGACACGCCAATCCTACTTTGAACCTTGTTTGGTTGGACTGTACCTTATTCAATAAGGAATTGGAAAAAAACAATGGATATTGAGATGACTCGATGAATAATGTTATATGAATTCAACACTTTGTTTGTCCTGCACCTTATATAACTGCCCATAAATTCTGATAGAATCTGCATACAAGGGAATCATAAAATCTCAAACAACCACACAAGGTTAAGCAATATACACCGCAGCTACATCTAAATAGCAGCTGGAATACAGGGATAAGATAAAATCCAATAACAATATCTCCTCAATGTCGAAATGTAATATCTCCTCTAAGTCAAAATGCATAAAATCACACACACAAGAATCCTGGAAGGCAAACTGGATGAGTAACCCAAGCAAAATGTGTGAATGAAAATGTAACAAACTGGAGATAAAAACTTAAGCTTCAAAGATGTTGCAGAAACATTTGCTGGAAGCAAGTCAATGTCGACTAAAGTTTCTTAATGAATTGTCCAAATAAACAATAACGTGATGAGGAGAAAGTTTCCATATGGCGATCTGGCCACCGTATCAAGCTAATTTTTCCTAAAGTGGCTCTAAATTAATGGTCCTTATCACATAATTCACTCTCTTTCCAAATACCACAGAAACAGAAATCAGGCACTCATTAGCTCCATATACAAACAAAGATTACTCTTCAAACCCATCACAAAACATATTAAAATTCAAGCATAGTAGGCAAGTGAAAGACTAGACAATTGGAAAATCACATTTATATTATGCCAAATAATTTCGATTCAAATTGAATCAGACATGAAAAATAACTACATTTGCAGTCAAAATGAGTCAACCATGTCTATACCTGCTCTAACTCCAGAAGCACCGGCTCTCTTTAAACCCTTTTTCTTAACAATGAAGCTAGCACCAATGAAGATGCTTGAAGACAATGCTAACACTAAACCCTTGATATTATCAGAGGACATTCCCCTGTATGAATCTCTCCAGCTGTGATGGGACACCTCCGATGCCATCACTTCAAAAACCCTAATTTCCACACAAATTCAACTTTCTATGTACGCAATCACTCTCAAAAAACACGAGCTCGGATCGTCTCTTCCATATATATATATAAATAAAGATATGTACTTGTATATATGTATTGTAGAAAGAGAAATAAAGGAGTGAAATTGGATGGTTTTCAAGATCTGTCGGCAGTTGCAGACAGGATTTTGGAGAGGGAAAGAGGGTTTGTTGGTACAGCTGGGACTGGGGTTTTCTTAGATCGGAAGAAGAAAGAATAGGAAAGACTGGGGGGTTTAATTAGCAAGTTTTACCAAAATTAAGGCCTCTTTCTTCGACTTGGTGGTAAGATGACGATTACACACACTCCTTCTCCCAGCCATTATTCTATCCATCATACCTTTTCCATTTTTTATAAAGTGTGTGTGGAATTTAATTTCTTATTTTTGAGAATATATATGGATTTCAATTATTATTTTTATTCTCCTTTTTATCATTACAAATGAAAATATGAGTATTTATTCCAAAAAATAATAATTATATATTCTTTAATTTATGGTCTCGAGATACCTAATTTTTTTTTTGATAATGTGGAGTTTATCAACCGCAGTCGGAGTAATCTCTCCATCCTAAACTAGGCTTTCGACTGCGGTCCATGATCCTGTGACTTTTGCAGGTTTAACATTTACAGCTGGAGGTATTCGATCTTAAGACATTCGAGTTTACGGCTCATCCCAAGGCCTCATTTAAATCACTTTAGCAAATGTCAGGGTTATGCCTAATTCAACATACTCTCTTATTTTCATTTATATAGGTCGTTCTATAAGTTTTTTTAAAAAAATAATATAAGGCGTTTTATATATATTTAAAAGAAAAAATCTAATCATTTTCTACTTTACTCTTAAAGATGGAGCAATTGAGAGAGATAGAAGGAAGATTAATTAATTAGATCATTAGTGGTAATAAAATTTCAAACTAACATTAATTATCTAACATTAAAATTAATGAGATTTTTTAATATATGTGACTATGTCTTTAAACGACCTATATAATAAAAATGAGGGAATATAATTTTGTATAGTCGTTTTTCATTACATAGTTCTAAGATTTGGAATATTTATAACTCATTAATTAAAAGGAAAAACACCAAAATCATATTCTTTATATAATTACAGTTACTTTTCAATTTCACATTCAGACATCTTCCTTCCTTTAAATGCCCCTCACGGAGAGAATCCCAAAACTTATATCTATTGCAGCATCCATCAACCAAACACATAAGTCACCACCACCACCTCATTAGCTGCCGACGCTTTGGTGTGTATTATAAGTAGAGGTGTACAAAAAACTTAAAGCCAGGCCTGAAAAAAGTCCGCCCTGAAGGCCTCGAATAAACCTTACTTTTCGGCTTATAGCCTGGCCTGGCCCATGACTTAAAAGAGCCTGGCATGCAGGCCTGGTAACCAAATGCACTAAATCTAATAAGCAATATCTATGGACCAATTAAAAGTAGGCCAGGACCAATAAAGTTCAGCATTTGCATATTTTTTGTAACGACCCCAAATCCGGACTCTTTTAGCTCCGGATCTGGTCCGTTAAAAGTAACATCAATTCTAAGTTTAAATTAATTATATTAAACTCATAAACAATAAGTTAATACAATTATTACTATAATCTAGGTATTAAACCTTAGATGAATACAAACGGTACGTTTGAATTCAACATTCAACTCTATTCCATTCCAGAATCGCAATCTTTAAACATGCTATTACAACTTTGAGATCATATGTAAAGTGACTCAATTACTTCATCTATTATCCTTATACATAAAGGACAACCTCTACAAACGATCTTAAATAATCTATACATGTTCTTTCAACATTTAGGTTTGCTATTATGTAGCACATTAAAACATAAAAATCTTCACAAGTAATACCCACAGAGATAATTTATTCTATCGCAGTGTTTTACTATAAAAGCACCTACGCTTCGATCTTGATGACTCGTTAGTCAGTCTTCATCTCCACCTCTACCAGAGTAATCAGCTTCCTCAAACTTTTCTGTAATATTTTGTTTTAAGCAATGGTGAGCACGACAGCTCAGCATGAAACGACCCCGAAATTCGACCCACTTTATTACCTTAAATTTTGTATTTATTAAACATTATTTTCCTTACGTCCAAATTTCGGTTCGTTAATAAATCTTTAATCACCTTAATTAATTCATTTATTGACATTATCGTCATCAATTACCAAATTTTCGGTATAAATTTTTCTTTTTCTCAATTCAATCATTGTATTAAAATATTTAGATATTTAAAATCTTTACATCTGGATCCTAGTCCCTGGATCGCAACCTTCACTTTTTCTTTCTATTACCAGTATCATAATGTTCAACATTAACCATTTAATATCATTCATATCTGTCGACGCCGGGATTTTGGTCGTTTCGTTTTTTAATAATTAAAACCCTTTCCAATTTTAGCCTTTAGATTTTGATGTGATTTTTGAAAAGGGTCGGCTTAGTGTCGACGGGGTTTGAAAGATCGATTTTATGATGAGTCAATTGACCAGAGTCGCCAATTGGTATTTTTGAAATGGATGTACCAACTCATCCAAATTTTGTTTTTCGTAATCAATGGCTCATATGTGACTCCGAATTAATTGGTCCGCAAACCGAGATTCATAGAGTTCGGGGGTTTGCTTAAGCGAGGGGAAGGTGTTAGGCACCCCCCGACTTCCGTGAAACACGGTTACCGCAATCTCGATGTTTTTTCCTATCCTTTTAAAATCCTAAGAATGTGTGTGTGTGTGTGTGTGTGTGTGCGCGCGCGCGTGTGCCTAAATGAATGTCGTTGGAATGCTTTACTTTGAAAATGCTTCAGAATCTCGTTAACCCTATGCACGAAGGATTTTACTTAATCGAAAAGTTCATTTTTATTGCTTTTTTGTTTCGATAATAAAACCGATGATATTTTGTAAAACATATTTTCAAACCCTTCGTCAAATAGGAATAGAGCTCATCCGACACTTACAATTTTATTTAGCCTACGAACGATCTAATATCCTAATTTGCTTGATTTTATGAAAAGCTTTATCATTTATTCCAAAATCATTTTCTCGCGTTAAAAGGAAAATCAAGCATTTAAAATAGCGTTGAGGTTATTCACGGGCATGTGAGTCATCCAAATAACCCCAAATGCCCACAATCGCACATTTCACTATCACAGGGCCTTAAACCCGATTTTCGATCCGACATCGCTTTAAGGCCCTAAAATTTACATATTTACAATAAAATCGCATCGCAATCGCTACATACGTAAAAGCTATGAAACAACCTAAAAGGATATCATCGGGAGATTAGGAGGAGATTTCATCCGCAATAAATCCTCTCTAACCGTCCCTAATCCATAGATCTACAATATATTGACTACATTGGATCTAACTTCAAAATACACCGAATCAAACTACTTAAATAGCAATGCACCAAATATTTTCAGATCTAACAGTAGATCCACCCAACAAATGTACAAATATTAGATCTATAACAACTTAAACAATAAGATGAAATGAGAACTAGATCTAACTATATCAAACGCCATAAACTTGGATTTTTTCACATTTCAAATGATGAAAGACCCACTTTGACACTTGAAAATCGAAATAGGATACAATATAATGTAAAGATTGAACAAACAATGAAGATTCCACACATTTCTCTCCCTTTTTCTCTCTTTTCTCTCGCTCCCGTAGCCTCTCTCTCTCTCTTTTTTCTTTCTTTTTCTTCCTCCCGCGTCTGTTTCTTCTTTTTTCTCTCTTTTTTTAGCTCTCGGGTGGAAATGGCCGTTGTATAGGCTTCCGCAGGCAGCCGCAGGTGCATCTACGGCTGGCCGCAGGTACATCTGCGGCTGCCTGCTGTGGCCGCCCGCGCCGAATCCTCGGTTGCCGTGTGCCGCCCTCGAGCCGTGCAAAAGTCACCTCTGTCGGTGGCCGCAGATGCATCTGCGGCTGCCCAGCTGGCTTTTCTCGATTTTCGTGCCACGCAGCCTTGAATCGTCAATTTCTGTCGTATAATTTCGAAAGGCTGTTACTTGATGTAGAAATTGCTATTTGATGTTCGGAGCGAGACCCCCGAACATCGTAAGCGTAGTGGCCATTTGTCGTCTTTTGTGCTCAAATCAGGTTCTTCTGGATCAACTGTTTGCCTTGCCTCAAGTAACCTGATGTTCGTTGTTCGTTGTGGCGGCTTTGACCGTAAATCGTTGGGGTGACTTCGTTTTGGGGTCCACCTTCCTTTTCGCATTCCGGCTCAAGTGACGACTTTGCCCTCCTGCCAGGGTTAGTAGAGAAGTGCAAAATTTGGGTGTCTACAATATCTATACAAATGTTCTTTGTATCGTAATTCACAATTAGACTTCTTATAATCTTTATAGTAACATCTATCTCGTACAAGTACAGTTTGTAATTTAACTTCGCTTATTCTATACGGATCCATCATATATGTACATACATTACATCAATATAAACTTAGCAACTATATTCACATTGAATCATAATATTGAAAATATAACAATTATGTTTCCCACCTTCTAGGCAATTCATCTTTAATTTAATCCGATATTCTTGAAATTTATTTCTTTCCTGCAAAAATGTATATTAAGCAAGTAATGAGCACAACGGCTCAGCAAGTTCAACAGTTTATGTTTCACGTAGCACATACCTTATCATGCTTAGTGTGTGTCATACATCATGTGCTTGTGTTTCTACTATAGCAATATATCTCATATATATTCATATAGTTGCACAAAATACACATTGTGGTCATATTAATCACATATCACGTAACACATAATTTGTATGCAGTTAAAACAAGAATTTCATATCATAACATTCCAACATTTAATATAAAAAGGGACTGAAAAACTTGCCTGACGTCCAGTTATTTAAATTGATAGCTCAAACCCTTAACTCGATCAACCTATGATCATAAAATAATCAAATAATAATTATTTATCTCTTTATGATATTAATTTATTTAATTAATATCATCTCTGGGCCAATTATTAATTTATATGGTTAATTATATTAACCTCGTCCTTTAAAATATTAACATAACTTAATATTTAATGCCTTCACTACGGACAACCCGGCTTATCGGATAAATTTTAGCTTATTCGGTTGTCCAAATTTTCATTTATTCACTTTCTTACCTTTAAACCTAATGGATTGATATTTAAATATTAATCCCTAATATTCAATATTTTTATAAAAATACTAAATTAAATGCCCAAATATCATTTCTATATTTTTAGTATTTTTCTATAATTTTTAAATAATTTTTAAACATTTATTTCATTAAAAACTGATTCTGGGGGCATTTTAGTAAATTCCGCGCCCTTAGGGACTCAACCGGCATTAACAGAAAAGATCCAGGACATAACCGTAATTTTCGCAACTCTAGGGATATATCCGAAATATCCCGGAAAGATAGGGGGCATAAGCGTAATTTTGGAAGCTAAAGGACAGGGCGGGTATTACCGAAAAAGATCAAGGGCACGCTGGTAATTAACCAGCCGTGCCATCCGCGCAATGCGCGACGTCTGCCCCCGCCTCCTCCAAACGACGTCGTTTGGCCTCAGCACTCGGAGAATTGGTGGCCGCGCATGGCGCGACCCTCACCCTTACCCCCAAAATAACGCCGTTTCTATCCCTCGACCGGAAAAAAAATCGGCGCCGCGCCATGCGCGGTACGCCCAGAATTTTTTTCTTCCTTTCTTCTCCAACACAGTACTCAACCAAACAATATTAAACTAATTTTAATCCTACTTTTCACAATATAATTTCTCTAAAAAATCATGTAATTTACATATCTTCATCCAAAAATTATTTAGAATAGTTATTATAATTATTTTCTAATTTTTCTCAAAATTATTTTACTACCAAAAATAACAAAATAAACCAAATAATTTAAATTGTATACCTTACTTGAAGTTAACACATTTACTTCTCTCTCCCTTGACAGCTATGAAGTTTTTTTTTTCCGGTGGCATGGTGGTGGTTATAGTGGAAGGGAGAAGGAGAGGATGCTTGTTTACTCTCTTTTCTTTTTATTTCTTTTTGTTTGCTTTTCCTTACTTTTTCTTTCCTTTTTATAATGCTAACACTTAACCAATTTGGAGACCCAATAATAATTCCACCGCCTTAGCCAAGCAACCGACTTTTCCTTCTCTCGAATTTTCTAAATTACGCATGCATAAATTCTAATTTAATACATTACATAATTATTGCGTGTAATAAATATTTTACGTAATGTATGTAAAATATTTATTTTAATTTACCAAAATTCATAACATAATTTATAAATAATTTTAATACCTCTTTTGGGTACTTTACTTGACAAATTTTGTACACGCATAATGACATGCATGTAGTTATTTGAGGTAATTAATACCTCCAAAAATCATAACATAATTCATATAGCTTATAAAAATTATTTTTCATAATTTTTCACTTCGTTTCTTACACAACATGTTACATTAACATGTTCACTTTTCTAAAATATTATTCTTCATAAATATCATAATAATTCTATTATACATAATCATAATTTTTAATGAATTAAAACATTCCTTTTTCCTCATTTAATTTTATTTCTTTACATTTCACATTAATTTCTTTATATATAAATTATATAATTTAATATTATATAATTTATATATTTACATTCTCCTTTCTTAAATAATTTCTTAATTTCCTCCAACCTTATTCCATTTAATCACCTTATATAAATTATATAATTATTCTTATATAATTTATATAATTATTATTTTCTTCATACCTTATTTTAATTTCCTTATATAAATTATATAATTTATTATTATATAATTTATATAATTACTTTTCCTTCTCAATTAATTTCTAAACTTCCTCCATAATTCTTAATTAAATTTAAAATCAACAATTACAATTTTATTAACTTCCTCATTCTCTTTTCATTTAAAATTGGATCAATTTAATTATTAATCCCTTAATTTCCATAATCAATGGAATTTATAATTACTACAATCAAACATAAACACACTTGTATACACAATTGTATATATATACATATCTAATTCATACATTTCCCATTACTACATATTCTCATTTAAAATCATAATTTCTATATTTCCACAATAATTTAATTGTACAATTTATTGTACCTTTACAAGAAATCTCTCTTATTCTTCATAAATTATTTTTAAACAATTTATTTATTTTTCAATTACTTTAAATCAACACAAATCATCACCATCCTTATACATATTTAATTTATCAATTAAATCCCTTCACATACCTTAAATCACATAAAATAATAATTAATTTACATAACCTTGATAATTTTATCAATTAAATTCTTATTTAATTTTTATTAAAGAATCCCGAAAATTCGGATCCTCACACAGCAAGTCTAACAGTTTCACATAACACAAACATATTTCATCATGCTTCATACATATCATGCTTTGCAATGACTACATATCTCAGGCATATCAACCTTTGTATTTACTCTATGATTCACGCTATTCATGCATGTCATTTACAATCTCATACAGTTCAATATATATAGAACCATCAACTTAATCATTTACTGTATATCAACAGTTTATTTCAATTTGTATCACAAAAGCACATTACCACATTATTGTACATAATAACATATGCATACATAATGATTTTATAGTATTCTAATTCAGGCACATATGACATTCTGAAAAACTTGCCTAGACTTGCATAACCAGCTTACGCTAATCTTTCACGTTCCTTGCATCACCTATACAGTATGTGAGATCAACGGTGCATAATATCAGTTAAGGTTTAACTTAAGGCTAAATCTTATTTTAAAGATATTTATTTCTTTTTATCGTCCCTTTTTAAATCAATAGGATTAATTTCATATTCTAGTCTCTCGTTAACTTGACTTAGTGTTTCATATTCAACACCGTAATTATTATTTTTTGTACAAAACTATGCAGTTCTGACATTTATTAATGTCATTACATTAATGTCTGGACTTTATTTCTGTTTAGGTCGAACAACTAATTAGTCACTAATGGACTCTACCCTTTGTTTAACTTAATCACATCATTTAACTCAATGATTTATCATAAAACTCACTAAACTCACTAAGTGAACTCACTAGAACTCTCAACTCTCAATTGACCAATGCTTGCAATAAACTTTGTAACCCCAATACTAGAGATGGAACTTCGTATTTATAGTAAAATAAATATATTACATACATATATTGTAAGTATATATTTCAACTAGCACTTAACACCATTTTCCCATTTAGTTCCACTAGTTTAGGCTTTATTTGTCCTTATGGAAAGCAATGCAAGTAATCAAATAGGACAACAAAATCAACCTCTAGCCATACCATAGTACACTCGGCCACTCCACCAACCATGCCCCTTATTTCTCATATTTTTGATTTATTTTGATAACTACTTTGGCAAATAAGGAGGCTTCTAGAAGGTAGTCAAATAATTAAATCATTTAAACACATAATTTAATTTAATTAGACTAATAATTCTTCCAACATGTTGGACTTGACCAATTAAATTATTGGACACCAAATTATCCTCTCATTAATTAGTTTACTAAACTAATTAATTAAATCAAGCACAATAAATCTTATTTCACTTAATTAAATAATTAATTACACTAATTAAATATTTAATTAGGCTAGTCCACTATTCATTTATTTAATTAAAATATTAATTTGGGACTTCAAATATTATTCCCACTACACATTAATTGATGATCACATTAATTAGTGTACCCATTTTGTTACCAAAACTTTATTCAAATTTAATTGAATAAATAATTAATTTGCTCACTTATCAATTTCTTGATATTAAATATCTCTAGGTTAGTACACTAATTATCCAAATATTTTGGACTTATTAAATAACATATTAAATGCCCTACGCAAGTTTTATTAATGACTAATTATATTAATTAGTTTACTTGATTTATAATCACATGCGATGTTCAAAATTAATTGAACATTTTTATTAATGAACTTACGTAATGATTTCTCGGCATATTTCTTCTGTTAGAAATATTTTCTAATCAAATTTTATTATCTTCATATACATCATAAGACCTTATTCCTAAAAGTCCCTGTCACACTTATTGGTCATTGTTAACTCATAGATTAAACAAATAAAATTTTAATTTAATCCAGTTTTCACAATTCTAATCTCCACAACTAGGTTATCAAACTCTAACCTTTATTAACTATTATAAATCTTATTTTTAATTTTTTTCAAATATCTGGGATATTACATTTCTATAAAACCACAGGCTAATTAATTTATTATTTTATGCTCAACTTTATTAATTTTGTAGATGCTAATTCCAATAAAGTTACAAACCTAATAAAGTTAGCACGGGCATTTGCAATTTGCATACATAACTTAACCCACATAAATTTATTTTTCATAACCTCCGTTGCTCCGATTCCATTCATAGCCTCCGTTGCTTCGATTCCATTCCATGCTCCGTTGCACCTCTAGTCTCACTCTATTTATAGTCTCCGTTGCTCCGATTTCGGCCAACCACGGCTGCAACCATGACTGAAGACTTCACCTGACTCACTGCAAGCGCGATCGTGTGCCGATCAAGATCAACGACGTGCCGATCAAGCTCGGCCAACCTGAAAACCTTCGTTACAAAGCCTTCGAGTAACAGAAGAATGAGATGAAGGACATCCTTGCTAGGTATGATCGGACTATGTTTTTCGCCGATCCTTGTTAGGTATCATGAATTGGTACTTTTATTTAGTTTATATGCTTAGTTGATTGCTTGGTTAATTTTTAAATTCTTTGTTTCATGTTATCAACTTGAAACTGTGTTTAGAGGTTTTCAATGAACATCTGTAAGTTCCTTACAATTGCTAAATTTGTTATTTTCAGTTGGAATCTCAATTTTAGTTCTCCTTTGTCAAACAATGAAGGTTTAATTAGCCCGGCCCAGTTTAACCGACAGACTTGCTCAAGTCACCATTTCAGTCAGTAAGTCCAGCCTGGTCTGGTCAACGGTCAAAGCTTGATAGGCCTGTATCGGGTCAGGCCATGTAGTCTGTAATGACCACGAATTTCATTAGTCATTGTAAATATACTTAATAAATATTTAGCAATGAATTTAAATGTTTTCCATTAATTAATTGTGCATTAGATAATTAAATAAATGTACTTATGTGCTTGTATATTTATTTAAAGAATTAAAGCAAAGTGTATAATTAATTAAAGCAAATCTAATTGGATTATATTTTAAATCCAAATGAGTTGATAAACTAGGTTAAAGATATTAACCTAGTAGCCCATGTAATTAATTTAATTACTAGCCCATGTAATTAATTAAACAAGTCCAATGCTTGATTTAATTAAATGTAACCTAGACTATTTAAAATAAGCCCAATGTGGTATTTAAATTGAGCCCAAACAATTTAATTGAATGAGCCCAATAGAAGTTATTCCCAAGCCCAATGTGAAGTCCAATAAGGGTCAAACTTTGGTCAATATATATATATATATATATATATATATATATATATATATATATATATATATATATGTATATATATATATAGATGTATATATGCACATTTTTGCATTAAAAATAAAGGGAAATGGCTTGGAAAAGCCATTTTGCTGATTTTTGTGAGGGCCCCACTTGGATAATTGATTTCCTAGATTGCTTGAAAATCCATCCATGTCATATAGTGGTTGAACAACCCTAGTCATTCCATGAGTCAATCAACTAGTCAATCCAAGGAATAGTAAGCATGCTTAGCAATTAATTTCACCAACATAGCTTGATTAGTGAGTTAATGCTAGGTTAGTGATTGACTATAAATAAGAAGCTCTACACATGTTACAAGGTTGTTAGTTTATTTGCTAGACATTTCTAGAGAAAAGAGAGAGAGACTTTGAGAGCTAAAGAGAGAATACACATAAGTTTGTGTGAGAAAAGCTAAGGAAGGTCTTGGTGGATGTCCTCAAGCTTCATAACTTACTTTGGTAGGAGGAGAAGGAGAGCAAGCAAATCACTAAGGTTTAAAAGTTCTCTAAAAACCTTCTCATTTCATTTTTGTAGTCTAGAAAGCTTTTGATCGGTTAAAATCTATTTTTAACCGATCAAAACTCGTTTTGATGATCTAGATGTATTTATCTATGTAATATATGTATATTCATAGATCTATGTGTTTATAACATGATTTGGTATGTGAAAAATGCATAGAAGTTGTAGAAAAGTTCATAACATGTTTTACCGGTAAAACTCTAACCATGCATGCTATGTTTAACGTTGTATTTTGAAATGTACAAATCAGAAATTGGATTTTTATGGCTAGAAAGCTAGATCTACAAGTTTTAAAGAAAAACTCTTTTTGAACTTTTCAAAAATAATGAATAACAAAGAAGTTATAGCTTTTACCAAAAATGATGTCGTTTTTAAACCCTAAGTGGTTCGATCCGTAAATTTCGTGTAAAACGTTTTCAAAAAGACGATCGAACCATGGAATATTGTAAAACAAGAAGTTATGAAGACAACAACACTAAGTTGGTGTCATTTGAATGTGTAGAGTTCATTTATTTCAAGTTTGAACCATTAAAACCAAGGATTTATGAAACTAGTTTTCATTCTGTCCTTGTGATCCATTTTACGGATACTTTCATTCGGAATTTGGATTTATGATCTAAAGATAAATTGTAGATCATGAAATTCTGATAAGAATGGACTCAAGAATCACCCCAAAATGTTTTTAAATGAAGAAGTTATGACTGTCGGAGCGTCGGGAGGTCGGGCAGTCCAAAAATTGATTTTTCAAAAGTAGGTCAAGCGCCTACCAAGCGCCTACCAAGCGCCTAGGCGCTTGAACCCGCTGTTCCTGAGAGCAAATTCGGTCCGGGTCGGGTCGAGTCGGTCCGGGTCGGGTTTTCTATGGAAATTTAAGTTGAAATAAGTGTAAAATGAATGTGTTTGAATATTAAACCAATACATGGAGTTTATTAGTAACTAATTGGTAGCTAAATGTTTAAAGTTAAGACTAATGTTAACACAATTAAAAAGTTAACTATTGGTATTGTTTATAATAAAATATTATTAAGAGGTTAATAATATTAATATGTGATTAGAATGTTATTAAATGATTATAACATTTGTAAATGATTAAATTATTATTAAATGGATAATAATATTAATAAGTCAAGAAAATATTATTAAATAAATAATAATATTAGTAAATGAATAAAATATTATTAAAAAGATTAATAATATTAGATAATGAATAAAATATTATTAAATAATCAATAATATTAGATAGTGAATAAAATATTATTAAATGATTAATAATATTAGATAATGATTAAAATATTATTAAATGATTAATAATATTAGAGAATGAATAAAATATTATTAAATAATTAATAATATTAATAATGTGATTAATGTATTATTAAATGGTTAATAATATTAAAAGATTAATACAATATTATTAAGGGATTAATAATATTAGAAGGATAATAGAATATTATTAAATGATTAATAATATTATAAGACTAATGGAATATTATTAATTGTTAATAATGTTAGATAAGAATGTGAACTATATTAAGTAATTAATATAGGTTTTATGTGATTGAAATATTATCAAGTAATGATAATATGTTCTAAGTGTTTAATATACCCTTAATTACTTAATTATGTGGTTAGGTATAACATGTATAGATGTTATCATATGAATGCGTATATGATACTAATTCGAAGATTAACTTGATTAATTGTTAGGTCTATCTAAAGAAAATTAAATTGAATTGGTTAGCAGTAGACCACGCACAAGGCAAGTCTTCTACCCTTAACTTGTACTTATTGTTGCAATTATTATTCAACTTTAATTACTTTGAGCAATTCAATTATTGTTGAGCAAGTATCTACAGTCGTAGATATTTGACAGACCTTTAAGTGAATTAATTATCGAAAATTACTTCACATCGTTATTTATTATTGTATTCGCACATAGTGCTTTTGCAAACTGTTTAAGAACGTCTAAGCTAATTGTTTCGGCTAGACAAATGCATGTTAAATTCATTTAGTTGAATATTATAAAAGCTTATCCAAATCATTGGCTGGTGCGGATTCTTACAGTAAGACTGAGATAGAACAACCCTAGTTAAAGGGGATTTTTATTTGTCGGAGACCCGACAGCGCACAAGAAAACTAAATGTGATGCATATACATAGTACATGAGAGGACTGATCCCCTCAAGTGTCCCGTTATTTTTAACAAGGAGTCAGACATTGTATGTCTGTTTTACCTTAGTAGCAGTTCATGGTCATTAAGGACCACTCAGCAGTAAAGAGTCAATTCCTTATTTTATTGAACATTGATTCTTGTTATCTTTCACAATTGTTATTGTTGAAACCTTGAAGTTATTTCCCTTCATCATGATATATCGTATGATTTTGTTATAAACTTGTTGAGCCATTTAGTTGCTCATTCTTGCTATATCATGACTTTATTTCAGCCAATCCCGAAAGCTCTAAATCGGATAAAGGCAAGGGGAAAGCGAATGCTTAGTTTTAAGTAATTGCATGCTAGTTTAATTTACTGTTATGTAATTACTGTTGTAAATCTTTTGTATTTCCCTTAAGATATGTAATGTTTAAGATTAAGGTAATAGACCTTGGGAAGTTGTAGCCTTTTGATTAAGGAACCTTTTGTATTATTCCGCGAAGTTGAATACAATTTATGTATTTCATTATGGTTAAGTATTGTACAGTGAGAACCAAACCCGAGGTTAAAGAACCCGGATTTGGGGTCGTCACAGGTTGGTATCAGAGCTGTAGGTTAGAAACGCTAGGATTTGCGAAACCTAGATTATAACCTTAGTACTAAACTCTTATCGAGTGCGTTAGGAGATGAATCGGGGAGATTCATCATGATGTGTATTTTTGGAGATGGATTGAGAAAATCCATCGAGCCGAGATGTACATGATAAAATATCATTTCATTTCATCAATGAATATATTTTATTGCTGTACTAACATGTGTTATTTATGTTATTGTAGGATGGCAGAGATAGGACAGACGAGCACTGCTGTAGAGGAGGTGATTTTTACTGATATCCACATGGATACAGTACAGCCACGGGTGGCTACACCTGTCGAGGGGCCAGAGACGGATCCCGAAGAGGGAGATAGAGAGGACGCTGTCTGGGGTGGAGTTATGGGGCAGTACAGTGAGGAGGAGGCTGATACTGATGATGATGAGGATGAGGAGCCAGCGGAGTATATTGATGGCATGGGCACTGTCGCCAGTGACATCATCGATACTCTCACTACGGCTAACGATGAGCTAGAGGAGGGGGTTCAGCACCTTGAGGAGTAGAACCAGATCCACCAGCAGACAGAGCAGCAGTACAGAGATACAGCTTATATGTTCTCTGGCGAGAACATAGAGCTGAAGGCGAGGATGACCGAGATGGAGGCCAAGTTAGTAGCCGCTGAGCTGAAGATTCAGCAGACACAGGCAGAGAGGGAGGCCATGAGGGGCCAGATGCAGCAGGCCGTTGAGGCGAGGTTAGATATGGAGTTTCAGCGTGATGCAGCTCACGGGCAGATGATGAAGCTGGAGGAGGAGGTTAGGGAGAAGAAGGTGATGATAGATAGACTCAGTTACGTCTATCGCTCATCAGTTGGTAGGATCCAGAGTAGGGTGCACTATTACCCTGCCGAGGAAGGCCAGACCTTGCACACCATCAGCAGGGGTGTGGTCAAGGCTATTGGAGATGAGGAGTACGACGATGCGGTTCGTCGAGGGATGCGCCGTTAGTTGTATTTTCCTTATTTATGATGTATGTACATAGATGCAGTAGAAACCCAACTTTTGTTTTGATAGAGGGTTAGTATGTTGTAAATCCCAACTATATGAAGTTGTGGGATATGTTAGATCCCGTCTTTTGTTTTAACTATAGGGGTTAGCAGCGTTTATAGCAGTATGCTTATGATGTAAAAGTGCTACGCACTGTGTTTTAGCATATGAATATAAATGCATTTTCGTTTATGTTTATATGTGTCAAGATGATTATTTGTGCTTTAGTTTAAAATACCTAAGCTACAAAACGAAAGTAAAAAGATTGAAACAACTTTAATTAATTAAATTTTCTTTATACAGAAAATGCCGCCACAGAGAAGAAATCAACGACTACCCCCACCACCACCCGAAGAGTCAGTAAATGCCGGAGGGGTACGACCCAACCCTGTCCAAGAGTTCGTGGAAATGCTAATGGGAGCATTCCGCGGACGCAATGCAGAGGCCACTGGAGCAACAAACCCTGCCGCTCCACTAGCAACCTTTAAGGATTTCAAATTAATAGGACCACCCGAGTTCAAAGGGACCACGGATCCTATAGAAGCACAGACCTGGATAGAGGAGATGGAAAAAGTCTTCGAGGTCGCACGAGTATCGGAGGAGCAAATGACCTCATTTGCTACCTTCATGATGAAAGGGGAGGCCAGCCACTGGTGGAAGGCCAATAAGAATAGAGCAGGGGAAGGAACGATCGCGTGGGCGCGATTCAAGGAGGTATTTTTGGAAAACTATTTTCCAGAAAGTACAAAGGCTAGGATGGAAATCAAATTCCTAGAACTAAAGCAGGGTAACATGTCGGTATCCGAATATGCCGCCAAGTTCAATGAATTGGCAAGATTTGCTACACATCAGGTGGACACGGAGGCAAGACGCGCCAGACGATTCGAACAGGGGCTGAAACCATGGGTTTACAGTCGGGTAGCTGTTCTCCAGATCACAAATTTTGCAACACTGCTGGAGAAAGCTATCATAGATGAGGGTGGAAATGAAGCTTTGAATAAGCACAATCAAGAACGGAACAAGAACAGAAGCGATGGGGGAAACAGAGAGGGTAGCAGCGGGGGCAGCAACTCGAACAAACGCAAGTGGAATAACAACAGCAGTTCGGGGACACCCAAGGGCAGTGAGTCAAAGAAAGCAAGCAAATGCATTCAATGCGGGAAGAATCACTCAGGGGAGTGCATGAAGGGAATGAATGTCTGTTACAACTGTGGGCAAGAGGGGCACATCGCTCCTAATTGTCCCACACCAAAAAGGAAGGGAGGTTGTTTCGCCTGCGGGGCCATGGACCATCAGTTTAAAGATTGTCCGAAGAAGAAGAACACCGGAGGGAGTTCGGGCTTTAGGAGAAGCAACAACAACAACAACGCCAAACTGACCATTGGAGGGTCGGTGCCACAGAACAAACCAACGGCATGGACTTTCAACATGACGGTGCAGGACGCCGTCGAATCAAAAGACGTGGTGTCAGGTATTATTCCGATCAATGAGATAAATGCCTACGTATTATTTTATTCGGGTGCTACCTGTTCATTTGTGTCTGATGAATTCGCTAGACGGTTAGAATTGCCTAGACAAAAACTAGAGAAACCACTGAACATAGAAGTTGCAAATAAAGAAGTGATTCCTATAGAGTATGTACATAGAAACTGTTGTGCTGAAATCAGGGGTCAGAAGTTGAGGGTAGATTTAATTCCGATACGTTTGAGGGAGTTTGACGTTATACTTGGAATGGATTGGTTGTTTAACCATGGAGCTATAATTGATTGTCAAAGGAAGTGTATATGTAAGACCCCGAATTTTATGAAATACAAAATTTAATTTTTCTTCATATATATATATTTTTTTTTGAAACAGTAAGTGGTTAAATCGATAAAGTTAAAAGTTAAGGATGTTATGTGCAAATTTTATTTTGTCGGACAATATTCGCTTTGTCGGGGAATATTCGTTTGGTCGGGGAATATTCGTTTGGTCCGACGGCGCCGAAATAACAAATTATTGGTGGACCCCACAACGGAATATTTGTCGGATATAGAAAACGACAGAAATAACCTTTTTAAATAAAAATAGTCAACGGAACTGTTAAAATACCGGTGATAAAAGAATAGTAGCATACGGTAGTTATTGGTATTTTCTGTAGCACTCGGTACTCTACAGTAACACGCGGTATTGCATAGTGTCTCATATTATTGGTCTGATAATTGACACCGTAACTGTTACGCATCATTTCATCGATAATTGTCACTGCATAATATTTTATATTATCAATTCAATAATTGTTGTTACACAGTATTTTGCATTATTGATTTAATAATTATCATTACACTGTATTTTATATCATTGAGTCAATAATTGTTGTTGCACTGTTTTTAAAATTATTGAACCTAATAATTGTCACAGTAACATATGCACAGTAATTCACATTATTGAATCAATAATTGTCATTACACAGTAACGTATGCTTTATTTTACATTATTGTTATCTCTATTATGATGTTATTTAAACAGTTGTATTTCATTAATTTATTGACTTGATATCTAAGAACTAACTATACTGTATTTATAACAATTAGTCATAATAATTGAATTGATAAAGTTATTTGTTTATAATATAAAGTTAGGTGATTATTAGGTGATATGAAATGAATGGTGTAGATTAAAGTGTGAATTATTGTTGAATAATTGAATTGATTTATTTATAATATAAAGTTAGGTGATTATTAGGTGATATGAAATGAATGGTGTAGATTAAAGTGTGAATTATTGTTGAATAATTAAATTGATTTGTTTATAATATAAAGTTAGGTGATTATTAGGTGATATGAAATGAATGGTGTAGATTAAAGATAATATAATATTTGAAATGGATGGTGTAGATTAAAAGATGATCTTTAAATGAATGGTTTAGATTAAATGAATGATAAGATTTTTGGCTATAAATAGAAGCCTTAACTTAAGGATTTTTCATAAACTTCCTTACTTGTTCTTTCTTTCTCTCTCTAAATACTTCTTGTGAAAGTTCTCTCTAAGTGTGCTTAAGTCATCTTGAGTATTTGTGAAGATCTATAAGTATACGTGTACTGTTCAAGTTAATCAACCTCATTTAAATCAATATCCAGTCACGTGTTGAGGTAAGGGATACCATCTTTTTCATCTTCCATTATTCAAACGTACTATGGTAAGGGATTATCATTATTTGATTCTCGATAATAATATTGTTTCTTCCTTACTCATAAGACGTGCCTTTTATTTCCATGTATTAAATTGTGGGAATAACCTTACGGAGCGGATTGCCGCCTGTTGGTGAATAACCTTTCGTATTCATTCATTATTAATCTCTGAGAATAACCTTACGGAGCGGATTGCCGCCTGTTTGGTGAATAACTCTTTGTACTCAAATTCTATTAAATTGTGGGAATAACCTTACGGAGCGGATTGCCGCCTGTTTGGTGAATAACTCTTTGTACTCAAATTCTATTAAATTGTGAGAATAACCTTACGGAGCGGATTGCCGTCTGTTGGTGAATAACCCTTTGTATTAATTTCCTTCACCTTTTGTTAATCAAACCTGCTACGGTAAGGGATATTATTTTCTTTCATACTCCTAAATCGAAATTTATTATGGAACTATTGCTTCTATAATTCCTGAAAATATTATATGTTCCATAATAGTTGAACTTCATTATTTCAACTGAACCTTCCTATTTACGTGAACCTTTCTATTGAATTGTAACCGTTATTCTGAACTGTGGATCTTGAATATCATTTTTAAATTTCACTCCACATCATGTTGACAATTTGGACATTATTTGAATCTGTACAAAGTAAACTTCCGATACTTATTGTTATCCTATTTCTTCTGTTCATCATTTATATCATTCTAATCATCCAAAAATCAAGCTGTTGTGAATATCTGTGGCCGGGGGCACAGATGTGATATATTTGTTGAACAGATGATAGGTTAAAGGCGATATAATAGGTTAAAGGCGATACATCTGTTCGGTGTCTTTTATGGCACGTGGTGAATGTTCTCTTTGGCCCGTAGTGCAAAGATGAACTGTTGTTTGGTATGATTATGACCAAAGGCTGAATCTGGTATAATCATGACCGTTGGTGTTATATTGAATGTCTTTGGCCCGTAGTGCAAAGATGAACTGTTGATCTGCATGATTATGATCAGGAACTGTGAATTTGTATTATCTTGACTAATGATATTTCAGATGATAAAAGTTGATGATGTTTTTCCTAAAAAGAGAACCGAGTGGACATTATAGTCTGCATTATTCTTCTAATAGATTACTCATTCCGCTGCTATTATTGATCTGAACGTTGTTTAAGAATTTAACTGCAGTTTTTGATATAAACCTTGTAGTCTATTGTATTCTATCAAGAACTCAACTGTTGAAGATTAATGATAATTTATTCGTCATTATCTTAGTCATGATATTCTTTACTGGGCTATTTGAGCTCACCCTTTCTTTTGTTCCATTGTTTTTCAACAGGAGATGAAAACATAACAGGGTCTAGCCGGGGAATGGAGTGAGGGTCCGAGGAATAGTTATCATAGTTTTCACGTTTTGTAAAATAGTGTGGCAATAATAGTGAAGACTTAGTTGTGTATTATTATACACTGTATTGTTGTATGTTGTGCTTTGTTGTAATAATTTTGTTGTAGTCTTTTGACGACTCAAGTATGGGCTGTGTGGGCCCAGATTTGGGGGCGTCACAGTATACACCTTAAGACACCAAACAGGTCTAAGGTCGTATTTTATGGCAGTAAGTCGTCTAGACAATCAACATGTCTGACGATGATGCAGGCCAAGAAACTGTTGAAGAAAGGTTGTGTAGGGTATTTAGCTCACATAGTGGACACACAAATGGTGAATCCCGAGATGGAGCAAATACCAGTAGTGAGGGAGTTCATGGACGTGTTTCCAAACGAACTGCCAGGTTTACCGCCAAATAGGGAGATGGAATTTGTAATTGATTTGGTACCGGGGACAACACCAATATCAAAGGCACCATATAGGATGGCTCCGATAGAAATGAAGGAGTTAATGATCCAACTACAGGAGTTGTTGGATAATAAGTACATTCAGCCAAGTGTTTCTCCATGGGGAGCACCTGTGTTGTTTGTAAAGAAGAAGGATGACTCGTTGAGGTTATGTATTGACTACAGAGAGTTGAATAAGGTGACAATTAAGAACAAGTACCCGTTGCCACGAATTGACGATCTTTTCGATCAATTGAAAGGGGCGAAGTACTTTTCAAAGATTGACTTGAGGACTGGTTATCATCAGTTGAAAGTCAGGAAGGAGGATGTACCCAAGACGGCATTCAGAACTCGATATGGGCATTATGAGTTTCTGGTGATGTCGTTTGGACTGACGAATGCGCCAGCCGCATTTATGGACATGATGAATAGAATATTCAAGCAATACTTGGATAAATTTGTTGTTGTGTTCATTGACGATATTCTGGTGTATTCTAAAACGGAGGAGGAGCATGCTGAACACCTAAGATTGGTGTTAGAGATTTTACGGAAGGAGCAGTTGTATGCTAAATTTTCGAAGTGTGAATTCTGGTTAGAGAGAGTTCAATTTTTAGGTCATGTCATTGACAAGGAGGGAGTTTCAGTAGATCCAGCAAAGGTGGAAGCGGTGATGAATTGGGAACAACCAAGGACGCCGACGAAGGTAAGAAGTTTCTTGGGGTTAGCGGGTTACTATCGGAGATTTATTCAAGATTTTTCAAAGATAGCAACACCGCTGACCAATCTAACGAGGAAGACGGTGAAATACATATGGACGGAGAAGTGTGAGGAGAGTTTTCAGGAGCTAAAGAAGAGACTTAGTGAAGCACCCGTATTGACTTTACCGGACGATACGGGAGGTTTTACGGTCTACAGTGATGCATCGCACAAGGGACTTGACTGTGTGCTTATGCAAAACGGCAAGGTCGTTGCGTATGCGTCCAGACAGTTGAAGGATTACGAGAAGGGATACCTTACCCACGACTTGGAGCTGGCTGCAGTAGTGTTTGCCCTTAAAATCTAGAGACATTATTTATATGGAGAGAAATGTGAGATATTCACGGACCACAAGAGTCTGAAGTATATCTTCACACAGAAGGAGTTAAATATGAGGCAACGGAGATGGTTAGAATTGATCAAGGACTATGATTGTGAAATTCTATATCATTCCGGCAAGGCCAACGTAGTAGCAGATGCTCTAAGCAGAAAGAGCAGGGAGAAATTGTTCATCTTGACAGATCAGGAACAATTGGTTCAAGAGATGGCTCGAATGGAGTTGGAGGTAAGAAATCCAAATGAGTCAATGGAAGTGGAAGCGAGCCCAACCCTGTTAGATCGGGTAAAAGAGGCTCAAGACAAAGATGAAGAATGTGTCAGAATAAGGATGGGAATGACCGAAGGGGAAGAGGTCAAGTTCAAGGAAGATAGCATGGGATTGCTAAGATTTGAAAATCGTGTTTGGGTGCCGCTAGTGCCCGAACTACGAGAAGAGATCTTGCAAGAGGCCCACAGTACGAGATATTCGATACATCCGGGAAGTACGAAGATGTATCAAGATCTGCGTCAGCATTTTTGGGGCTGGAATTGGTTCAACAAACGGTAGAGATTATCAAGGTAATAAGAGCTCGGCTAGTAGCAGCTCAGAACCGTCAGAAGAAATACGCCGATTTACATCGACAGAAGCGAGACTTCGAAGTTGGAAGTTTTGTGTTCATGAAGGTATCTCCCTGGAAGGGGAAGATCCGATTTGGAAAGAAAGGGAAGCTGAGTCCGAGGTTCATAGGACCGTTCGAGATATTAAAGAGAGTGGGCGAAGTGGCGTACGAGGTAGCTTTACTGTGATAGCCCGAAATCCCGACCTTATTTAATTATCCGATTATCTCTGGAAATCATATTCATTAACTTTAAATTCATATTAACCTGGAATTTCGTGCATCAAACTTAACCTTTAACTTTAATTGACCGTAATTTGGTCCCTATTTTTGTTTTTAAAAAAACTTAATCTTATAATCCTTACCTGTCTCAGGATCGCAACATTCATTTACCTTTCATTAGAACTTAAGTCACCCATTAATAGTTTGTGACCTATTATAAACATACATATATATAATTATTTCATCACTTGTAACAAAATTTCGCCATAGTTTCATCTATATATGGCCCTGTTTATATATATTCCTGTATTCATACATTTGCATCATATATACATATATATCCTGTTTACACAACTCTATGCCATACATACATACATTTTTTTCATTCTCCGATAACACAAATTAGCAAATCATACTGTTCTTTCTACCATCTAGGTTTAACATTTAAAATCGGTTATTACATAACTTGCATATATACAAATTTACATACATCTGTTTTACATGAATATCTCATAGATACAATTTCAAATCTCTTCATGCATTCACACTCTTTACCTTAGCATCACCGGAACCTCCGGCCTTCTTGTACTTCACCTGAAACGTTAGTTCATAGCAAGAATGAGCACATAGGCTCAGCAAGTAATTCAGATAACACCTTTCATGCTCACATTTTATAATATGCATCATGCTTCTATTACTTTACCATGTTATGTTCAATTATCACGTATTGCATTTAACAGTTAGATCACGTTGTGGCACAGAGTGCCCATTTCAACTATCACATAATTCACGTAGTTCAATTAATACTTTTAAGTCTGAAACACTTGCCTGTACCGCATTTATTACTTAACCTCTATTGCCTCGTTTAGCCTTTCCATCCCTTCTTGCCTTGGATTGCTTCATTGAGCGCTGTCTGAAAATATACAACCTACATCCATTAATATAGGATCATAATTTCATATGACTTATCAAACTTAGATCATAATCGTTTGACCATTAATCTCTAATCACATTACATTTCATGTATTACACCCTATGTAGGTTAGTAATACATCCCACATTGCCCCCGACCTTTTCATAACATTAAATCATGCTTTGGCTTAACTTTAGGCATGTTATGTTCTTCCATTTGTCATTCCATTATACCTTAACATCCTTTATTTTGATCATTCTTTATCTATTTAGGGCTTACATAACTCATCTTTATCATTCCATATCAAAATATAGCATTTCGGAAGCTTAAAATTTTTTCAAATGAACAGTAACTCCGCCCCGGCCACGAAATCTTCTCGGTCGATGAACAGTAACATGGCACCGGGGCGCCACTTTTAGTACAAAACATGGCGCGGGGGCGCCATGTTCAAAATCTGGAAATCTGATTTTTGCACTACTTTTGTCGATTGTTAATTTCTTCATCTTAACTCCAATTGAGCTGAAATTTGGACCACATCTAGACCTTACTACCTAGTATTTTACTAAAATACTACTTGACTCATTTGGCTTCTTAAAAATAGAGATACACTAGCCCCTAGGAGGGCTGTTCAACACGTTTCCAGACTTAGAATTTTTTTCAGAATTTTAAAACTCAACTTTTGCAACTTTGTGATTTTTGGCCAATTGCTTCAAAACCCAATTCCAACACTTGACATAGTTCACATAGCTTATATATGACATGTTCCAACTTTCAAAACGATAAAACTTCGCACGAGGCGATAATTGTCCGTAAAAATCCGTTTTGAATCGAAACGATCGATTCCGATCGTTCGAATCGCCAATTCATTCAAATTTGATTCCGTTGATTACCAAATCAACCTAAACACATGTGTTATCATAAAAATGACTCACTTGATTTCATTTTACCTTTGAATCCTTGAAATTGCCAAAAATCACCTATAAGTTGGATTTTTTCTTAACTTTGTCAAAATTTCCATTTCCAAAACTTAACCTTACTTGACTCTTTAAACTCAACACCCCACATAAGCAACCACACACACATTTAATGACTTTATAAGTCTTTATAACCTCCATATGTACATCCAAGTGCACTTTACAGATTATTACGAAATCTATACGCAAAGTATAGCCTAGTATTCAATCTTTTACTTAACAAATCATACTTTTGGACCTTTCAAGCATTTTATATGCTATTAAACAAAATATTATGCATAAATCCAACATGTTCAACACTTCAAACTAGGTTTTTATCAAAACCAACCATATTAAACACATTTGCTTCTTTAAATCATGGTTTCAAGCTTAAACAAGCACATGATTCTTCATAAATCAATATCTCTATCTCTCTAAACATCATCAAATTACCTATCAAACACATAATCCTCATATACACATGTACAACCTTATATATTAAGGTTCAATCATGAACTTCCAATTTTAGCCACCTTTTCTTACATAACTCATATCCTTAACCACGAATACATGCTTTTAACATACACAACTTAAAGTTTCAAAGTTGTAAAACTTTTATACCTTCTTGAATGTCCAACTTCTTTGCATAGATAGCTTTGTCATGATGAGAGCTTTATGTTTTCTTCTTGCTCCAAGACCAACCAAGCTTTCTAGCTCATGATTTCAAGCTCTTTTTCTCTCTTCCATGGCTTTCACTCCCATTCTCTCTCTTAGGGCATATCATTCTCAGCACTTACACGAAAATGAGGAAGATTTGCTAGCTTTGGATAATTATTAAGGCCTTAACTAAGCTAGTTAGGTGACATAACCATAGTTAACTCATCCAAGGGCGTTTTGGTCATTTCACATAACAAGTGAAGGGCATTCTTGTCATTTCACCACTTGGGACATATAAGTCATTATCCAAATTATCAAGGGTATTTTGGTCATTTTACCCCTTTAGGACACAATGGTAATTATCTAATTTGTTGAGGGGTATTTTGGTAAATTGCCAATTTAGCTAAGTTTTCATTTCTTGCAACCTTTCCCCCCATAACTAAACTTTTATACATTCTCCCCCCATAATTCATTTCATAATCATTTAAATTGATTCTTCTTCAATCGACCTTCTAAGTTGTTTATTTTCCATCATGCTACATCCACGCAGGCTCATTATAGGACTTAATTAACCATTTAATCGCAAATCAATCACATAACCTTCTTTTACCCATAAATACAATTCTCGTTTCCTACGAATTTTCTTGTTCCCGTATTTCACAAATTTCGATTCCCGACATCTCAAATAGTCGGATTACTTACTTTTTTCATAAATCGCTTCCTCGAGAAGCGAACCACGACCGGATTACCAAAATCCATCGTCCTTTATTCCTTTAAACTCATTTAACATTATTACGACTTTAACTTCCTTTCGTTTATTTACTCAATACATATACTGCCAACTTTGCACCTTACTTGTATCCAACACGCTTTCTATTCATTTACGGGGTATCACATTCTATAGTTACATATCATATACCTCATCAATTTATATCGATCAATTTACCTCAATTCCCTAATAATCTCCAAACATTCAAAATCGTTATATTACATCCTTAATACCCGAGTTGATCATACGGTTTCTTCTTTACAACACATACATACATATCCCAACTTCTCGTTTTCATCACCTCACCTCTCTAGGCCCATTCCTTAAACCCGTTATTAACATTCATAACCAACATCAATTCACATGCTCATTTCTTATTCCAATATTTTCTAAACTTTAAACCTTCTATCTTTACCGATTCAAATACATACATATTCACACATATTCATAAACACATAACCACTCTATTATCTTTTGACACATAACATCGTGTCTTACAATAATTCTTTCCAAATTACCTTGTTATAGGTTTTACAATAAATCCTTTAGCTCAAATTCGTCATATAACCATTCAAAATTCATTTTCATTATAATTTCTCATTTCCATAATTCTCTGGTTTACTTTATCTTTCTATATTCGACCACATAGGTCCCTCCTTAATATTTCAACCATACAGGTTCTTTCTAACACATTGATCACATAATAATTCAATTTAATCACATAATAATCATGTTTAATCATTTTAACTAGGTTTTATTTTATAACCTTCACTTAATTATCCATAATCCTTATTTAGAATTTTTGTAAAATCCTGGGGTGTCACATTTACCTCCTGAACTTGAGCATATTCACAATGTGTTTCATGTGTCAGTGCTGCGACCATACAAGCCAGACCACAAACATGTCATATCCTATGAGCCAATACAAGTCGAGAAAGACTTATCATACGGGGAAATTCCTGTCCAGATACTAGATAGGAAAGAGCAGAAATTACGGAATAAGGTTATACATTCTGTCAAAGTCCTTTGGAGGAACCACAACACTGAGGAAGCTACGTGGGAGCTTGAAGAAAAAAATGAGGGCTAACTATCCGAATCTTTTTGAGTAGTTTAAATTTGTAATTCCGGGGACGGAATTCTTATAAGGGGGGGAGAATGTAATGACCACGAATTTCATTAGTCATTGTAAATATACTTAATAAATATTTAGCAATGAATTTAAATGTTTCCCATTAATTAATTGTGCATTAGATAATTAAATAAATGTACTTATGTGCTTGTATATTTATTTAAAGAATTAAAGCAAAGTGTATAATTAATTAAAGCAAATCTAATTGGATTATATTTTAAATCCAAATGAGTTGATAAACTAGGTTAAAGATATTAACCTAGTAGCCCATGTAATTAATTTAATTACTAGCCCATGTAATTAATTAAACAAGTCCAATGCTTGATTTAATTAAATGTAACCTAGACTATTTAAAATAAGCCCAATGTGGTATTTAAATTGAGCCCAAACAATTTAATTGAATGAGCCCAATAGAAGTTATTCCCAAGCCCAATGTGAAGTCCAATAAGGGTCAAACTTTGGTCAATATATATATATATATATATATATATATATATATATATATATATATATATATATATATATATATATATATATGCACATTTTTGCATTAAAAATAAAGGGAAATGGCTTGGAAAAGCCATTTTGCTGATTTTTGTGAGGGCCCCACTTGGATAATTGATTTCCTAGATTGCTTGAAAATCCATCCATGTCATATAGTGGTTGAACAACCCTAGTCATTCCATGAGTCAATCAACTAGTCAATCCAAGGAATAGTAAGCATGCTTAGCAATTAATTTCACCAACATAGCTTGATTAGTGAGTTAATGCTAGGTTAGTGATTGTCTATAAATAAGAAGCTCTACACATGTTACAAGGTTGTTAGTTTATTTGCTAGACATTTCTAGAGAAAAGAGAGAGAGACTTTGAGAGCTAAAGAGAGAATACACATAAGTTTGTGTGAGAAAAGCTAAGGAAGGTCTTGGTGGATGTCCTCAAGCTTCATAACTTACTTTGGTAGGAGGAGAAGGAGAGCAAGCAAATCACTAAGGTTTAAAAGTTCTCTAAAAACCTTCTCATTTCATTTTTGTAGTCTAGAAAGCTTTTGATCGGTTAAAATCTATTTTTAACCGATCAAAACTAGTTTTGATGATCTAGATGTATTTATCTATGTAATATATGTATATTCATAGATCTATGTGTTTATAACATGATTTGGTATGTGAAAAATGCATAGAAGTTGTAGAAAAGTTCATAACATGTTTTACCGGTAAAACTCTAACCATGCATGCTATGTTTAACGTTGTATTTTGAAATGTACAAATCAGAAATTGGATTTTTATGGCTAGAAAGCTAGATCTACAAGTTTTAAAGAAAAACTCTTTTTGAACTTTTCAAAAATAATGAATAACAAAGAAGTTATAGCTTTTACCAAAAATGATGTCGTTTTTAAACCCTAAGTGGTTCGATCCGTAAATTTCGTGTAAAACGTTTTCAAAAAGACGATCGAACCATGGAATATTGTAAAACAAGAAGTTATGAAGACAACAACACTAAGTTGGTGTCATTTGAATGTGTAGAGTTCATTTATTTCAAGTTTGAACCATTAAAACCAAGGATTTATGAAACTAGTTTTCATTCTGTCCTTGTGATCCATTTTACGGATACTTTCATTCGGAATTTGGATTTATGATCTAAAGATAAATTGTAGATCATGAAATTCTGATAAGAATGGACTCAAGAATCACCCCAAAATGTTTTTAAATGAAGAAGTTATGACTGTCGGAGCGTCGGGAGGTCGGGCAGTCCAAAAATTGATTTTTCAAAAGTAGGTCAAGCGCCTACCAAGCGCCTACCAAGCGCCTAGGCGCTTGAACCCGCTGTTCCTGAGAGCAAATTCGGTCCGGGTCGGGTCGAGTCGGTCCGGGTCGGGTTTTCTATGGAAATTTAAGTTGAAATAAGTGTAAAATGAATGTGTTTGAATATTAAACCAATACATGGAGTTTATTAGTAACTAATTGGTAGCTAAATGTTTAAAGTTAAGACTAATGTTAACACAATTAAAAAGTTAACTATTGGTATTGTTTATAATAAAATATTATTAAGAGGTTAATAATATTAATATGTGATTAGAATGTTATTAAATGATTATAACATTTGTAAATGATTAAATTATTATTAAATGGATAATAATATTAATAAGTCAAGAAAATATTATTAAATAAATAATAATATTAGTAAATGAATAAAATATTATTAAAAAGATTAATAATATTAGATAATGAATAAAATATTATTAAATAATCAATAATATTAGATAATGATTAAAATATTATTAAATGATTAATAATATTAGAGAATGAATAAAATATTATTAAATAATTAATAATATTAATAATGTGATTAATGTATTATTAAATGGTTAATAATATTAAAAGATTAATACAATATTATTAAGGGATTAATAATATTAGAAGGATAATAGAATATTATTAAATGATTAATAATATTATAAGACTAATGGAATATTATTAATTGTTAATAATGTTAGATAAGAATGTGAACTATATTAAGTAATTAATATAGGTTTTATGTGATTGAAATATTATCAAGTAATGATAATATGTTCTAAGTGTTTAATATACCCTTAATTACTTAATTATGTGGTTAGGTATAACATGTATAGATGTTATCATATGAATGCGTATATGATACTAATTCGAAGATTAATTTGATTAATTGTTAGGTCTATCTAAAGAAAATTAAATTGAATTGGTTAGCAGTAGATCACGCACAAGGCAAGTCTTCTACCCTTAACTTGTACTTATTGTTGCAATTATTATTCAACTTTAATTACTTTGAGCAATTCAATTATTGTTGAGCAAGTATCTACAGTCGTAGATATTTGACAGACCTTTAAGTGAATTAATTATCGAAAATTACTTCACATCGTTATTTATTATTGTATTCGCACATAGTGCTTTTGCAAACTGTTTAAGAACGTCTAAGCTAATTGTTTCGGCTAGACAAATGCATGTTAAATTCATTTAGTTGAATATTATAAAAGCTTATCCAAACCATTGGCTGGTGCGGATTCTTACAGTAAGACTGAGATAGAACAACCCTAGTTAAAGGGAATTTTTATTTGTCGGAGACCCGACAGCGCGCAAGAAAACTAAATGTGATGCATATACATAGGACATGAGAGGACTGATCCCCTCAAGTGTCCCGTTATTTTTAACAAGGAGTCAGACATTGTATGTCTGTTTTACCTTAGTAGCAGTTCATGGTCATTAAGGACCACTCAGCAGTAAAGAGTCAATTCCTTCTTTTATTGAACATTGATTCTTGTTATCTTTCACAATTGTTATTGTTGAAACCTTGAAGTTATTTCCCTTCATCATGATATATCGTATGATTTTGTTATAAACTTGTTGAGCCATTTAGTTGCTCATTCTTGCTATATCATGACTTTATTTCAGCCAATCCCGAAAGCTCTAAATCGGATAAAGGCAAGGGGAAAGCGAATGCTTAGTTTTAAGTAATTGCATGCTAGTTTAATTTACTGTTATGTAATTACTGTTGTAAATCTTTTGTATTTCCCTTAAGATATGTAATGTTTAAGATTAAGGTAATAGACCTTGGGAAGTTGTAGCCTTTTGATTAAGGAACCTTTTGTATTATTCCGCGAAGTTGAATACAATTTATGTATTTCATTATGGTTAAGTATTGTACAGTGAGAACCAAACCCGAGGTTAAAGAACCCGGATTTGGGGTCGTCACATAGTCTGTTTATGCCCCCCCCTGATTGTGAGCTAATAATATCAACATATTAGGACTTGAACATTTAGTTATTCAATGAGAAAAAACAAATTAAAAAAATTGAGCCTTTTAAACAGTCATTCTAACGAAGATAAGATACTCCCTTATTTTCATTATATAGGTTGTTTAAGATATAATCACACACATTAAGAAATCTTATTAATACTAATGTTGGTTTAAAATTTCATTATTACTCATGCACTAATTAATTACTCATCATATATCTCTCAATTGATCTGTATTTAAGGGTAAAGTAAAAAATAAAATTTTTTTTCCTCCTAGATATATGTAAAATATCTGATATTTTGGAAAGAATTTTATCGATTAAAGCCGGTTCTACTCGTACGTGCGCGATCCTCATCTGGGTCTCTGGTGATTTTAGTTTTATCTCCATCTTTTATAAATCGTACAAAATGTGCATTTGTGTTGTTAGTATTGCATTCGTACTCGCATATGATCTTCTACTCAATGCATCAACTACCACGTTCGCCTTTCCTGGGTGGTACTGGATAGTGTGGTCATAATCCTTTAAAAGCTCAAGCCAGCGTCGCTGCCGCATGTTGAGTTCCTTCTAAGTGAAGAAATACTTGAGATTTTTATGATCTGTAAAGATCTCTACCTTTTCTCTGTATAAGTAGTGTCTTCAAATCTTCAATGCAAAAATGACCGCTGCTAACTCTAGATCATGAGTAGGATAATTTTTCTCATAATCTTTGAGTTGTCGAGAGGCGTAAGCTATAACTTTCCCGTGATGCATAAGAACGCATCCTAGACCACCTGAAACATCGTTGTAGATAACAAATTCTCCTGATCCTGATGGTATAGTCAGAACAGGGTTGAAACGAGTCTCATCTTGAGTTCTTGAAAGCTTTTTTCGCATTCCTTACTTCATTCAAATTTTGAATTTTTCTGAGTCAACTGAGTTAGTGGAGTTGCAATTCGAGAAAAACCTTATACAAATCTCCGATAATAACCAGCTAAACTCAAAAAACTTTGTACTTTAGTTACTGTCTTAGGTTGCTCCCAGTTTAAAATTGCTTCAATCTTCGCGGGATTAACCGATATTCCTTGTTTAGAACTCACATGCCCAAGGAATGTTACTTCTTTAAGCCAGAACTCGCATTCTTCAACTTAGTATATAACTTATTTTCACGTAACTTTTGGAGTATCAAACGCAAGTGACGTTCATGATCCTCACGACTCTTGGAGTATATAAGGATGTCATCAATAAAGACAACCATAAAATGATTCAATTATTCATTGAATATTCGGTTCATCATGTCCATAAAGGTTGTAGGAGCATTAGTTAGTCCAAAAGTCATGACCAAGAACTCGTAATGTCCATAGCGAGTTCTAAAGGCAGTCTTTGGAATGTCATCAACTCTAACTTTCAACTGATGATAACTAGATCAGAGATCGATCTTTGAAAAATACAGAGCACTTTGTAATTGATCAAAAAATCATCAATTCGAGGTAACGGATACCTATTCTTGATGGTGACATGATTCAACTCTCGATAGTCAATACACAATCTCATACTCACATCCTTCTTCTTTACAAATAGAACAAGGGCACCCCAAGGTGACGTACTTGGTCGTATAAAACCGGTATCTAAGAGTTCCTGAAGTTGGACTTTCAACTCTTGAAGTTCTATGGGAGCCATTCGGTATAAGGCTTTAGAAATAGGTTTAGTACCGGGTTTAAGGTCAGTACAGAATTCAATTTCGTGGTCTGGGGGTAGGCTAGGAAATCTTCGGGAAATACATCAGGGAATTCATTAACAATAGGAATATTGTTCAAGTTTACCGAGTTTTTATTTAGATCAGTCCATTTTTTAATAAACTAATGACTTTATGACTAGAAATAACAGTTACAGATTTCAAAGGTTTGGTTGCTTGAATTTGCATGATAGGTTGGTCAGGAATATGAAAACTAATGATCTTATGGAAGCAATCAATTTTAGCATGGTGGGTAGTCAACCAATCAATTTCTAAAATCACATCAAACTCATGCATTTCCAAAGAGATAAGGTTAACGGGTAGGGTAAGGTTATTGATTTGAATCAAACAAGATTTATAAACAGTAGATGTGATGGCTATTTCCCCTAATAGAGTTTCAACAAATAAGTCAAAGTCTAAATTTTCAAGAATCAAATTTAAATGTTGAGCACTTGCAGGTGAGATAAAAGAATGGGTAGAACCAGTATCTAATAGGGCATAGACTTCACAAGAGTTTATGAATAACTTATCGGTTATCACCTCGTTTAGATTTCGTGCCTTCTGAGACGTTATAACAAAAGCTCTCCCCTGGACTATAGATTTTCCCTTGTCCGTTCTAGCCTTTGGAGTCATCATCGCTACTGGACTTGATTTTGTGACAGAACAAAATCGAGCAATATGACCTTTTTTCCCATAATTATAACAAGACTTGGATTGCTGAGTATAGTTTGGGCTGATGTGACCCTCCTTACCACACATGTAGCATTTTACGGGTGGTCAATCTCCTCCTCTTGAAATTATTACCGGTGCTGATGCCTTTTCGTGATCGTCATGGGATCTCTTTCTTTTGAAAGTATTCCCATTTATTTTGTTCCTTTTGTTATCTGGAACAGAATTACCACTGAAGTGGTTACCATTTTCGAAATGGTGACTGTCGCCTCTACGGTTCTCATTCCGATAATTATTTTCGTTATTTCTTCCTCTTGGTTGTTTATTGGCTCTTGATTGCAATATTTCATCTTCTTGTTCGACCCTTTGAGCCCTATCCACCACATTCGAATATAGACAAAGTTTGTGAGAGATGAGGTGTCGGCGAATTTTGGGTCTCAGGCCTCTTAAGAACATGCGAGTCATTCGGGCTTTATCGTCCACTAAATGAGGCGCGAATCTGGATAACTCCGCGAACTTGGCTTCGTATTGAAAAACAGTCATGTTCCCTTATTCTAGTTTAATAAATTCCACCTATTTCATATGGCAGACACTTTTTGGAAAATATTTTTCATTAAACAATTCCTGAAACTCCATCCAAAACATCTCAAGTATTGATTGATGGGCATGGTTTTCCAAAAAATTCGGGTGGTCCCAACTCTTTAAACTGCTTCGCAGTGACCATCCTCGAATTATCAGCATTTCCACCAGTGGGAGTTCCCCTCGCTTGATTTTGCATGAATTGTATAAAGTTTCTAAAGAAACCATCACAATTCATATAGCCACCTGCGTTATTTTCTAACGCTGCTGGAGGATTATATGTAGCCTCTTGATTTTCTGTAGCGTAATCCATCCATTGATTTCAGATGTCATTCTGAAATATGGTCACAAAACAAAGATTAGTTTAAACAAACTGACTTGTCACTTTTTGTCGCTTCATTCAAGCTAACTAACTAAATTTAACTTAGGTAGGACACACTAGTGAAGGATTTTAATCGCCTCTTCCCTCCTAATTCTAATTTCAGCTCTTAATACAAGATCATATCTCTAAGCTCTGTTACTAACTGTGACCCCCCCAAATCGAGCCCACACCATCCAATTTGAATCGTCAAAAGACTACAAAAAAATTATTACAATACACTATTCAATAATACACAACTAAGTCTTCACAATTATTACTATTCTACAATACAGTGAAAACTACTATAGCAACTATCTCAGACCGTTACTTCATTCCCCTTTCTTCTCCGCTAGTCCCGGCTACGCTTTCATTTCCTGAACAATTGAACAAAAAGGAAAGGATGAGCTCAAATAGTCCAGTAAGGAATATCATGACTAAGATAATGAAAAATAAATTATTCTTAGCCTTCAACAATTGAGTTTTTAATCGAATATAATAGACAACAAGTTTTAAATCAACAGTTGCAGTTGAGTTCTTGATAGAATAATATAAACAACAAGATTAACAACAGCAGTTAAATTTTTAAACAAAGTTTTACTGCAGCGAAATAACCACCGCTAAGAGAATAAAGTAGATCATGATGTTTACTAGCCTCTCTTTTAAGAAAATTATCATCAACTTTTATCATCTGAAATACCACTGGTCATGATCATGCCAAACAATAGTTCTTCTTTGCCCCCGGCCAAAGAGAACATTCATCACGTGTCCTTGCCATCCGACCAAAGACACCCAACAATTATATCGCTTTTATTCTATATTGCATTTAACCTATATCGCCTTTAACATATCATCTGTTGCCTGGTCTGTGTCCCAGACAACAGTTATTCAGAACAACCTAATACTTGATGATTGAAATAACAACGTAGATATAAATAATGAATAGAAGAAACAAGATAAACAATAACATTAGGAGTTAACAAATTTAACTTTGTCCAAATTCAAATAAAGTCCAAATTGTCAACATGATGTATAGAAAAAAGTATTCAAGTCCAAGAGTAATGTCCAAGATCCACAGGGAATAAATTCAATGGTAAGGTTTACGGTACAAGAAATTAGTTCAAAATATTCACAATTCAAATAAATGTTCACAGTTTAAAAGTTCAAGGTCCATAAGTTCACAGTCCAAATAAATGTCCACAGTTCAAAAGTTCAAAGTCCATAAGTTCACAGTTCAAATATGACGATGAAAATTTAATAGGAATGTTCTTGTCAAAATGTATTAGATGAAGTGCAAACTATTAAGGAAATATTAATGAATTATTAATTCAAGAATTTTCACTGTTTAATAATATTATAGGTACAAACGAAATACTTTCTTATCGTAGTAAGCTTAAGTAATAGAAGATGAAAAATATGGTATCCCTTATAAGTAAGAAAGAAAATAATATCCTTTTATGATGATGAAAAGAATAATATCCCTTGCTGTAATAAATTTAAGAGTTTGAAAGAAAATGATATCCCTTACCTTATCTCGTGACTAAATACAACTTTTATGAGGTTGATCAACTTATATGTATATTCATAATTTAATTAGTAAGTAACACATACCAATTTTATGTATATAAAATCATCAAAATGACTATATAAATATACTTCAAAATAATTTTTAAAGTAAATAATCTTTCAAAGTAAAATATTTCAAATGAAGTTTTTCAAAATAAATTTTCTAATAGAAGAGTCTTTTAAAAGAAGGATTGTAAACTGATGTGTGTGTGTGAGAGTGTTTATATAACTTTTAAAAGAAAATTTATTTGAACAATACTCGTACCCTTCCAAATCTTCAACGCTTAAGATAATTTTAATACACTCAAAGAGACACTTATACTAAGAAATATCTAGAGAGTGGAAAGAAGATTGAGTGAGGAATGTATGAAACTCCTTATGCTAAGCCCCCTATTTATAGCCAGAGCCTAACCAACTTTTTCACACACACGTTACACATTTTAATCTCATCTTTTAATCTGAACCATTTATCAACCAACACACGTTTCACATTTTAATTTGCACCGTTCGTTAACTAACACGCGTTTCACGCCTACACGTGTTTCACATTTACACGCGTTACACACTTACGCGCGTTACACACTTACGCGTGTTACACACTTACACGCGTTACGCATTTTTATATTATTTTATTGATTTAATATCTCAATTATTAAACATACAGTGTTTTTCAAAGAATAAACATGTCTAACTATTTAATATCCGTTACTACTACTGTAATAATTATTGACCCAATAATGTAAGATGCCGTGCATTATGACAATTATTGATTCAATAATATGAAATACTGTGCAATTAATAATGTAAAATGTTATATAATGACAATTATTGATTCAATAATATAAAATGATGTGTAATGACAATTATTGGTTCAATAATGTAAAATGCTGTGTAATGACAATTATTGATGAAATACTGTGCAATAAACACTTTATCAGTTCAATAATTTAAATATTATGTAAGACCGTGTGTTACTATGCAATACCATGTGCTATTATAAATTATTGTGCGCTACAGTAAAATACCATATCTTACCATACTTTTATTACTTGGTATTTTAACAGTTAAAAGTGATAATACCGTTGACCATTTTTATTTAGAAAGGCTACTGCTGTCGTTTTCTACATCCGACAATATTTCGTTGTGGGGTCCAGCCATAACTAAATATTTCGGCGCCGTCGTACGAATATTCCCCAACAGAATGAATATTCCTCGACAGAACGAATATTTCTCGACAGAACGAATATTCCCCGACCAATCGAATAATGTCCGACATAAAAGTTTTGCACATAACATCCTTAACTTTAATTTTTATTAATTTAACACCTTACTGTTAAGCATAAAATTATGAGAAAAAATTGAAATCTATTTATTAAAATCCGGGGTCTTACAAAAAACGTTAAAAATGAAATAAGGAATGTGTACAATAAAATTTTCATATAATAAGAAGCGTGTGCATTATGATGTGTGAACTCGTAAAAAGAGAAATTAAAACTATAAATGTGGAGTCATTTTTTTTACTTTTGAAGCAATTTGGGGTGTGTTATAAATATATATAAAAAATTTATTCATGACAATCAGTTGTTGTGAGCAATTAAAATTGGTCTACCACAAGAAAGATGAGCGGCATTGCCAATTAATGTAGTTTTGGTCTGCCACAAAAGGGAGTAGCGACATAGTTAAAATTACGGAAAGATGAATGGCATGGCCAATTAATATAATTTTGGTCTGCCACAATAAGGGGTAGGTAGTGATATGGCTAAAATCATGTGTAAATTGACTTCCCCCAAGAAGAATGAGTGACAAGGTCAATCCACAACAAAAATTGACACTCTACATAAGTTGCCAAAACAATATACCAGCAATCGATTGTCATAGATGGACACCCATATATATATATATATATATAGATAGATAGATAGATAGATAGATAGATAGTCTTTAAAATACATTATAAAGATATTGTAATATTTTTTCCTCACACGATAAAAGGTTTAATTGGCTTTTATTAAGGAAAAAAAAATGATTAACTATTCATGATATTAATTTATATAACCTAAACAAACTCACATAATGATGTATTTCATTAATTATTTATGAGTTTTTTAAAAAATTTATCTTTATTGTGGTAATTAGTTTGATACAAAAATTTATAGTCTACACACTCCTTCTCTCCTACTCTATTTTACATTTTTTGAGGTTTGGATGGGGAAAAAAAATAAAAAATAAAAAACAATGAATAAAAAAACTTATTATTGCATGCCTTGTAATAACTATTGATAGAATGTTGTTCATTTCAATGTATCCCCCCTCCCTGTGAGATGAAATTCATAATGCACTAGGATGAACTAAAGTTTTAAGAAGTCTTAAATATATATTATTACTCTAAATTATTAACTTTTTTTCATTTTAATGATCGACTCTTTAATTTTTTTATTCAGGTGATCAAATTATTATTATTTTTTTATTTTTGTACAATTAAATTTGTCACGTCTTAAATTATTGAAATGACTCACTGACTAAGTTTGACCATACATATGTGTAATTTAAAAATATTGTCGATTTTTTATTTTTTTTAATTAGATGATTAAATTATTATTTTTTTTTATTTCTGTACAATTGAACTCTTGCCACGTTATAAATTGTTGACGTGGCTCACTGACTAGGTCTGACCGTGCATATGTGTAATTTAAATATATATATATATATATTATATTTATTAAACATTTAAGGGTAACATGTCGGACCACATTTCTTTGTCCCTTTTAATTCTTCATCATTTTCATCTCCATCTTGTAGATCAGATCAGAGGTCAAGTGAGATAAAGAAGAAGAGTTCGTCCTAGTGGAAGAGAATGAACTGGGTAATTTTATGTTAATTGTTACCAAATTGTTGAGCTTAGTTTAGTTTTTAGGTGTTGATTTCTGAGTAAATGAGAAATTGTCCAAAATGTCCTTCAATTGCAATCATTTCGCTGCAAACATATGTACAAAGTTTGGATCTTTTCTTTCTCAAAATTTCTAGGGATTTCAGAAGGCAGCAATACAAAATATGCAACCAAAACTCGCCGGAGTAGGATAATTCGCCGGAATCGATGCCGGAAGAATAATTTAAAGGCTTTCTTTAAATAATCTGAAAGAGAAAAAGTTAGAGGTGAAAATAACCAGACCTGTAAACCGATAGATCAATTAAATCTCTTCCGCCTTGGACATGATTGATAAACGGCAAGGCCTCGGCTGAAATCCGGCTCTCCATCGCTGCGGATGCGAAGAACGAGCGAATCTCAACTGGACATTTTTAATCTATTTTTTTGTTGTTGGTATGCTAATTGTTTTGTTTTTTTGCTAATTGAATTTTAATTGTTTTTGTTTAATTATTGTTTTATTTTTAGTAAATATAGATTTACTCTATTACTATTTTACCCTTATTACTTACAAAAATGATTTTAAAAAATTGCAAAATGACTCACTTTTAACACATATACACTAAATGCAACGCGTGCAAGTCCAAGTCATCAATTTGTGAAGTGTCATCTCACTTAAACTGAGGTGGAAAAAAATAAAAATTTACTCATCTAATTGACAAAATTGAAAAATGAATCATCGAAGTAGAAAAATATAATAGTTTAAGTTATTAAAATATATTTAAGTCATTTAAGAAAAACTTATTCAATTTTAAAATACAGCATCAATTTTATTTTTTTAAAATGAAATGGATTTTTAAATTAATTTAAAATTTATATAAACTTATTTATTTTTGTGCAAACTAATTATAAAAATTATAAATTTTCTAAGAGTACTACTAAAGTTTTTTTTGTTCTTCTTCTTATAATGCTCACATAAATCATATAAAAATAAAGAATAAGCTTATAGATTAAAACGTGAAAGTAATAATTACGTAGAGTTATTATAAACTATAAATATGTACAATTACTATTTTATTTCATTAAAGATATGTCAAACGATATTTGTACATGTATTTTTAATATTTTTATATGTTAACTACTCTCACACGAGAATAAGATAAATTTCATTTTTATGTAAAAGTGGATTACGTAAAAATATCATATCTATATGTAAAAATAATGCTCTCATAAAGATATTTATAATACTCATGTTAAAATAACATAATTTTATAATTAAAAGTTTAAAATATACGTGCACAAAGTTAGCTATAATTTTTGCACCATATAATTTACGATTGTGTTTGAAATTTGAAAAACTAGAGGGAACCGAAAGACAAAAAGAAGAAAACTTTTATCACATTTTTTACACTATATGTAACATTATTCCTAATATTAGATTTTTTTAAAAAAATATAACCAGCTAAATCTGTATTCATTAAGATAGTTTATTTTTAAAATGTATATTTTATTTAATTTATTTTTATTCACATTTTGCAAGTTCCAAACAAAAGTACAAGTAGATGGGCATTTTTTTGTAGAATAAATAAATATGGAGATAATTTTAAATTTATTCGAAAAAATTATCCGCTAGTCTTACTCGTAAAAAAACGAAAGAGTATGACTTCACTTTATTTATATTTTACAAATGAAATAGAATTATATTTTTTTATCTTTTATATAAATAAATTTTATAGATAATTTTTTTAAATAAATATAGAAACACTCAATTTTAAATTCCCATCCCCGTCCACGTGTTATTAGCGAAATTATTTAATCTCACAAAAAGAATCCACATGGTATATACATGTGTCTTTGACGTCTTCACTAGACATATATCTTCTTCAACACCTAAGCCCCTCTGAGGCGGCGACTCATTTCTTCACACTAGATATCTCTCTCTCTCTCTCTCTCTATATCTCTCTTTATATATCTCTATATCACACTAGAGAGAGAATTGATCAATAATGGCTCTGATTCAAACTTTTCCTCAACAGTGCCCCTCGGCATTTTCTCAATTTCTTTCGTCTTCATATTTTTCACCGATTGCCGCTCCAGTTTCTGTGAGATTCACCGTTTTGCGTTGTTCTTTGGCTTCTCCGGCCACCGTTGTTAATGGACGTCCCGATGAAATAGCTTCCGATAGGAGCAAAATTCGGTTTGGTTTGCCCAGCAAAGGCCGAATGGCTACTGATACTCTCGATCTTCTGAAAGTACACGCTCTCTCTTTCTGTGTCTAGTTATGATTTTATGTTTTATTCTTATGATTAATTGATTGACCAAATGTTCTCACTTTAGCTATTAATTTTATTAGAAGTTAGTTAATTGGACTCATATTCTTTTATTTATTTTTATTTGTATTAAGTCATTGAATTGTTTATCACTAATTTGTTTTTGGTTATTGTATTGTCTGAAGGATTGTCAATTATCGGTGAAGCAGGTGAATCCTCGGCAGTATGTTGCTGAAATTCCACAGGTTCGTTTTCTTAAGTCTTAACTTTGTACTTGTGTATTGCTATATGATTTGGTTAGTGGTTCTATAAAACAAGAGATGGGTAAAATGAAGTACCTTTTTGAGTATAATTAATTAACTAATTTAAAGTTCTAACTGATAAATTTGTTTGGGCTGCAGTTTTGATTTGAAATGTTTGTTTGAGTCACGATTATCAAGAACTGATATTAGCAAAATCAGTCAACGAATCTCTGTTTTATCAAAAAATAAACTTAGTTTTGCTTTATGATTGCCTCACATTTTAAATTGTGTCCGGAATCATAATGTCATTTGTGACAAAGTGTGCTGATCTGTCAGGCTAGAAAAGACCGCAATTATGTAGTTTGTCTAGAAGATTAAGGTTTGTGAACGTATGAAAACTATAAAACTAAAGGAAAAATATTATTGGTGCTTCAAACGGTTTGGGTTTATTTAAAACTTGTACCTGCCACCTGGTAACGGCTACATTTCTATATCAGGCAATGCTTATGACATTCTGCACCCTGCTACTGTTTTTCTAACTTAGGTCGTTAGCTATACTTCTTTCTCCACCAATTTTTATATGCAAGTATATCTTTTTATTTTGAGTTGTTTTTACAAATGACAGTAAATAAGCTCTATTGTTGGCACACGTTATTTGCTTAAACAATTAAGTGCATAAAAAGCTATACTGTGCAATCTTTCTAGGAGGTACCATTTTTGACTGTGCTCAAAGCCTACTGCTGTCGCTTTCGTCGTCACAATAACCTCTCTCTCACACACAATTACAAAAACCTTGTAAACTTCCTTATTTTCATTTAAAGGCCCTACCATCTAGTGTACACTTGAAATATGCTTTTAACATTTTGTAAATTTTCATAGTATACGTCATTTCCTGCCTCTTGTTTACATCTTGTGTGGATGGATATGAATTCTTTATTGTTTATTGCAGATTGCAAACTTAGAAGTTTGGTTTCAACGGCCTAAAGATGTTGTTCGAAAATTGGTGTCGGGAGATTTAGACATTGGTATTGTGGGTCTTGATACAGTTAGTGAATATGGACAGGTAAGAACCGAGACATGGTATCATGAATCATTATGGATTGTTTGAGGGAAAAGTTGTGGACCTTGAGGCAAGTTAAGTCAAATATGAGAAGAAAATAACTGGTGTGTGCTTATTTCTATTTAATTCGTGTCCAACAAGTTTAAATATTGTTCCACTCATAGCATAAAGAGAAAGGGGGATTTTGTTGCATCAACGAACTTGAATAAGTGTGATAAATGTCCTTGTTAAGGATGCTTACTTTCTCAATGTACCATGATTAAAAGTGAATGATAAAATGCAGCCTCTTCTCATGTGCAATTGCATTTCACAACATTTCATTTTTCTAAGTTGATGGATTTTTCACCCATCTTCCATTTCAACCCCCTCCCCCAAGAAAAAGAACCAATAAGGAATTTAAAACACAACTACTTGTTCTTTCATACCAATATACCATACTAATCCATGGGATCTTCATAGTGGACTTTATAAATTTGCAGATTAATGAAGAATTAACTTTCGTATGTGTTGTAACTTGTAATTTTGTGAAGTTTTATGTATTTTCAAAATCTGGTCTAAATGCTACAGCAGATAGGACAGTCAACAATGTGAAAGGGGAACTTCCTCTAAAGGTAAATAGACAAACTTTTTTGGTTAAGCTGGACCGATTAGTTTGGTTTAGTCAATTCTCATGAGCAATAAATCTTAGTTATCTTTTCTGATCATTATGTAGGTACATATTCTCATTCCTACTTCTATTACACCTAATTGGACTGAGTTTCTGAAAACGAATGGCTGTGTGGTAGCTTCATGGACACATTATTTATAATTTATACATTCAGTTCACTGTGGGGGTGAAACGATTATTTGAAGTTAGAGAATGTTTTCGTTCTCTCTGTTATCATGAATATATTAGAGTTCTATTAGTTATGTTTTGATACTGATAATGATACCTGATATGACTATATGAGTAGACTAATACGTTTATTTTTTCTCTATCTCGTAATTGTTGTTTTCAACAGTAAAGCATATTAAAAAGTGTTGTGAGGGAATTTGTGTACACCCAATGTATATAAAAATTCGTAAATAAAGAGAAACTGCATAGGCAGCCTATTATCTGTATGCAGTATTCTCCCAAAATCTTTTAAAATAGCTCAAATTATAGTTGCAATAGATTAATAGTTGGTGTACCCGAAAATCTGCAAAAGGATATTTGTCTTAGGGAACACAATATCGAAAAAAATTGCTTGCTATTATATTAGTGTAACATAGCTGGATTTGATGATAATGCATCTAAGGATAGGAGTTAATTCACGTTATAGAGATTTTTTGGAGTGACGATGTATGAATAACGCCAATTTCAAAACTTTCAAAATGAGTCTAATATGCTTATCATTGAATTTTGAAGATTACTGAACAGAATATATGTGGTCTATGGTTACTTGACGGTGTTGTCATGTTACTTCCTCCAGTCAGTAAGCTGCATTACTGAACTCACAGAGTGGTGTATAGGTGGGAACTTCTTAAGTTGGGGACTTTTAAGGAATAACTCGCGCTTCTTCCCTTTTAGGTTGGGGACTTCTACGGGAACTTCTTAAGGGGATAACTTGTGCGTCTTCCCCTTCAAAGTTTGGTTAAGCAGTTGCTTTAGCTTTTGCCTTGTAGTATCCTCCTTTGTCATCCAAGGATGGAGTGGCTTGAGACTCTCATTAAGTTATATCCTCATTTGTTTCTTACTTCCTGCACTGCTTAGATATTATTACTACCTTCATTGATGATCTACCATCAATTTCAAAGTCCCTATCCTGATTGAGGTTTTAAAATAACCATATCTTGTAACAGACGTCTTGATTTTAGGATTTAGGTATCAGAGTGACTTATGTTCTTCCTCCTCTAGTATCTAGAAAACTGTTCAGTAGGATGTGGTTCTTGTCCATCTTAGATTAGTTTAGATTTCCCGTTTCCTTGTGCTGTATTCTTGATGTGGTGAACTGCGAAATGTTGTCTGATGACATGACTTGCAAATATTTTCCGTTGTTTGGCTTATGGTTTTAAAGAAAAAGTTGCTTGGAGCCTCTTAATGCTTGTAATCTTTGTAGAAATTCTTATTATAAGCTTGTTTCCCCATTTGTTGGATCCTCTTGATGCTTGTGATCTTTGTAGAAATTAAAATTATAAGCTTGATTCCCCATTTGTTGTTCAGTTTGAACATATAAAAATGTTAACATCAAAAGTTTCCATTTGAATTACTTTTGTCAGGGAAATGAGGATCTTATTATTGTTCATGAAGCACTTGGATATGGAGATTGTCATTTATCCCTGGCAGTATGTCATTTTTCTGTTTTCAGCATACTTAACAGGAGACTATGAATTCCCCATAATTTGTTCTGATCATCATTATAATTTATCTTTTAACTTTTTTCCTCAGATACCCCAATATGGAATTTTCGAGAATATAAATTCATTGAGGGAGCTAGCACAGATGCCTCAATGGACTGCTGACAGACCTCTCCGAGTTGCAACTGGCTTCACTTATGTATGACAATGTATTTAGTTTTTTTCCCCTATCATAGTTGATGTAATTTTTTTCATCAAATCATTTCCCTTGTGTTAGTTTTCAGAAATTTTAACTTGGAAATTATCTCTGTTGTAATTCTATTGACAGCTGGGTCCAAAATTTATGAGAGACAATGGACTGAAGCATGTTACTTTTTCGTCTGCTGACGGAGCTTTGGAGGCAGCTCCTGCGGTGAGAGTTAATCCTTATTGTTGACATGGTTATGCTATCACTTTCCTAATATACTATAAGATGTATAATAGTTCTGCATTGAAATTTAGCTTGTAGGACCATCAATTTTAGCAGTTCCAAATAATATCTGGAAATATTATACTCCTCAAGTGTTCAGGTACAACAAAATGCCACTATAAATTTTATGGCCCTTGTTGAACTCGAAAAATGTTGTTTAAGAGCCACCTTTAGAGGATTAAAGGAGCAGGTGCCTCTGACAATATGATTAATATGTTGCCGCTACTTTATCATTACTTATTTGTTTCACTACATTAATTTAATATTGAATGCCAGGAGAGGGGGGTTTGGGGCTTTAAAACCTAATGAATAATATCCTTTCCCTAGTGGATTAGTGGTTATAGTCTGATCTAAAGCTAAAATTTTCCTTCGGCCGGATGAGTGGGATGTCAAATCCTACTTCATCATCGATCGCTCAATTCTTGAAATCCATCTTTCAAGGATTCTCTTTCATTACTCCTCATTTCCCTTTTAGAGTAGGAAATGGCTGTCTCGTCTGGTTTCAAGAGGATGTTTGGGTTGTCAATGTTCCTTTATTTTTGGCTTTTCAATCTTTGCTCTATTTTTGTTCCCTTCACAATGCTCACAAATTTGATCCCTATATTTCTCTATTGGTGAAATTATATCAACTTTGTGCAACTTTTATGCTTTTTGAAGATTGATTGATAGGGGGAGACTAAAGGTTTGCCTTCCCTTCTCATTCTTCTTAGCTCTTGTTCTTTAGCTTTGGCCCCCGGCCAACTGTCTTGGTCTTGGACTGTTTAGCAATTTTCTCCCACAAAGCATATTTCTCTTGTTTGGTTTTCTAGCCTTGGAAGGCTGAAGCTCCTCTTAAGTTCAGGGCATCTGTTTTGTAATGAGTATCAATAACTCAGCCCCCTTACGATCCATTCATTTCAGCAAGTAGGCTCAAAACCAATGACAAGTGCTAGGTGTAATGGCCATTCATATTATTCCCTACCATAATTTGTGTGATGTGCTTGCAAGCTAGTGAGTTCCACTCTCATTTGTTTATGCACAGACCTACAAATAGGAATTTATTAAACTATTTGTGGAGCATCGGAAAAACTTGGGTTTGCCTAAAGTCAATGGAGGCATTGCTCCTAATTGGTTTCGGGGCTTCAGCCGAGCAAGACAGATTTATTGTCATCACTGGTATTTCACAATTTTCTGGGTAATAGGTTGAGGGAAATACTTGGAAATCATTTATTTTTTCTTGGCATTTAATATATTGTCGGACAGAGTATCTTTTCTTGTTCAATTATTGGCCTATGTTAGACATGCACAAAAAACCAGCGGCCTAGCCTTGCCCGGTCAAAGCTTGTCCCGGTCAAGGCTTGGCTTGCAGGCTTTAAACAGGTTGTGATCTAAATACAAAAGCTCGGCTTGACCCGGTCTACCCAAAAGTCTGTCTCGATTTTTGGTAAAGTGACAGGAATACTAAATTGGATACACCAAATACTTAACTGTTTTTCTCTCTCTCCTAGCATATTATATTATAATATGATTGAGTTCAAATTGGAGTGATGGTAATTTGCAGATAAACTCATATTATATAATTATATAGTCATTATCATTTTGGGTCATTTTTTGATTTCTAATGCAACAGTACTGAAAATTGTGAAGAATTGTGATTTTGATGGGGTTTTCAATATTTGGTCCTCTTGATTTGTAGTTTTGTACACGTTAGTACCAAAAAAAGTCCTAAATCTTAATCAAACTTCTTCACCCAATACTATATTACAATAATTAATAGTCATTGACAGAGATAATCTAATTCTTGTCTGTGACCAGCGACTTCGCGGCTCCATCGTTCTCCCTTTCTTCTCCGTCACTCCCTCCGTTTAGGCCTGAACCGGCCCGCAGGCCTCAATAGGCCAAATTTTTGCTGAGAAACCTGGCCTGACCTGCAGACCCAAAAATCAAGGCCTGGTCAACGACCAAAGTCTGTCAAGCCAGCCCGGCCCAGCCTGTTGTGCATGTCTAAGCTTGATGAAGGACATCAAGCACAGTCAATCTGTCTGAATGTCAGAGAAGATACAACTTGCAATGCACCCATTAGCTTAATGGGTGCATTGCAAGCTGTATCTTCTCTGACATTCAGACAGATTGACTGTCCTTCATCAAGCTTGTATTGTTTGTCCAGTTCATTCCTCCCCCCTCCTCAATTTAACTACAGTATTGTTTGTCTAGTTCATTTCTCCCCCCTCCTCAATTTAACTACATTTTTCTTTCTTCTAGGGGACTTGTTTTCCCAATGTTTTATTCTTCTTTTCTATAAATTTTTTTGAATGCTACTTGCTGGTTTCATGGTGCAGACCTTCATTCCCACATGATGGCATTAGTATGGATTGGTGGCATATATATCACTGCATCAATGTGAGACTTTTATTGACTGCTTGTCTTTTCTTCTATATTTAGATGGGCATAGCTGATGCTATTGTGGACCTCGTAAGTAGTGGAACCACTTTGCGAGAAAACAATTTGAAAGAAATTGAAAGCGGAATCATCTTGGAAAGTCAGGTGATCTCTATAATTATGAAGCTGAGCTCTTATGAAGCATGCAATTCCAAGTCTTTTAGGATGTTAATATTAAAAGTTTTATAAAATAAATTTATCATTGCTTTTTAATTTAATTTTTTCTACCTTCATGTACATTTTTGTCAGGCTGTTCTTGTTGCTAGCAAGAAGTCATTGATCCAGAGGGAAGGTGTGCTGGACACTATACATGAAATTCTTGAAAGATTGGAGGCACACTTGAGGGCAGATGGTCAATTCACGGTGTGTGTAATTTGTTTAATTTGTGTGCAGTTTTCTTTAGTCTTTGGCGTTTCATTTTTTTCATGACAGGTGGTTGCAAACATGAGGGGAAGCAGCGCAGAGGAAGTAGCTGAACGAATACTGAGCCAAACATCATTATCTGGGTTACAGGTGAAACTTTTTTATCCGTTCTGGTCCAAAGAATTTTTTTAGAATATAACAAGAGAAGGGGAAACTTTGTTAAACTTCTGATTGGCACATTCCCTCTCCCCGCAAATTGAAATGCAATATCGAAGTGTTCTATGTAGTACCCCCTCTGTCCTGGAAAGAGAATACCTTTTAAATGAAAATTACCAAAAAGAAAAGTAGAATTCTTTTATCCGGACAAAGGTAGTATTGTTCAGACACTTTACAGTTTCTCTCATTTTCAAGAGCTTCTTTGATGCTTTCCATGTTTATGTGTGCAGGGACCCACTGTAAGTCCAGTATTTTGCAAACGTGATGGGAAAGTATCTGCTGATTACTATGCCATAGTAATATGTGTACCCAAAAAATCACTTTACAAGTCTGTTAAGCAGCTGAGAGCAGTGAGTATTCTCTTTCTCATAGACAATATAATTAGGGAATTGTAGAAATACAACCTGGTTATAGGTTGCCAATCCATTCCCACCTACCACTTCCCTCCCCCTCCCACCCCTCCTCCAAAATTTAAAAAAAAATAATAATAATAAAACCCAAAAAATAAAAATAAAAAAGTTCAAAAAAGTAAAAGAAAAAATTATAACCGACACAAAAGGATGCCTGCGCTTCAAGGGAAGTCCGGGGCCAGACATTTTAGAATGTTGGATACCTGAATCTTCTTACATGTCTCACATGTTGGACACCTAAAACATTTGTGGTTAATTCAATTCCAGTGTGGACACCTTTATTGATGTTCCATTTCATTTGGGGGGAGCACCTTACCAAGTCTATGTTCTGCCGGAATCTCAAGAACTTATGGCAATAAAATACTGAAGATTTTAATAAAATTGGGGGATAGAATTTACTTTTTTTTTAAAAACAATTCTTATGTCAAGCAATGAACAAAAACTTTGTGATTGGTGGTTAACATGGTCTCTTGTTGCATTGTAATTTTCATTTTGGGAGCAGCAGTGTCATCTTCTTCTTCTCAAAAAACACTCGGTCTGGTTGCAAATTTGTTTCACCTGTTTGTTGAGGTCAAGCTATATTCCGAATTTATTAAATTGTAATTTTTTAACACATCATTCTTATGCAGATTGGAGGCAGTGGGGTCCTGATTTCTCCCGTGACCTACATATTTGATGAAGAAACTCCAAGATGGCGTGAGCTTCTTTCAAGGCTGGGGTTCTAGACACCTTCCTTGGTACTTTTAAGCATTCTTCATTACATCTAGTGAAAATGATTGGGAGATGAAATTTGAGGCAATCCTCCTCAGCAAGAGATCCCATTGCTGGAAAATTCTTGGTAGTTTGTAATGCTTGCTTAAATATGTTTTCTTCCGCAGATTGTTTTGTGCTTTTTTTTTTTTAAATATTTTTTTTTTTTTTATGATTGCATTCCTCCCCAAATATGATTTCTTTGTTGTAACTTATTAGCGTTGTGATCGCATTTGGGGACCACAGACTTCTAAAGAGGAGAGGAGATGCGCCTTTGTTAGATCTTTTTTAAAATTTTGGGTAATTTATTAGAATTTCATGATGTAATGTAATGTGATTCTGAGTATCTGAAAATTCTAGGAAGAAAAAGAAACAAAACAGGAGATCTAAAATTTATTGGAGTTTTCTTTACTGTCCATTACATTTAAATTTAGCATTGTGCTTTATATATATATATATATATATATATGTGTGTGTGTGTGTGTGTGTGTGTGTGTCTTTGTTTTTTAATATTAAAATATTTTCTTACTTTATGTATTTTCTTATCTATTAGGGGCGGATACGAATAGGATATGTTTGTCGGTTAGCACTGTTATCTATGTGTACTAACATTAAAGAAGCCTGATGATTCGTGAATTTATTATCCCTTCAGTTCCGTTTCGGAAATTCTATAGGCTAGTATTTTTACGACTAAAAATAGTTTTACGAGATCTTTTTTATATGAATAGTAAATATTAAAATTTACTCGTCGAAAGAAGTATGATAAGTAAAGATTAACCTTGCATGTAAATTATTTGATGCTTCGTATATTTGGCTAATGAATAAATTTTGATTTTATTGGTGGAAATAATGGATTAGACAATTATTATTTTATCAAATCAAATTAAATCGCCAATTTGTTTTATACCATCCAATCAATTTACTCACTTCCTTTTCCAATTTTTTTGATGTGTTAATATTTCTTAAAAACTTACAAAGGTACGACAAATTGATCATATTTATAACCTTTTTTTTTTGGCGAAGAAATAATAACTCCTATTTCGTACAAGAGTTCTTTTTTTAACGTCTAAAATGAATTTAATGTAATAAAATCTCATAATTTCAGTACACACTTAAAATTCCGATATCAATAAACTCGTGCTAAAGATGAGAAATTACAATATTTATGCATAAAAGTGAATAAAAATGCAACTGTTACAAAAATTACAAAGCTTGCATATGTTTAGGTCACTCAAGTGGAAACAAGACTACAAGAGCATGTAAATTGATTTTTAGAGTTGGGCAGCATTGATAGCCAATAATTACTTTTCTCTGTTCAACAAAAAAAAGTAATTTAATTTTATTAAATTGTGATAGGAATTTATTTTATTTTTTCAAATAATATTTTTATATTCAATAATTTTTTAGAGAGAGAATGAAGGCACCAATGTCACAGTCAGAACTAGAGAATATAGAGAAAAAAGAAGAAGTAAAAAGCATAAAGAAGATGAAGTAGAAGACGAGCTTCCAATTGATTCTAATGCTGATGATGAGGTATTCACTGTAATTTTAATGTTCCCAGCTCTGTTCTTTCATTGGATTCTTCAGTGTCAGCGAACAAATAATTAATTATTTAATTTACTATCATTTTCAATATCTTCACATTGGCTATCTTAATTTTGATTTTTGAATAAAAGCTAGGTTCAACCACTTTAAACATCATGTTAGTTTTTACCGAGTCGAATTTCTTTTTGGGACATTCAAAAAAGAAAATGTAAACTTCCATTCTGAGACCGAAGGAGTATCACTTGTTTAGGTATATAGGCTGTGATTAACTTCCAAAAGCTTGCTTCTACTGAGAAGTATACCTGTCTAAATATTGCAAAATGAAAACTTTAACGCTTCATTGTCGATAGTATGAAGTTTATGTTCAGCCAGTTTAGCTCTTCAGCTTCTCTATTTCTAGGACTGGTCCGAGGACGATGGCACTTTAAGTGAGGTTGGAACAAAGTGATTTCTCGGAAGATGAGGAACATGGTAATTCCCTAATTTGTTATGAATCTAATGAATAGAATAAGAGAAAAACTTAGTTGCCTTTTTGATGTTACTTTTTTAAAACTATGTGACTTAAAGTAGTAAATAAAAGGCAGTGAGTTATTTTTTTAGAAAGGCATTGTCAGACGTACTTTAACCATTTTCATGTCCAGGTATAATGAACTTCCATTTTACTTTTCTGGCTAAATGAGTGTTAAAAAGTGATTATGATAATCTTAATGATGATAAGACCAGGGGGTCATTAACTCAAGCGATGAGCACCATTCCAGTGATGATGTTGGCAATGAACCTGGTGGTTCCGATGATGGTCAAACAAATCAAAGTGAACAATCCCGCCAAGGAGTTGAAGAGAGTGATTCATCTGAAGATGAGGTGTTTCTTATTAGTCATAAGTTTTGTTTGGTTCTAAGTTCTAACTATGTTTGCCTGTTACCGTGCCATGACATATTCCCTATTGCATAATTTATTTGTTGTTTTGTTTGAATTTGAAATCTTCTCCAAATAGGTTGCACCAAGAAATACAATTGGGGATGTTCCCCTTGAGTGGTACAAGGACGAGGAACATATTGGATATGATATTGCCCGGAAGAAGTTAAAGAAAAAGGAGAGACGAGATAAGCTGGATTCATTTCTAGCTAGTGCTGACGACTCAAAGAATTGGTGAGTCAATGATTGAAAATTTTCTTTTGCTTAAAGTTATCTACCTAATATCGGTTGTAATGAATTCTGTATCTGTATTATCATAGATTTTCAATTTTACGGTCCCATTGGCAATTTATGATGATTATGTTGTCTGATGCACAAAAAAAAAAAATCGTCTTTCTTACTTTGTAATCTTGTATTAATTAATTTCTTCTGTGTTGTAAATTATTTCAATTTTTTCTTAAATTATTTTTATAACAATCTATTTTATTGAATTTAGATCGGTCTTGAGCTTGTAGTCTCTTGCACAAGTAGTATGGGAGCAATTTTAGTGTCACAAGATATATCTGCAAATTTGTCATTTGGAAGGATAAGAGATGAGTGTGATAAATAAATCTCTGATCGAAAAAAAAGATAGAATGGGAGAAGGTGCATGAGTATGAAATATGTTATTATATCAACTTCTTTGGTGTTCTGGCATCCGCGTCACTTTCCTTTCTTTTGGATACCCCAAACCTAAGCTTCCCTAGTTTTTAAAATTTATTCGCATGTATATGCCTATTCTCAATTATATTCCTGGGTTCCTACGCTGAAGGGAGATCGTGTGGTTCTTTTGGTTCTCATTGCAGCTAGCTGCTTTTACAGATATAGCCGAATGCCCTTTGGATCAGGATGATATCAACATGCATGCATTTATGCAAACAAAGAAGTTATATCAAACTTATGACTTAGATTGTGCTGAACAGCCATTTAATTTGTCTAGTTGAACATGTGAATTAAACTACCAGCACACACATTTCTATTTTCTGTTAGTTATCTATCTCATGTTCATTGTGAATTGTCCTTATGTTGTTTGGACAGGTGTCATCCAAAAGATGTAACCAACGTAGCTTTCCATCAGTCCTACCCTTTATTTGTGTTGTGTTCTGATGATGGCACAGAATATATTTTTCATGGCATGGTGTATTCGGATCTAAACCAGAACCCCCTTATTGTTCCACTGGAAATTTTTCGTGGGCATGCAACCCCAAATGGAGGAGGACAGTGCTTTGATTTTTACCTTTTTGTCATTTGCGAAATTATGGCAGTGAAAGAAGTCACTTGTAGTATTGGATGAGAACAAGTTAAAATTTTGAGAGCTTGACCTAGACCTAATGAAGATAAGTGGGAAGATTTATTACTTTAAATAAAATACAGCCATTTGCCATGTTTTTCCATCTTTTTCCGGCTGTTGCGTGTCTGAAGATCTCTATGTTCCAAATTGAATGACGTGAATATCTAGTCTTACTATCTCTTATGGCACTTTCTTACCCCTCCAATATACATCCACTACTGCAAGAAAATGCTGTTTCAAAATGATAGAATTAAACTAAGCAATTTACTAGTTTTTTTTTCATCTTTAGTTTATGCTCTAATATCTCATGGGTGTAATGAAATATGGGATGAGGTCTGGTTACTCGTGAAGGTGTTCTATTTTTTTTAAAGAAAATAAAAAAAGCATGTTAAACTTTAGGTGGTTTATGTTTAAAATTGTTTGTGCTGTATTTAGGAGTGATGGATTGCAAGTTCCATCCGAGGCAGCCCTGGTTATTCACTGCAGGTGCTGATTCCGTTATCAAGCTTTTCTGTCATTAAGAAAATCGAACAGCAATGCCACTGCTTCAAAAAGATCATCACTAAATTTGAGAGGTCAAATTTCAGCTAGAACTGGGTTTGTCAACCTCAGTGAAATGTAACAGCAGACTACTATCAAAGTACAGGGCGTTGCTGTATTTGTAATGTGATTTTGGGTCTGCTTCTGTCACACATTTTGACTTGAATGGGCTTAAATTAGGAGTCCCACAAAAAAAGACGGGAGAATATAGGATGTGTTTTAGTCATCTGTGAATGGTTTGACAATTTTGCATGTAATGTCAATAAATTTATTTGTTGGTTACAAGTTGGGCTTGCTTTTAACTTATAAGGAAATGGTGAATCAGGCCTTTTAGCCTATGATTCATGGATTCTCAAATTGCTTTATACAGAAGGGAAAGTTGAATTAACATGTAACAATATTCCCTTGTTTAGCACATGAGAATGGAAAGCTAAGAATGGACATTACATTTTTGAATATGAGGTGCTTAGGGATAATGGTAAAAAAAATTCGTAGTCAAGAAACACTTAAACAAAAATTTATCACAAGAAAATGCTTCAGCTATTTGAATGAACACCCTAATTATACACCAACACTCAATAAATCAAACCAACTTAAACATTTGAACTCTCTCTTCATCATACAATTATACAATAAACTTTTTCTTGTTCCAAATTTTCTTGAGTAACTGAATACATACTGAACCACCCAGGTAGGCATGCATGCACATATATATGTTCTCAATTCCAATGATCATGAGAAGATGAAAAGAGGGGATTATGAAGAGTAGTAGATGACCCTTTTTTCCTCCAAAACAAATCTCCCACTAGAGGAATAATAGGCTTCTTTTTCCTCCCAATAACATTCTCTCTCTCTTTCTTTTCCCCTCCAACCACTTCTTTCTCTTGAGAAAAGCTAAGTATTTGAGCCAAAGTTGGTGAACTTTCCATCCTCACTATCAAATCCTTCCTCCTCCCCTCCTCCATCGCCGCCTTCCTTGCCGCCGACGCCTTGGCTTGCGCAATCTTGGACATGTTCTTGTGAAGCTCAGCATTCAACGAAGCCAAAGCTACCTCATTTTCAGACTCTCTTTCTTTGAGTAACTTGAGCTCTTCTTTGGTCTCTTCGAGCTCGTTTTTGAGCTTCTTTAGAGTGTCTGCAAGTGTATTGTCGTTGTAAATATGGGGAGGACTTGGTGATGGTGAGATAATTTTCCATGAGGGTGAGGAGGAGAAGTTTGTTTTCTCTTGTTTGGGGATGGAAAATGGATTGGGGGAGTAGATTTCCGGGGTGAGGAAACGATCGCCGAAGATGGCGACGGCTTCTTTGACTGAAGAGAAGGGACGGGAGGTGTCTACGTTGGAGTGGTAGTCTTTGGGTGGGCTGGTTCGAGGGGTTTGGATGATTTCCATGGTGGTGGTCATGGGAAGGGAAAGGGAAATGGAAAAGAGATGAATGGTGGTGGTGGAGGGAAATAAGGGATATTGGGAGTAATTGATGATGATGGGATAAGGGTCGAGTTTGAGTTTTCTTTGCTTTCACTTCAAAAGTTGAGGGGATTTGAAGATTTGATGACTGGTGAGATACTGTGGTTTAGGAGGAGGAAGTAGATAGGTCAACTACTTCGGCCCATGCATGAAATTAGTTATACAACATTTTAAAAACATTTTTCTTATTGGGAGATGCGAGGAATGAAATTAGTAAAAAAATAAAATAGAAAAAAAAATGAAATAAAAAATGAAATAATTTATTTTATTATTTATTAGAACGAGTTATTTCATAATTTTGCGAAAGAAATAAAATTTAAAAATGTGACGGGAAAAGAAATTAATATTATTGTATTTCAATGAAACAATCAAATGTATAATTTTTATTTATTTAATTTGATATGTTATTCTATTTTAAATTTAATTCTTACGATCTAAACGTAACATTATCAGTGAAAAAGTTGAAGGATAAATTATAAAAACTTAATTCTTAACAACAATCCAAACATTATAGATGAAGAAGTTGAAGGATAGATTAAGGGGAAAAAGAAGGCTAATTGAGTTTGCAAACTGATGGGGTTTATGTTATAGTATGTGTATTGGTTTGTATCTACATCTTAGTGTCTTACTTACCCCTCTCTAGTCCCAATCCCAATACAAGAATTGATTAATCAATTGATGGTTTAATTAATTATAGGAACACATGCAAATGAAAATGCAAGCAGCTGTGTGGGTCTCAATTGCACCATAATTTGTTATAATGGTCAAATACAAAAAGATATTATGAGTTTCCATCCACCATAATTGACCAAAATACTCTTTTTCTAAATTGACATTTCTCTTACTCCTCTCACAGGCACCGGGAGTAAGAAACCTCAGTCATCCATAATTGACATTTAGAGTAAGACAATTACTAAATTACTTCCTTCTTTGATAAATGTTTAGCAAAATTCATTAATATAATTAATATATAATACATAAAAATTCAATTATTTGATTATTATCGTCTAAACATACTTTTTAAATACACAAGATTTGTTCAAATCGATTTATTAAGAATTCGTTTGATATTAATTTTTGACGCGAATAAGTCCATTTCTTAGCACATTCCAAATTCTCAATACTTCAATCAATTTATTCAAGTCAATCTAATTCTGATGAACCTGTTACACTACCAACCTAGTTAGCAAATTATTTGTTCTCAAATCTAAAATCTCGATAATCAAAATAAGTTTCATAATCTATGCAAAATTAAGTTGAGCTTCATTTAGGGCTTCAATAATGAAGTAGGGTACCAACATTGGCCATTAAGAGAAACATACCCATATGAAATAATGAATATTTAATACCTTAATTACAAAAAATAAAAGATATGGTATATATTTTTGTGAAAAATAATGAGTCTTATTTATTAATTATGTGATAATAGTCTTGTTAAATTATCAAGATTTTTTTTAATTTCCGATATTAAATCTCATTTATCATAATATGTGTAATCTCTATTACAAGTATATATTTTGTAAATTTTAACACTCTAGTCCCTCCAAAGAACAAAAAATTTCATTGTAATTGTCTCCACTTATACACTACAAACTCCATCAATCATTGATATCCTCCACTCTAGTCTCTGCATTTTCTCACTCATCAATGGCGAAGCGAAGCTCCTCTTCATCCGTCTGGTTCTCACCTCTCTCCTCCTTCTTCCTCCCAAGAAGCGGCGACTCTCTCTTTTACGTCATCGCCCTCCTCTCCCTTTTCTCTCTCCTCATCCACCACCTGTCTCTTTCCTCCGTCTCCGCCACCTCCCACTTCGAAGGCTTTGACGCCGACGACGATGAACCCCTCGATTCCGACGACTCCCTTATCTCCGATCTCCCCCTCCGATCACCTCCTCCTCCCACTACCTTGACTTCTCTCTCCGATCCCGAATCCCACCATGGCCCACCCAATCCCGCCCCTTCTTCCCCAAACCCTAATCCATCTCAGCCGCCGCCCGATATCCCTCCAACGAAACCCTCATCCACTTCCTTCGATGACTGGGATGAAGATGAATTCGAAGGCTTGCCTCTACAAACAACCCCGGAACCAGCCCAAATTACTGAAAATGCCACTGATGCTGAAAATGATGAAAAAGAGTCCAAACCCAAATCGATTATTATAAAGGGTCCTAGATCTTATACGATTGAGATCGTTTGTGTTGCTTTCTTAATTATGTTTTTGATCAATTATTTTACTGGTAGGAAAGAAAATGAGAATCTTGCATTGGCTTGGGCGGCTAAATTTGCCACTAAAGACTCCATTTTTGAAAAGAATTTTAGTTTGTTGGGTGTGGGGGATGGTCAGGACTCACCTTTGTTGTTGAAAGAAGGGCAAAATGTGTTTAAGTTTTATGCCAGTGGAAGGAGATTTTGTCAGGGGTTGTTGGCAACAATGGAGCTTAAGAGCCGGCACGATTTGATATCGAGATTGTATAATTTGGTTGTGCCTTGTAGGGATGAGATTAGTTTTGAGGTTTATATGAATGATGATACAATGGATAATGTGATTTTTGCCTTGGCTAAGAAGAAGGCGGCAAAAACTATGCAGAAGGAGGAGAGGGATCTTCAGAGGTTCGCGAATTTGGTTTCCCCACCAAGTAATAGGAAGTGGGTTGTGGAGGATTTTGGAGTTGTTTCAGAGTCGAAGGAGGTTGCTGGAGATTTGATCACAGACGCTGTGCTTGATCAGGTATGTGAGTTGAGCTATATATTTTATATTCTGGAACAGTTGATTACTTTTTTATGGTGTTTATTTGTTTGTTTGTTCTGGGAATATAATGTTTACACAAGTACACGTTTTCTGCTTCACGTGCATAGTTGTGCTTTTACCTTTTATGTTGATTCCGTAGTCGCCTTGTGAAATGTCTTGGGTACTTTAATTAATTATAATGAGGTTACTGATGACTTTAAATTGGTTGATTGAGTTTAAAAGGAGTTTCTGATTTATTGTACTTTAAAGCTGATCAAACCTAGTTAGAACAAGTTTATGCTCCAAAATCATATCTTCGCCCCCATCAAGAGAAGGAATTGTACCTATCTTTTTTGATAAGTTATGTTACATCAGAATTCTCCACACAGATGGCGTGCCTACCTACTTGTACATAAAGTATACTGGCTAAGGAAATTACATACTTAAAAAACAAATAAATAAAAAACTAAGATAACCACAGGCAGGCACAGACTTAGGCATGAGAGAAAATCCCTAAAAACTGTACAAATTATAGGGTCCTGTAGATGTAGGGTGTTACTCGTTATACCATAAATGCAAGACAGTGTTCTAAAAAGCAGGCTAGGCGGCTGCCTAGGCGTTAGGGCCCCCCTCCGGCGCCTCGCCTAGGCTCAAGGCGGAAAAAAAATCCCTCCAGGAAATTAACCGGGCCTAAGCTACAAAACGACGTCGTGGGAGTGGATGATGAAGTTGAGGGTTGTTCGAGCCTTACTTGGGAGGTAGTTGGTGAAGCATCCGAAGCAGATAGCGTGCTAGAGTTTAGGAGATAGTAGAAATGTTGGAGAAAGAGAAGTCTATGAAGAAGATTTTTTGTCTAATGATGACACGGAGGAAGAGGGAGAAAGAGTGTGGGTTCGATGGGGACATTATCTTGGAAGGATATGGAGAAGAAGAGTTAGATATATAAAGGGATATGAAGATGATGACTATTAGTTTGTATTTTTTATTATTTGTTTGAATTTTGAACAATTGTATGTTTGTGTTTGAATTTTGACATTGACAATATGGATATATGTTTGAACTTTAAGCAAAAATCTTTATTATCTTTATTATAGATTGTTTTACTTTATATTATTGTATTATTTGAATAAATGTAAGATAAAATATTAAAATTGATTTTAAATAAAAAATCTCGCCTAGCGCCCCCCCCCCCCCCCCCCCCCCCCCCCCCGGCGCGGGAACTCACCATCAATAACATTAAATTGAGAGATAGCTTGGTTTTAGAGAAGTTCTAGAGATAAGGCAAAACAGAGCTGTACCGTTCTCAATAAGTATGGCCTCATATACTATGATATCTTCCTTGGAGAATGAAGTTTGTAACATTGAAATTAAGGAAAACAACATATATAACTATTTGTGTTATAGGATTCGATTTATTTTTGTTGTGATGATTATTGACTTGAGGGTTAGTCAATTGGCACTTGAGTTTGTGGAACAAGTGCATTATGGAAATTTTTAGGAAATATAGATGCTTGCAAAAAGGGTCATAATTTTTTTTTAATTATTTATTCTACATTGAAATTCAAGCTAATCAAACTTCTTTTTTTTCCTGCCAAAAATGGGGGATAAAATAAAAAAATAACCATCGACCTATTGTTAAGCGAAGAAGAAATAAGAGCATGTGTGTGGTTGTTTCTTTTTTTTCTTTTGTTTCGGTGTGTAAGAATTGTAGTCCTCATGGAATTATAACAATTCAGACATGAGAAGAATTTGGCACCACATGTATACATATATTTGATGTTTTAAATTAAGATATATATTGAATGTTGAATAGTAGCACATTTGTTTAGCGGGAAATAACTCCAAATCCTTTGTTGAACATAGTGCATATTCTTCGCTGTTGCAAGTACTTTGGGTCATATTAGGTTAAAGGGATCGGTTAATTCTTCAATATAGTTGTAGTTAGGATTGCTTGTTTGGTACTCCTGTTTGACTCATCTTGAACTAATGGTAAGGGTTGATATTGTGTGGTGAACAGTACTTCATAGTTTCTGTTTTATATATATCAAATGTATGAGATGATTCATCAAGGGAGTGTTTTTTATGTAGAGCAAACTTGGATAATCTGTCTTACCACCAAATTAGCCAAGTGTCATATACTAACAATATTTATGCAAGTGGATTAGAGGGTTGTCAATGAGACATGGTTCAAATAGTGTAATTCTTGGAGTTACTATGAACATTAGGAAAAGTTGGTTCTCGGAAGTCACTATCTTGGTGCATCATTCATGGGAGTTGGTGAGGTGCATGCATGGACTTTTGGGAGGATGCTCATTAATGAGAAGATCTATAAGGAGGGAGTAGCCAGATTATTCTATGATACTAATTAGGTTGTATCAAACAATTCTCAAAATAACTTGAGAATTAACTTCCTCTTTTCTCTTTCTAAAAGTTGAAACTAGTTTCCATTTTCCAGTAATAAAGTGGAAAATGTACAAATGATGAGGAAACTATGTACATATGAAAAATCAAGTTGAAAAAAAAATCTCAGATTCTCAAAGTGAATTATATTCAAATGCATAAACAGCAGTAGTGAGAGAAATTACCAGTCATTCATTAATCATTGTGCATGCATCATCCGGTTAAGATTGCTCCTGCTAATGCTCCCTTTCTATTCTTTTGAGATCTAGTACCTCATTGTATACACATTGATCTACTCATTCTTGTCCTTGTTCTTATCCTTAAACTCGGGCTAGATCATTTTTGTTGTTTGCCCTCATTTATGCGTGGAGTTTGGGTCTTTGATGGATCTGTATCATTGATGGTCTTACAGAGTCTTATCATTAACATCCATGAGTGTTTTCTGTGGAAAGTTGCTGCCATTTATGCAATATACGTTCTCTTTATTTCTGCAGGTGTTTGGTGAGAAGGCATTTGAGAAATTCGGAAAGGGTTTCATCTCAATGCATTTCTCTGATCAATACCCGGGCTCACATAAGAAGATCCTGATGTTCAGGTTTGCTATTCCTGATGCCAATCACATGGCTGACATGACAAGATTGGTGGCTCTCGTACCCTATTATATTGATTTAATCGGGCGGTACAAGTTAAGTTCACAGGTGGGTCATATTCTGAATCATTTTCTACCAAGATGCAAAACTTGAAGCTTTATGATGTTTTATTAAACTGTGGTATTACAACGCAGGCTCGATCTAAAACAGAAGCAGCCAGGAATAAGCTTGCCCAAGAAGTATATAGAGAACTTCAAAATGCCAGGCAAGAAGAGTTGCAGCGAAAGAAAGCTGATCGTAAGAAGATGATGGAGGAGGCCGAGGCAAAGCTCAACGCAGAGGCTCTTCGCAAGAGAGAGGCAAAAGAGCGTGCCCGCCAATTGAAGAAAGCGATGCCAAAAGTGAAGATGACCCGGGCTCACTAGATTTGAAGTTCCACAGCTGTCATGCATCTTGTTAGTTTGATCTTAGATTAGCTTACTAAATTTTCAAGTCAGTTTCTCTTATCATATAGGGTAAAAGATCACTTGATGTTACTTTTCATTAAAAAAAGATCACTTGATACTGTATTTGATTATGTACTTTAGATAAACACGAGTTTATAGACTACAAGACATCTTTGTGGTTTCTATGATGCAGTTCAACTTGGTGCACTTTAGAATGTGGGAACATTTGTAGGCTTTTCTTGGCTGGCAATTTCATTTCTATTGGGAACAAAATTTGGTGCTACTGTAGCTTTTGATATGGTTTACCTGATGAGTCAGGTCTCTTGATGGATATTGTAATGTGAGCGCTCATATTTTGGTCACATGGCCAGTTAATCAAGTTTGCTTACTCCCGTCCAAAAGTGAAAATCACACTTAATTTTTGGCACATCTTGTGCTGTCATTGACACACTTCAGTACATGGTAATTTTGATAATATTTCTTCAGCTACAAACTGTAGTTGCAGAAATTCTTTTTGAGTCACAAATTATAGTCAAATTGAATGTTACAGAAAAATCATCTGAAAAATTATGTCCAGGTAGACAAATCTCAATATGCACAATGAAGTCAGATTGTCTCTCTCACTGCAAGACAAAGGGAGTATCATTTCTCTTGTAATGAAATGATATTCTTGCTCAGTAAGGAATTCAACCCCTTTACTTCAACCTCAAACCTGCAGGAGAGAATTTCTAAGCCATTCTACACAATTATAGATTACTTAGGTCACCTGTTGAACAGTGAAAGCAACAAAGCCAAAATACAAGGAACCATGGAATTAGACCTAATTTACATTTATATTTGAAATCTTAATTTTTTTTGAATTGAAAAGTTGGAGAGATGGAATTTTAATCAGTCGCGCTCACAAAATACTCGCACCTGGCATTTGAGCTCAAGCATGAGTAGAAAATGAGATTAATTTATGGTTCCTATACAACAGTTGAGAATGGTCTTTTTTCTTGATCCAATACAAATAATCTGATGGACATGCTAATGAATGTCATGTTCCATACATAACGTTTCTTCTGCTCTTCACCAGGGACCTTCTAGGATCTACCTCACTGTAATCTTTGCCAAGGAAAATATACACACTTCTAAAATTATTGTGCATAGGTAAACCTTTCAGATATAACAACAGGGATTATTACATATGGGATTTTTATCTCTTTTTAGACACTCGCAAGACATTTCTGAACTTGTTGTTAAAGAGAAATCGAAGACCTGACCCCAGTAGTGGCCAGCTTGTTATTAACGCAATGTAAGCCAGAAGCCAGATCGATTTCCTGCTATGTCGCGAAAGCTGATTCAGACATTTTCTAATAGGAACAACTATATTACTGACACCTTGTCCCTGGGGCTGTACAATGTCATCTGGCGAATTTGTTTTCTCTTTTGTGTGATCATCCATTTGTATATTTGAAATCACATCTTCATCCTTATTTTTCTGAACAACATACTCATTATGTACATCTTCTGTTATTGTTGTTGGCTCACTTGCCATTGCAGTCACCAAACCATCTTCCATGGCATTTACAAAGACACCCTGATCAATTGAAGATTCTAAAGGACTGATCTGCGGAGAAATTTCCACCTATATAAGAAGACAACAAGCCTGTTTATAACTGGCAGTAATTGACTTTAATTTGGACATGAAAATGTATACGAAGAAAGTTACCAGAGGTACTTGTTACATTAGCTATATGGTAATGTAACGAAAGCTTCATTAAATCCGTAAGGGATGATCTTGAAATATGCAGACCTAGAAGAATTCTTCTGTTGTGCACATATTTTGTATGCTCAATAAATCAACCTTTAATATCAATTTACCTAGCTTTCTAGAGAAAATTCAAGAAAACCACCAGTCATCTTCGATTCTCTACCAAACAATGTATAATCTTCTCGAGATAATAAGCTCAAAAATGAAGTGCACTTAATGCACAGTCAATGGAATCTATATAAAGTAATACTTCTAGTCTTGAGAGGAACTAGCTTTGTTCTTAGTGAAAACTCCTATAGTCCTATTTATTTACCATAAATTGCAACTTTGAATAAAAGATCAATCAAAATTTAACTGGCTATGATGGAAAAGAGTACGGAACTCCAATTTATTTATTTTATTGGAACTCCACATATCATTATCTAGACAACAATACCCTTCCCTTTATAAATTAAATAAAAATCCCTTCAAATAACAACAATACTCTTTATTTGTAAGTTAAATACATAACACTTCAAATAGCAATTTTTCCATCTTCAGAATTCCCAACGGACCATTCTAACAAGTTATCTCTCACAGAAACAGATTCAACGAGGGATTTATAAAAAGAACACAGATGGAAGAAGAATATAGCGATGAATGAAAGTCCTGAGTTGAATTATGTTATTTTTTGAATTAATCAGAGCAAAGTAGAGGATATTTCAGAACTTCATGAATCAATCAAACCTTCCAACGCTTGGCATAATGGTAAATCTAGTTTTTCAATTTTCTTCTCTACTGTTCTGTGATTGGAGGGTCAGTAAGGCTTAAGTTTGATTGTTTCTGTAATTGATGAATGCTACCACCCCCTTCTTCTTTTTTTCTGTGCTTGTTAATACGACCCCCACCCTCTAATCACACACACACATTCATAAGTCACAACATAAGTATAAGATAATGTGATGTCATCTCCTTAGTTCTAGCAGATAACGAAATTTTGCAAACAGAAATTCTAGGAGTAATGGAAATCTGAATCCAATGAATTTCCAACTGTAGAATGAAAAAAATTTAGATTCCAAAAGGGCTCCTTAATAATGTTTGTACCAAGGCTTTAGTGCAGGGATATGTGTCATTACTCATTAGTTGTGAATCTTGAGATAGGAGATAAATATCTTCGTATTCATCTTTTTAGTGGAGAAAGGACTTGTAACGTGGAGATAAAGACATTGCAAACCATGAATCATCAACTGACATGGGAAGCCGTCCATATTATACTCATTTTCTTTGAAAGTAGATATGGTACATATTAAAATAAATAACTTTGGCGGGTATACCACGGTGATAAATTTTATCTTCACTTTGGTAAGATAAACCAAAATTCAGCAAATATGTATAAATGTTTACAAATGAGGAGGGGGAATCTGAAGAAAAGCTTAAAGTGCCTCCCAAATAATTCAATCATTGTTGGAAGAATATGGTCGGGGTGATTTTGCTCATGTGTTGAGTATGATGAAGATGGCCATTTGACACACTTAATGTTTGATCACCCTTCTTCAGTGACCTTGACAAGAAGCTACCTTAAATATCTTTTGTATTGGATTGTACCTATAAAACAAACAAATACACTATTCCGTTGCTATCTGTATCTGGTGTATCAAGCTTCAATATTTCATTATAGTTTTTTGGCTTTCATGAAAAAGAGAAAGAAAAGGATTATGGCAAGAGCTATATAATGGGCAGGTGCAGGTAGCTGCCCGTGGTAACAATTGAACAATATTATTTTTTTGATAGAAACAACTGAATAATTATATCGAGTATATGCTATATGCAACGAGACCCTCAAAAAAGTGTTTAAACCGCCAACAATTTCATTTTCAATCCCCCCGCTACATACACTAACATATAAAAATCAGAAAACACTCCTAAATCTCCACAACTCTTCACCCTGGATTAGAAAGAAATTCTACCCCGTGTATAATCGTCTTCTATTTTACCATCTGCTCTCACTATTCTTTAGATAATAATATTAATACGGCTATTGCACCTCTACATTCTGAATTCTAGTTAAGATCTACTGAAATTAAAGTTTTCATTCTATATTTGAGTTGGTTTGGTGTTACAGCTTTTTGAACTTATATTTTGGAATGGAGGTAGTATTTATATTTTTGTTATTATCTATTAGTAAGAAGAAAGAGAAAACCCACTAGAATCCTTCGGTGGAAAAATTAAAGAGGCAATTTTGGTGAAATATCAAAGAGAAGCAATTTCCTTATGTGACCAAAAAGTATTTTTGACTATAAATATATAAGTTGTCTATCTAATATAATACGTAGCACCAATAATCATTCATGGAATGTCAACATCAACATCCAATGGCTAATATGAGTAAACATGACATATTATACACTAAATTATTAGAACCCGTTAGAGAGGCAATTTTCGCAACTTGAACCCGTGACCAAACGTTCAACAAGTGAGCACTTGTCCATCGCGCCAACCATGACCTTCATGGAATGGAATATAATATATAATCACATCCTTCTGTCCTATATTATTTGCAACACTTCTTATGGTCTTTGTGACATGGTTTATCAGACATACCAATAGTATACATAAATATCATTTAATATAATTAAAAATATAGCAATATATTAAAATATACAGATACATTTTATTAATATAAGATCTAAGTATGCTTTCAACATGTCTTAAAATCTGTTGCACACCCTAGAAAAGGATTTGCAAATAATGTGGGATGGAGGGAGTATATATATAAACCTTGGAGCAATCATATATCGAGCAAAAATGCATAATTGTTAACTAGTATTAAACTTGGCGAAAATGTGATGGACAAACCTAATACAATTTAAGAATTTAAGAATTCCAAGATTATAAGATCATAAAGCCAACTATATTGTAGATATAGACACTCTTACAATATTTGTTCAAAATATTTAATAGAGCTATCGAATAATATGTTCAGGAATACGGAGCTTGAGAGTTCATGTTACATATACAAGAAACACGTCTTTTGCTACTTTAACTTTACTTCCCCAATATTTTTTTCCATTCTTTGGTATTATGTTATTTTGTATTATTTATTATATTATGTTCTTTCCTTTAATATTTATTTTTTTATCTCTTTATTTTTCCCCTTACCTTTCTAGTTTTATGCTTATATATGCGATTTATTTGCAGTCTACCCCAGTAAGTTTGGGATAAAATTTGCTGTCAAGTTGAACCAAGTTAATTTCAGATTAAAAAGCTGCATGCTTATTTTACAACTTAACAAAGGCATACATGACTGCTTTTGTTTTTAGCTTTTTTATTTGATTTATAACATGCCTACTTGTTTCATTATCCAACTAAAGGTTTGTAAATAATTCTAAACCTACCTCATTTTTCTTGTGCATCAACGGACTAGAATGCAGTACGCTTAAGAATTCGTCAACTGCCCTCACCCACCTGTAAAAGAGAGGAGAATATAATTGTTACTGTGCATAAATATGATCATACAATAGAAAATTCATATATACTGTACGTGTATGATTAATGTGCACGTGTTGTGTTTGGGTAAAGGCTTCTCATATATTTTTGCATCACGGGCAGGATTCATAATGCAGCCAGAAAAGAAAAAGTGAAATGAGTCACCAAGTTTAGTTCAAACATTTCAACGTTTGTCATCTCCATTAATTTTTAACAATTTTCTTTTAACAAAACGAAAATATCTCTAACCGTTTGAATGTATGCCCCTGATTTATCAAAGACCCGATTTAGAGATGGAGGCACCATGGTAACATAAGTTATTAGAGGTCAACCTAGCATTTGAACCACTAAATCCAAATAATTTGAAAAAACATAAATTACCACAGGCTCTCAGCATTCATCCCCTCAAAATAAGCTAGGTGTCCTCCATGCTGTGTTGTAGCCAGAATAATATTTTTATTCGTCCTGTAAATGATTCAAATCAGGTTGTGTGTCAAGGATAATCATACTTAATAAACAGAGAATGTCAAGGATAAAAGTAAGTTAAAGCAAAACATTGTTTAGTCATTCTTCTGAACATGACTTAGCTCTTCAATAAGAGTGAATCCATTTCTTCAGAGATGTTTAAAAAACTAATATTTCTTTGATTTTGGAAATAATATCAAAAAGCAAAAAGTACTCTTAAGTCTTTGTACCTGCATTCATCCCAAGGAATAGATTCCCACGTACAGACTGGATCATCCATAGCATTGAGGCAGAGAAGTGGCACCATTACATTGCACACATAGTTAGAACTGCTACATCGCCTGTAAAATGTGTCCACAGTCTAGCAAACCATAGAATTAGCTTCAGTAAATCAGTGGATAATGTGGGGGGTAAAGCAAAGATTATTACCTCAAATTTTCCAACAATGCGAGTTGCATAATTGTCGAAGTCTCGAACAGAACGTGACTGCAAGAAAGATAGCAGACTTTAAAAACATTAAAAAATTATGTACCTAAAAACATGCAAGTACCAGGCATAACCTTGACTTTATCGATTAAAAGACACTTCTAAACAGGTAAAAATCTTTATAAAAAAGAATTTGGATTAGACAAACAATATTATATGAATCTCATATCAAACGTATTATAATTATTTGTTAATGAATTAAGAGGATAAGGCAACTTAAGAAAGCAAGAATGATTGAAAGAAGGCGGCTAAATGAATATTAAACCTTAGAATGATGGTCGTCAGCATCGGAAGTATGGGAACAACAGTAGAAATTTTTGACCAAAAAATGACCGAGGATATTAAAAACGAGTGGTGATTTATTAGAATGTTGAGAGGAGAGAGAGACTAACAACTTTGTTTCCTAAAACCATAAATTGTCTACTTAGAGAAGTTGAAAGATAGAAGGATGCTTACAATTTAATAAAATGGTTTTATAATTCCAAAATTTATGAAACAAAGAGCATCACACATATGATTCCATTACATTACAGACACCCATAGATTGGATCAAATCACTAATGGATGAGCCACATGTGACTTAGTTTACTTAATAATTTGGCATAAAAGCCAATGAAACAATCTTGGCTCATCAACTTATAGATTACTTTTAATGTGCTTACATTACATGAAAAGATGAGGCAAATGAAAGAAAGAAAGAAGAAAACATAGATGACCTTCATAATGCCTTCCCAATCTGCTAAACGAGATAGGACAGGTTCATGCCTACAAGAAATTTAAAGTTGGTCATTAAGTAAGTAAATCTTTTATAGGCACTGAAGATGTAAGCAAAAATAATCAGCAATTCAGCATTAATAAAGCAATTATGTGGATTAATGGAATATTGGGATGTTAAGTTGTTAAAGCAAGACCATTATGCAACAATCAATGTTAATTAAGAGACTGGAAAAGAAGGTGATGCAAACATACAACTGAGCAAAATCTTTTAAGCCAAGTGTTAGAACTTTGTCATAGAACTTCTGGACAAGCCCGCGGTTGAGGAACCTGTCAGCCATCTGCCACATGGAGGGGTTCAAAAGTAGTAAGGTTAGGGTTGCAGGGACTAATAAATTTTCTCTTTTTTTTTCCCCCCCATTAACAGCAGGAAGAAATGTTAAATACTAAACAAACAATAAGAACTTATAGAAACTAATAATTTCAAATTCTTCCCACTATTTGATGAAATTAGAAGGGATATAATTTTAACAAGAGAGAAGAAAAGAAGAACAAGGAAATTGTGAGACGGAAAAGAAAATACCTATACAGAAAAATGAAGTGACTTTTTACATCAACCACTTAAGGATTATTATTTTCATATGAAATATTATCAGACTGGGGTTTCCTACACTTCTAACCAGCTCACTACAGAAAATCTTGCCCAAATATGAGGATTTAGGCTGCAAAGCTAATGATGGCCTTGACATGAACAAAACAAGGAAGCCACTTGAGCAAAGCCAAAGCATCAAAAACATGCAGTGGGGGACTATATAAAACAAAGCCAACAATAGGCACAGGCCTAGCTGATTGATCTTAAGGGTGAGTCAATAAGCTATAGATGTATTGGACAATTACCGAAAACTTTAGGGGAAAGCAAAATGCCAATAACAATTATCAAATAATTCACCAAAATACTAACCAAAAGATCATAAGGACAACAGATAGCTGCAGCACCAGAAATCGGGATATTAGCCCCATCCTCACCCAGATACTTGACCTGAAAGAATTGAACTAGAGAATTGAAGAAAAACAAACACTAGCAATCATACACAATCACTCACACTAGCAATAAATTAAAAAAAAAAGATACCGGTGATTCATTGACAGTTATACAAACTTGAAAAGAAAATTATTGCATAACATAATTGATATGCAATTAAATCACCAGAAAAATGCTGGGGCTGAAACCTCTCACAAGTAAATAAGTTTTTGTAGGAAAGCATGCAGTAGGTAACTTAGGATGATTAACTATTTTTTATTATTTTAAATAATACTCTAAGACCAAAGTTAAGTCTAATGATGTTTTTGGGTGTCTCACCATACCAATCACTAATCAGCATAGAAATCCAAATATGTTCCTGTAAGGCTAGGGCCCTAAGGGAAAATCATATAAACCTTAGGAGTTGCTTGTCAATTCAAAAGCTTCTAGAATTAGAAGGTACATGGCAGTTAGCTATTGTTAAGTAACCAACTATCCAAAACTTTAAGCTATTAGAAAGAGGCGCCGACAATGTATATCATGTTAATACTCCCCCTCAATTGCATCTTTACGGAGAAGAGAGAAAGCAAAGTGCATTTGCACTATTAAATTAAATAATTAGTACAAAGACAATTGTAAGGCCAGGAAGATTTGAACCCAAGACGTTGCACACCTAGAGCTCTGATACTATGTTAAATAACCAACTCATCTAAAAGTTTAAGTTATTAGAAAGAGACACCAATAATGTATATCATATTTACAGAAATATTGTTAATTTTTTTCTTCTTCCCCAAGTTTGGTGCAAGATACCCTAGTGCAAGTTAGGGGTTCATGTTAGTTTTATGTAGTGGAAGATATAAATAGTAGGAGAACTTAATGTGTGAAAAAATCGAAAAATATATCTATCCATGCTTTTGCTATCTTCTTTCCAAGTTCACTTGAATTCCTAGCTAATTTCTTTCCTAAACTGTTCTAAATCATCATTGTTTCCTACTGTTTCCTGCATCATTTCATAACTAACTCCACGTGTTGGTTAATTTGCTAGTTTTAGATTCGATTAAGTCATGTAACTAGGATTTGACTTGACAGCGTCCCACAAGGCCACAACCCACGCCATATTATGACAAAGGTCCACTTTCACAAATGTTCAAATACATTGAAGAATAACGAGTGATTCTCAAGAGGAATAAGTAGGCAAGCTCAGGAGTACTTGCTATCCATGGGAAGAGAAGAATACGCAGACAAACTATTTCATGTCAACATCACCATTATGCAAAAGTGAGGTTCAAAAACTTCTTAAACTTGTTTAACAGAACTTTTAGATCTGGTTTTGTAAGTGTTCTGGCAATTTTTTACAAGTTTTTGTGTTGTGCACAAATCTATAGTGTCAGATTAAGTAATAGCACATCAAAAGTTAAATTCCTTTGAAGGGACGTGTTAGTGAAAAATATACAAGAGAAATACAAAGACTGCAGACACATGCCTTGTCATGTGTTGTATTTAAAACATGCAAAAACACATTCTTCATACAGAGAAGACTGGAGAAGTGAATAGTTTTATAAACAAAGTCTAGGTACTTCATACAAAATAATTTGACTTCTTAATAAAACATGTTCATTTAGCCTTTTGTGCTTTTAATTTCCAATTACTACGATTAAGATGACATAAAAAATATATAATAAAAAAGATTCAGGACTTTTAGTTAAGAATGTAGTATGCTTAGGTTTTCATGTAGAGAAAGGTGACAGTTTAATGAAATAATTTACCACAATATTGGCACCAAGGCTGGTTCCGACGACAAATAGAGGAGCTTCTGGGTAACGATGGTAAAGATGGTCAACAACTTTACGTATATCCTCTGTCCATCCACCATTATAGAAGCAATCAGACTGCCAGATACATGAACAACAAAACTTTCATTGTTAATGGTATTCACGAAAGTTATATGGCATGCATAAACTTCCTGTCTTTTTTGGCACAAATAAACTGACATGAAAGTAAGAAATATAGAGCTAGCAAGAAATAAAATTTTCATCGGTTTTATATGCCTTGAACATAGATAACACTACTCTGAGATTACTCTAGATCATCATAGATTTTTTACTTCTCTCACATCTTTATCCTTTCATTATAATCAATGACACTTTAAACTCCGAAATTCATCAAGGGTGGGTTTAGCTCTGGAAAGTAACAATAAATGTCCTTTCATATCTGAATAATACTTTGAGTTGGGATGAGAATTATCTAATCACCATTCCTACTCTTCTCTTATCTTACCTATTCTCTAATTCCCCACCCTTTATGCATATTCCACCTAAAAAGATACTCAAGTAGCTTGTAATGATCATAAATTTAAGCACCATAAGGATAACAATATTTAAAGCACACTGAAGGAAGTACACATCATTCTATCAACATCAATTACGGAAACAATGACGTGAGAAAATAAAAGTTTGACAGATGACACAACAACTGAATATGCAGAATATATATTCAGTAGGATTTCTTATTCATTAAAATAAATAACTTGTTCAAAAGAAATCGAATGGATAATAAGGTATGGCTTATACTTACAGTTATTGATATGCCTCCAAGCCCCCGATGATTGCTTACAACAACTTTCCAGCTACGTTTTACCATCTTGAAAGCTAAATGCTTTATATACTGTCATACATAAAATAAATTTTGTGGGGAAAGTAATGTTAGCAGTAAATCAGAAAGAGAGCTCAGTAAAAATGAACTAGAATGAATTTTGCTACTTTCAATTTATCCTGAAAACTGATCATATATTTGTAAAAAACTCTCAGAAATTAAGAAAATTCTTCATCTAAACACACTTAGAAATTTTGAAAACACTCTCAGAAATTATAATTAACCGCAGGTTTCATAAAAGGACCAAAATTAAGGACAGGAATCTCACAGCAGCATCTGAATCGCTCGTCAAGCCAGGAACCACCACCACTATAGGATCTTTATCATCTTTATGAACTCCACCATTCACTTGGAACCCTGCTTTCATAATTAAAATGATCCAAAAAAATGTGTAAGAAAACATAATCTCCTGTCTACCAAATAAAAATGTGACTAAGATTGTTAAGAACACACACACACACACATATAACTATAACTATAACTAAAATTACTTACCAACAAACCTAACCATCATAGAAATCAGAGGTTCACATGCTAATATTACATATTAAAATAATAAGAAACAGAAACAGAAAAAGAAATGTTGTTAGACTGTCTACTATATCATTCACTTTATATTTGTACTACACTTGTTTACTTTTGAAAATGTTTGATATCCCGAAACAAATGCACCACATTGTATCGAACCCATGTAAACTAGTACATAACAATACTAAATATAAAATGTAAAAACTAAAAGCAAAAAAAGAAGAAGAAATCACTTTACCATCAGGATTCATCGCCCAATCTAAAGCTATCGTTCCACCATCAGGCGTTCTAAATAGCTCTCTGAAACAATAATACATCAGTGCTGGCTAAAATAACTTTTTAACGTAAATTAGGAAAGTCAAATTATGCTTTTGCATCAAAATAAAAATTGTACTGGCCAAAATAACAACAATACTTCATGATTTAAAAAAAGACATCTCAAAAAACCATCCAACATAATGATGTAACTATAGATGTTAAATATACAACTTTTTTTACACATGCACACTTTGTGTTTTTCTATTAACTAAAAATTTGCATCTCAAGTTTGAGGAGGAAGAAAAAAGAAAGAAGTTTAGGAGGATTGCAGACTACTATTGCTAAGTTACATTTTTATTTTGCTAATTAATAATATTACTTATCACAATAAAAAAGTATATATGATGGTAAGTTAAAATCCATCCATATTCCTAATAAAAAGAAGAATGAAGAACAGAGAGAGAGACATATGCCGCAAATCATTACCTTTTGTATCTGAGAGAAGGAGCCCTGCCAAAGAAACTTAAGAAAACAGTCTGAAAATGAGGGCTAGATAGCCAAGGCGTTGCCAAATACCTGCATTACAAACAAGCAAAAGCAATCACACACTAAGCATTCAGATTCCAAATTAAGGGATTCTGCTTCAAAGCAGTTGACAATAAATTTGTTATATACAAGAAAATGCCTGTGTGCAGGAGCATGATTATTCAGAAGCTCAAGGCCCGTGTACCTTTCTCTTCAATTATAAGTCCAACACAGAAATATTTGCACAATCACAAAAATAGCACTGGAATTTCTTTTCTTGGTTAAAGTGATAATTTCAAGTTATATCTTGCTAAACTTAAAACTTCTACCAAAACTAATCTAACTTATTAGTAGAAAAAAATAATAAATGGTCAAATTCAGGTAGGACAACAACCAGCTTCAGAAGTACACTCTCACTATGTTCAAGAGGAATTTAAAAGACCGTACTGAAAACCATGTATCAACAGAACTTCAAGATTAAATATACACCGGTTGTCCAATGAGATCATAATTGTTCTAGCTTCTTCATAACATCCCAGAACCAAATAATTGCATTGAAATGTCAGTTTAAACATATAAGTATTATTTTTCTAATAATAATAATAAATTTAACTTGAAATATTAGGAAATATTTGTTAAATATCATAATTATTCACAGTTAATATGAAAGACACATCTACAACCAACAATTACAACTTATAAAAAGTCATATTTTTCTAGATAGCCAAACCATTTAAATTCTTCTTTGGAAACGACAAGTTCAAAGTACATAATAAGCAGTTATTGTGTTATTTCCCTCACACCAGGATACATTTTACATTATCTTCTCATTAGACTAGTGTAAACCCAAAAATTTAAACCCCAATTCAATAAACTAATAAACCCATTTGAGATAATTCTATAAAACTAATGAATTTCAATTCAAACCCGAAAGAAAGGGGGAAAAAAATCACCTTCCATGAAGAATTTGACATTTTGAGGCAACTTCCTGGTAGAGCTCCGAGCAAGAGTTAAAAGTCAACAGCACAGATTGCCCTCTAAACCCACTGAAAAAATCTTGAAGAAAATGGATCTCAAGAAAATTGTACAAAAAAGTGACAAAAATGAAGAGAAAACCCAATAAGTAGTGAGAAATTGGTATGAGAGTGGTCACTTTGAGCAATAAAACATAAGGTGAATTTGAGGCATGTATATCAAGGGAGTAATCCATGGCTTTTTGGGCCAGACTCAACTTTCTGGAGAGAGAATTCAAAGAAATGTATGAAATTGATGAGTCAACAGCAGGAAGTAAGAAGGGGGGGGGGGGGGGGGGGGGGGGGAGATGTCAGTTAGCCAAGTTGGACTTTGATGATTTGGTCATTTTATAATGTGTGTGTGTGTGTGGGGTACTTAGGTGCCTAAATTCCACTATTTTCAGCTGCTTCTTGTTTTTAACAACATAAAAACATATTAACAAATCTATTACAATGAAAATATTATAAGTACGGAAACAACACAAGTATAATATAATACTTTTAAATAGTTAGCACTGAGGAACACTGAACACCATATCTAATTATTTCTTCATAAAAAAAAA